>CATNWA010015873.1:0-322500 GCA_951230385.1 Staurois parvus
TTAAAAATAACCCCCCCCCCCCCCTAAAAAACGCTTAAAAAACGCGGCAAAAACACATCAAAAAAAACAATGAAAAAACGCAATGCAAAAAAAAAGGGTTTTTCCAAACGCAACCTGCATGGGTAGCCTAGCTCTGGGAGTTGTAAGGATCTTTCATGCCATAGTCATTGTAAATGAAAAGGGGCACCAAGAAAAAAACTGCTATTTCCCTGCACCACCAACTTTTTGACCAGGGGGGATGAAACACAGGGGGGCCCCTGGGCAATAGGGGATCATGGGGCCCCTGTGTCCTTGCCCAAAACTCAAAAAAACCCTATGAAAAGGGTACCAGGGGCATCTCTGGGGCCCCCTACTGACCCCGTCCCCTCGGGCAGTGCCCAGTTTTTAATGGTCAGCCCGCCCCGGGGTGAGGTGGGTTGCGGGGGCGTTGAAATTTTTTACGCTCGCTGCAACGTTCGCTCTAGGAAAGTCAAAAGAAAAGCTTTCAATAAAGTTTACAGGCTAGCTTGTTTAAGCCTATTGCCTTTGGCCCTCTGATAGAGCATCACCACCTTTGATATGCTCCTTTCAGGAGGGCATTTGGCAAGGCACGTGAGGAGGCGTTAGCTATATCTTAAAAAGTAGAAAACAGGCTGCAATTTTTCCTGCACTGGACGGTACTGGAATTCTGCCTAATCAGTGCCAAATCAAGTGCTGCCATATGAGTGCAAGGCTCATTATGCTGCCTTGCATCAGAGGGCCCATCAGTGCCTGCCTATCAGTTGTCCCATCCAATGCTGTCTCTCAGTGCTGCCCATCAGTGCTGCCATCTCAGTGACGATGAAATGCTGCCTTTCAGTGCCCATCAGTGCTGACCCTCAGTGGTCACAACAGTGCTACCTTATCAGTGCCCATCAGTGCTGTCTCTCTGTGCCCATCAATGCTGCTTTTTCAGTGCCTATCGAGTGATGGCCTGTCAGTGCCCATCAAATGCTGCTTTTCAGTGCAAGTCCTCATTAGTGCGTAAGCCTTTCAGTGTCAATCAGGTCCTGCCCTAACAGTGCTGGACCGTCAATAGTCCATGCAGTGCTGTCCTCATCAGTGCCAATCACTGCCTGCCTTATCTGTGCAGTCTCATTAGTGCTGCCTATCAGTGCCCATCAGTGCTGCCTATCAGTGTCCATCAGTGCTTGCCTATCAGGGCCCATCAATGCTGTCATTCTCAGTACCCAACTGTGCCTGGCAATCTGTGCTGCCTATCAGTGCCCATCATGTGCTCGCGTTTTCAAGTGCATGTTGCATTAGTGCAGCCCTCTCAGTGCCAATCAGTGCTGCAGCTTTTCAGTGTCCAATCAGTTCACTGCCCTCACAGATGCTCATCATTGCTGCCATAATCCTGTGCCCATCAATGCTGTCTCTCAGTGCCCATCAGTACTCTTCTGCCTTTAAGGGCGCCAATCAGTGATGCCTATCATGCAGCATCATTATATGCCTTGTCCTCTAAGTGCCCATCAGTGCTGCCTCTTAGTGCTCATCAGAGCTGTGTATCAGTGCGGCCTATCCCCCAGTGCACAGCAGTGCTGGTCTCTCATTGCCCATCATTGATGCTTTTTCAGTGCGCCATCAATGCTTGGCTCTCTCAGTGACCAATCAGTTACTGGCCTAGCTAGTGCCGATCAGTGATGCCTGTCCCAGTGCCCATTCATGTTTGCCACCTGGTCCAATTGCCTCCTTATTAGTTCTCTGCCTATCAGAGTGCAGCCTCATGCAGTGCGTCCCTCATCAGTGCAGATCTATCAGCGCCCCTCATTGAAGATAAAACATGAATTTATTTTACACAATTTTATAACAGAAACTAAGCAAATTAGGTTTTTTCTCTCAAATTTGTTCTCTTTATCATTTGCGTTTAGCAAAAAGAATAAAACATCCAGAAGGTGATTAAATACCAGCAAAAGAAAGCTCTAACTGTCTCAAAAAAAATGATACACAACGTCCTATGGGTAACAGTGTTGCCATGACCGCGCAAAGTTGTCATTCAAAGTGAGCAACAGCGCTGAAAGTGAAAGCTCAAATTGGCCTGGACAAGAAAGGGGGGTTAGGCCATTAGGCAAGGGGTTAATTGTACAAAAATAGAAAATAATTCTCACCTATAATTGCTACAAAAACAAGGATCTTTTTTCACAAAGCACACCACTCCACAAATAATGAATCTTTATTTGAAGCAATCAAACAAAACAAAACAAAAAAATGACACCCCAACTAGATCTGAATATTGATAGTCACCATTGCTAAAATAATAGATCTTTCTCCACGTGTTTATAAAGGACTTTTATCATCTGAGCCCAAATCGCATTGTGCGGAGTGGAGATAAGGCCCCCAAATGAACGATCATTAGCGCTTTCTAAAAGCACCGGTGTAACCATAACTGCCATTATAGTCTGTCCCCCAATTCCAGGCTGCCTGACCTCCGTGGCGGCCTTCTTTGTAGCTAATTTCCTACCTAAACAACCCTCCAGTGATGGCTGCGGGGCGTTTCCTAAAAATGGTGACAACAGTGGACCCGGCCCTGCTGTTTGAACTGTGTTGCTTGAGATGGTCAGTGTATGGTCTAGAATCAGTGATGGCGAACCCTTTTTGGAGCCCGAGTGAGTGCCCAAACTGCCAACCCAAAACATCCAACTTATTTCTTTCAAAGTTGCACAAACACTGCAATGAAATCCTGGAATATCGAGCTTGTGGATTAGAAAAAACAACTCGTACAGTAGTGCAAAACTAGCTAATTAACAGTACCGGGATGACCCAGAGACTAGCGGACAGTTACAGAGGATGACCAGAGACAGGCTGACAGTACAGGAGATGACCAGGAGAGACTTGCGGACAGTACAGGGAAGACCAGAGACTGCGGAGCATAAGGATACATGGATGACCAGAGGACCTGCGTACCCAGTACAGTGGATGACCCAGAGGACTGCGGACAAGTTACAGGGATGACCAGGAGACTGCGGACACAGTACAGGGGATGACCAGAGACTGCGGACAACAGTACAGGGATGACCAGAAGACTGCTGTCACAGTACAGGGATGACCAGAGACTGCGGGACATAGCACAGGAGAATGACCAGAGACTGCGGACAGTACAGGGGGGGGGGGCATATTAACCAGAGACTTGCGGACACAGTACAGGAGATGACAGAGACTGCGGAACAGTACAGAGATGACCAGAGACTGCGAAACAGTACAGGAGATGGACAGAGACTGCGGACAGTACAGGGATGACCAGAGAGACTGCGGACACAGTACAGGGATGACCCAGAGACTGCGGACACAGTACAGGGATGACCAGAGACTGCGGACCACAGTACAGGGATGACCAGAGACTGCGGACACAGTACAGGGGATGTCCAGAGACTGCGGACAGTAACAGGGATGACCAGAGACTGCGGACAGACAGTACAGGATGACCAAGAGACTGCTGCGGACGACAGAACAGGAGATGACCAGAGACTGCGGACACAGTAACAGGGGATGACCAGAGACTGCGGACACAGTACAGGAGATGACCAGAGACTGCGGACACAGTACAGGAGATGACCAGAGACTGCGAACAGTACAGTACAGAGATGACCAGAGACTGCGGACAGTACAGGGATGCGGACAGAGACTACTGTCCGGACAGTACAGGAAGATGACCAGAGACGCGGACACCAGTACAGGTATGACCAGAGACTTGCGCGGACACAGTACAGAGGGATGACCAGAGACTGCGGACACGGTACAGGAGATGACCAAGAGACTGCAGACACAGTACAGAGATGACCAGAAGACTGCGGACACAGTACAGGAGATGACCAGAGACTGCGGTCTACAGTACAGGAGATGACCAGAGACTGCGGACACAGTACAGGAGATGACCAAGGAGACTGCGGACACAGTACAGGATGACCAGTGACTGCGGACACAGTAAACAGGGATGACCAGAGACTGCGAAACACAGTACAGGGATGTTGACCAGAGACTGCAGACACAGTACAGAGATGACCAGAGACTGCAGACACAGTACAGGGATGACCAGAGACTGCGGACACAGTACAGGGATGACCAGAGACTTGGACACAGTACAGGAAGATGACCAGAGAGCGGACACAGTACAGGAGATGACCAAGACTGGCGGACACAGTACAGGGATGACCAGAGACTGCGTGACAGTACAGGAGATGACCAGAGACTGCGGACAGTACAGGGATGACCAGAGACTGCGGAGACACAGTACAGGGAGATGGACCAGAGACTGCGGAACACAGTACAGGATATGACCAGGAGACTGCGGGACACAGTACAGGAGATGACCAGAGACTGCGGACACAGTACAGGAGATGACCAGAGACTGCGGGACAGTACAGGGATGACCAGAGACTGCGGACAGTACAGGGATGACCAGAGACTGCGGACACAGTACAGGGATGACCAGAATAGACTGCTGTGGACACAGTACAGGGATGACCAGAGACTGCAGACACAGTACAGGGATGACCAGAGACTGCGGACACAGTACAGGGGATGACCAGAGACTGCGGACACAGTACAGGGGATGACCAAGACTGCGGAAACAGTACAGGAGGATGACCAGAGGACTGCGGCACGACAGTACAGGATGACCAGAGACTGCGGACACAGTACAAGGGATGACCAGATACTGCGGACACAGTACAGGGATGACCAGAGACTGCGGACAGTACAGGAGATGACCAGAGACTGCGGACAGTACAGGAGATGACCAGAGACTGCGGACACAGTACAGGAGATGGACCAGAGACTGCGAAGACAGTACAGAGATGACCAGAGACTGCGGACAGTACACAGGGATGACCAAGACTGCGAGGACAGTACAGGGCATGACCAGAGACTGCGGACAGTACAGGGATCGACCACCAGACTGCAGACACAGTACAGGGATGACCAAGACTGCAGGACACAGTACAGGGATGACCAGAGGACTGCGGACAGTACAGGGATGACCAGAGACTTGCTGACACAGTACAGGAGATGACCAGAGACGTGCGGACAGTACAGGGAAGACCAGAGACTGGCGGACAACAGTACAGGAGATGACCCAAGAGACACTGCGGACACAGTACAGGGATGACCAGAGACCTGCGGACACCGTACAGGAGATGACCAAGACTGCGGAACAGATACAGGAGATGACCAGAGAGACTGCGGACAGTACAGGAGATGTCCAGAGACTGCGCGGACAGTTACAGGGGGGATGACCAGAGAATGCGGACACAGTACAGGGATGACCAGAGACTCGACACTGCGGACAGTACAAAGGGATGACCAGAGACTGCGGGACAGTACAGGAGATGACCAGAGACTGCGTGACACTCAGTACAGGAGATGACCAGAGACTGCAGACACCAGTACAGGAGGATGACCAGAGACTGCGGACACGAGTACAGGGATGACCAGATAGACTGCGGACAACAGTACAGGATAGACCAGAGACTGCGGACACAGTACAGGAGATGACCAGGAGACTGCGAACAGTACAGAAGATGGACCAGAGACTGCTGGACAGTACAGGATGATGACCAGAGACTGCGGACAGTACAGGGATGACCAGAGACTGCGGACACAGTACAGGGATGACCAGAGACTGCGGACAGTACAGGGATGACCAGAGACTGCGACACAGTACAGGGAGATGACAGAAGACTGACCGGACACAGTCTAACAGGGATGACCATGTGACTGCGGACAGTAACAGGGATGACCAGAGACTGCGGAAAGTACAGGAGTGACCAGAAGACTGCGCACGACAGGTACAGGAGATGACCAGAGACTGCGGACATAGTACAGGGATACCAGTGACTGCGGACAGTACAGGGCGATGACCAGAGACTGCAGACACAGTACAGGGATGACCAGAGACTGCGGACAGTAACAGGGATGACCAGAGACTTGCGGACACAGTACAGGGATGACCAGAGACGTGCCGGACACAGTACAGGGATGACCAGACAGACTTGCGGACACAGTAACATAGGGAATGACCAGAGAGACTGCGGTACACAGTACAGGGATGACCAGAGACTGCGGACACAGTACAGGGATGATCAAGACTGCTGGACACAGTACAGGAGATGACCCAGAGACTGCGGACACAGTACAGGGGATGACCAGAGACTGACGGACACAGTACAGGAGATGACCAGAGACTTGCGGACAGCACAGGGATGACCAGAGACTGCGGACACAGTACAGGGATGACCAGAGACTGCGGACACAGTACAGGGATGAACCAAGACTGCGGACAGCACAGGATGACCAGAGACTGCGGACAGTACAGGAGTATGACCAGAGACTGCGGACAGCACAGGGATGACCAGAGACTGCGGACAGCACAGGGATGACCAGAGACTGCGGACAGCACAGGGTTACATGACCAGAGACTGCGGACAGTGTACAGGATGACCAGAGACTGCGGACAGCACAGGGATGACCAAGACTGCGGACAGTACAGAGATGACCAGAGACTGCGGACAGCACAGGGATGACCAAGACTGCCGGACAGTACAGAGATGACCAGAGACTGCGGACAGTTTAGCACAGGGGATGACCAGAGACTGCGGACACAGTACCAGGAATGACCAGAGACTGCGGGACACAGTACAGTAGATGACCAGAGACTGCGAGACAGTACAGGTAATGACCAAGACTGCGGACAGTACAGATATGACTGCTGACCTTTGGGGAGGGAGGGGGAGCGGGTACCTGAATTTGACAGGTACCCGCCTCTTACTTCCGCAGAGTTTTTTTTTTTATCTTACCTGTTCCTTTATCCACCGTGCGCGTCTTCCCGGCTTCTGTAGTGTGGGCGCTCGTCGGACAGCCGGATGCCCATGCGCATGATGCGCGAGAAGCGCTGCGCTTTGTGATTGGTCCCGGCGGCTTCTGCGGATCTGTCATGTGTCCCATGGTACCGTCTTTAACCATTCACAAAGAGCACTGCTTTCTTGTGCATGCGCACTCTTGGGACCCGGCTGTCACGCACACTACAGCCGGGAAGACAGCGCGCCGCTGGATTCTCCTGGCGTGCCCACAGATAAGGCTCGGCGTGCCGGCTGTGGCACGCGTGCCACGGGTTCGCCATCACTGGTCTAAATGAAAGGACCCTGTGTGACAGGGTGACAACCCCAGAGCACCTTGGGAGACAGGGACAGAGAGTTGTCACCCTGCAACAGGAAGTGCCTGAACAGGACATTTATGACAGGACCACCCAGAGCATTTATAAAAAAAAAACAGTTAAAAATGTTTTTGGACACTTGTTGTTTTTGTATTTTTTTTATTTATTTTTTTTTACAGGATACAATGCAATATAAATAAAATAAAATAACAATCCAATACAAATGCAATATAATACAATATAAACAATCAATATAATCCAAATAAAATACACATAAATAAATACAATGCAATATTAATATAATACAATATAAAAAATTATAAATATAACAATACAATATGAATAAAATCTGTAGCTACTTTTGTTTTTAATAGCATCAAAAATAAGAAAAAGAAGAGAAACAAATATAATATAAAAAATATCATATAATAACAATTTTCCCTACAATATATATAATTAAATATAATATAAAACAATACAATACAATTTAAGATAATGTAATACAATATAATAATAAATAATATAATACAAAATACAATACAATATAAATTAAATAATATAAATAACATAATACAATATAAACCGGAAAAATCTGTAGCTACGTTTGTTTTTAATTTAGCATCAAAAAAAAAAAAAGAAGAGAACAATATAAAAAATATAATTAATATAAAAAAATAAAAAAAAAACAATAATTAATAATATAATATGATAGAATACAAAATAATATAAAAAATACAATGTAATCAAAAACAATACAATAAAATAATTAAATAAAAATCTAAAAAAAATAGACAATACAATTTATTAAATAAATAATAAATAAAATAAATAATACAAAAATATAAAATAAAAACAATACAATATAAATAAACATAATACAATACAAAAATTATAAATAATAATCAATAAAATAATACAATAAAAAATATAAAAATATAATAAAAACAATACAAAAAAAAAATAATAAATAAAAATAATATAATACAATGCAATATAAAAATAAATACAATACAAATAAAAATAAAAAATAATATAATACAATGAATTAATAAATAAATGCAATACAACATATAATATAAATAATAAAAATAATACAATAAAATATAATATAAAAATATAACATAATATAATATAATAAATACAAAAAAAAAATAAAAATAAAATCATATAATACAATATAATACAATATAATATAAATAAAATATAAAAATATTATAAATATACAATGCAATATAAATATAAAAATATAATATAATATAAATAAGTTTAGCATTGGTAACGGGATTTGGAGTTTCCAATGAAACCGTTTATTGAAAAAACATTTCAGTCTGTAGAATGTTATTGATGGGAAATGAATACAGAGAAGGCAGAGACTGCCCCCTGCTGATTCAAACTCTGCAGAATACAACTCATTTAATAACACCCTGCTGCAGGAATAGACATTCATGGATCTGCATGGCAGGATAGGCTATTAAGATGATAACATGTGCATGTCCTTGTCTAGGATGGTGCTGTCAGCAGTCCAACACTATTTACACTCAAGCCATTAATTACAAAAAAACAATTAATACCCAGGATTTACACAGTGCCAACAGTTTGCAAACAGCACTTTACAATGGCAGAGAGACAGATACTATGCTACAATACAATTCAATAGCAAAGAGGTTAGGAGGGCAATTAATATACGCTGTAACAGGCTAATGTAATTCTATAAAAATATTCTGCAACTTTTGTTAAAGTAATTCCCTAGTGATCCTGCCAAATAAAAGGTCCTATCCCAGGCACTTCCTGTTATAAGGTACAAACAACACTCAGTCTCTGTGTCCTACAATTGTGTTCTTTTGTTGTCACCCCTGCCACATGCTTTCCCAATGCAGACTATGAGTGGTCATTGTTAAAAAAAACACATTACATATTGAATAATGGCTGATATATACTTATTGTCACCATCAGGAATTGCCATTAAGCCATTGCTGGAGTGCATATAGATGAAGAAGTGGCTGACAAAGAGACTTCAGGAGATCAAGCAGCAATTCTGAGGATGAGGGATGAAAAAAGGTGAAAATACTATTTTATTACTTTTTTTTTTTAAAAGGCAATGGTTTTATTCTACTGTACAATGATGCATTAGCAAAGCACAGTATTGTTTTTTAGGTGTCATTTAAATCTACTTTAACCCCTTCAATACCGGGTGCTTTTACCCCCTTCCTGTCCAGATAAAACATATTAGCCAATATTTAAGGTTTCAGTGCTCTCACAGTTTGAATGACAATTTGCGCGGTCATTGAAATCATACAACATTGTATCATTTTCTTCACACAACTAGAGCTTTCTTTTGGTGGTATTTAATCACCGCCGGGGGTTTTAAATTTTTAGCAGAATAATTAAAAAAAAGACTGAAAATTTGAAAAAAAAATTTTGTTTCTTTGTTTCTGTTATAAAAGTTTGCAATTAAATAATTGTTCTTCATAAATTTAGGCCGAGATGTATTCTGCTACATGTCTTTGGTGAAAATAACCCAAAAATTAAATAAATGTATTATTTATTTCTGTAAGGAAAGTAATAGAGTTCACAAACTATGGGATAGATTGAATATTGATCAATCCTGAATAATATTACTGACAGCCAAAATCTAATTTCTGTATGCACGGTCCAAGAATGATTCAGAACAGTACAGATCCCCCAAATGTCATTGGACAGTAACAAGATATCCCCCAAATGTCATATAGTACAATATCCCTCCAAATGTCAGAACAGTACAGATATCCCCCAAAATGTCAGGACAGTACATATAAATTTTAAAATGTCAGGACAGTACAGATATCCTCCAAATGTCAGGACAGTACAGAATATACCCCAAATGTCAGAACGGTACAGATATCCCCCAAATGTCAGAAACGGTACAGATATCCCCCAAAATTCTCAGGATAGTACAAAGTACAGATATCCTCCAAATGTCAAAACAGTACAGATATCCCCCAAATGTCAGGAACATACAGATATCCCCCAAATGTCAGGGACAGTACAGATATCCTCCAAATGTAAGGACAGTACAGATATCCCCCAAATGTCAAACGGTACAGATATCCCCCAAATGTCAAAACGGTACAGATCAATCCCCCAAAAGTCAGGACATTAAATAAGTACAAAGTACAAGATATCCAACCAAAAAAACAGAACAGTACAGATATCCCCCAAATTCAGAAACAGTACAGATAATCCCCCAAATGTCAACAGTAACAGATTATCCTCCAACAAAATGTCAGGACAGTACAGATATCCCCCAAATGTCAATAAAACAGTAAAAAAATCCCCCAAATGTCAGAACGGTACAGATATCCCCCCAAATGTCCAGGACAGTACAGATAATCCCCCCAAATGTCAGAACAGTACAGATAATCCCCCAAAATGTCAAGACGGTACAGATTATCCTCCAAAATGTCAGGACAGTACAAATGATATCCCCCAAAATGTAAGAACAGTTACAGATATCCCCCAAAATGTCAGAACGGTACAAGATATCCCCCCCCAAATGTCAGAACGGTACAGATATCCCCCAAAAGTCAGGACAGTACAGAAAGTACAGATATCCTCCAAATGTCAGAACATACAGATATCCCCCCAAATGTCAGAACAGTACAAATATCCCCCAAATGTTCAGGACAGTACAGATATCCTCCAAATGTCAGACAGTACAGATAATCCCCCAAATTGGGTCCTAACAGTAATACAGATATCCCCCAAATGTCCAAAACGGTACAGATATCCCCCAAATGTCAGCACAGTACAGATAAACCCCCAAATGTCAGAACGGTACAGATATTCCCCAAATGTCAGAACGGTACAGATATCCCATCCCCCAAATGTCAGCACAGTAACAGATATCCCCCAAATGTCAGAACGGTAAAGATATCCCCACAAATGTCAGGACAGTACAGATATCCCCCAAAATGTCAGGACAGTACAGATATCCCCCAAAATGTCAGAAACGGTGCAGATATCCCCCAAATGTCAGAACGGTACAGATATCCCCCAAAAGTCAGGACAGTACAGATATCCCCCAAATGTCAGGACAGTACAGATATCCCCAAATGTCAGGACGGTATCTAAGATAAAAAAATGTCAGAACGTACAGAATATCCCCCAAATGTCAGAACGGTACAGAATAATCCCCCAAATGTCAGGACAGTACAGATATCCCCAAAATGTCAGAAACAGTACAGATATCCCCCCCCCCAAATGTCAGGACAGTACAGATATCCCCCAAAAGTTCAGGACAGTACAGATATCCCCCAAAAGTCAGAACAGTACAGATATCCCCCAAATGACCGCTTTTTTGCAAAGTAGACAGTCCGACTTATTTCATAAGAGGCATGGCGATTTTTTGAAGTTGTAATTTTTTTGTCCAAATTTTTCGTAAATGAAAAAAAAATATATATTTTCACAATTCTTTTTTACATACTGTCACCAGTGCAGTACAGCATCATCATAAAAACTGGTGTGGGCAGTGATCAGGGACACTGACTGGTGACAGTACGAAAAAACAAAATTTATATTTTTTTTAAAATTTTTAATTTTTTTTATAATTTTTAAATTTTTTTATAATTTTTTTTCTCTTTTTTTTAAAGAATTTTTTTTCATATTGCAGTAACATAGTAACATTGAACTACTTTGGGGAAGTTATCAGTATTTTTTGTTTTTTTTTACACAATTTGATTTCTTTGCTATAAGCAAGTAATTTTAACGAATGAAATCGATTAATTTCAGGGTTTTTTTTTGCTGTGATTAGCTGTGATTGGCCACGGCTAATCACATGACACAGATGGCTGTGATTGGCCCAGCTTGTGCATGTGATCACTGTGACCATTCACAGCTAGACACACTTGTATACAATGGATGGCATGAAAGGAAGCCATCCATTGTATACAACTGTCATGTGACCTGCTATGATTGGTCACAGCAGGTCACATGGACTCGGCAATGGGTACACAACCGGTGACAGATCTCGCCACAGCGCAGCCCTGCAGGCACGGTCAAGGCGCGATCTGGGAAGGACGTCATATTGACGCCCTCACCCGGAGGGACGAGAGGTTTGCCTGGCCATCATTTTCCTATTGGCAGGGCAGGAAGTGGTTAACCACATCAGCTCTTGTACCTGTATAACCCCTTGTTGCGGGGCCATTGCTGTTTTCCCTTTTAAGACTGCATGTTGTCAGAAAGGGTTTGATTGGCTCAGCTCTCAGCAGTACTGGAGTGTTTGTGGGAGTTGCAGTTTCATTACAGAGGAAGAAAATGAATCGGATAAGGAACTTCTGGATGAAAATGCCTCTCAACCTGAAGGAGGATTTTTCTAAGGAAAGCCACCTTGGACCTGATGAAGAACCCTGTGAAGAGACGCACCTTGAACCCAAAGAACAGAGAGTTTTAGAGAACAGTGAGACCCCCACTCAGAATAATAAATGACACCCCTGGAACCAGCTCAGAAGAAACCCCTATTTCTCCAGAAGAAGAGAGAATTGAGTCCCCTCAACCTGTACTACAACCTGAAGATGATTCTTCAGATAAAGATCCCTTATGGCTTCTAGAATCAAGGTCTAAGCCAGTGGTGGGCAACCTTTTTTTTCAACTGAGCCAAATCTCGCCAAAACCATGATTGAAATTTATTTTGAGAGCCACATTTTTAAAACTGAAAATACATCTCCCATATAGTAATTCATCCCCCATAGTAATTCATCCCCCATATAGTAATTCATCCCCCATAGTGTAATTCATCCCCCATAGTAATTCATCCCCCATAGTAATTCATCCCCCATATAGTAATTCATCCCCCATATAGTAATTCATCCTCCATATAGTAATTCATCCCCCATAGTAATTCATCCCCCATATAGTAATTCATCCCCCATAGCAATTCATCCCCCGTATAGTATTTCATCCCTCGTATAGTATTTCATCCCCCGTATAGTATTTCATCCCCCGTATAGTATTTCATCCCCCATATAGTATTTCATCCCCCATATAGTATTTCATCCCTCATATAGTATTTCATCCCCCATATAGTAATTCATCCCTCATATAGTATTTCATCCCTCATATAGTATTTCATCCCCCCATATAGTATTTCATCCCTCATATAGTATTTCATCCCCCCATATAGTATTTCATCCCTCATATAGTATTTCATCCCTCATATAGTAATTCATCCCTCATATAGTATTTCATCCCCCCATATAGTAATTCATCCCTCATATAGTATTTCATCCCCCCATATAGTATTTCATCCCCCCATATAGTATTTCATCCCTCATATAGTAATTCATCCCTCATATAGTATTTCATCCCCCCATATAGTATTTCATCCCCCCATATAGTATTTCATCCCCCCATATAGTATTTCATCCCTCATATAGTAATTCATCCCTCATATAGTATTTCATCCCTCATATAGTATTTCATCCCTCATATAGTATTTCATCCCCCATATAGTATTTCATCCCCCCATATAGTATTTCATCCCCTCATATAGTATTTCATCCCTCATATAGTATTTCATCCCCCCATATAGTATTTCATCCCTCATACAGTAATTCATCCCTCATATAGTAATTCATCCCCCATATAGTATTTCATCCCTCATATAGTATTTCATCCCCCCATATAGTATTTCATCCCTCATATAGTAATTCATCCCCCCATATAGTATTTCATCCCCCCATATAGTATTTCATCCCCCCATATAGTATTTCATCCCTCATATAGTAATTCATCCCTGATATAGTAATTCATCCCCCATATAGTATTTCATCCCCCCATATAGTATTTCATCCCTCATAAAGTAATTCATCCCTCATATAGTATTTCATCCCCCACAGTACTATTCCCCCCCCCCCCCCTTCTAGTAAGCCAAGTCCCCCGTGTCAATTCACTTACCTTTTGCGTTCCTCTCGCTGTCTTCGCCCCGCGCCGTTCGGGTCTTCAGGGCGGACTGTGAGAGGAGCCTAGCTCCCCTCCCCTCACGTTCGGCACGCTGCCCCGCCTACACACATCCTGACAGCCACATCCGCAAGCCGGATTAAAAGGTCCGCGCGGACTTTTGGGGCTGCCAACCGAGAGGAGGCAGGGGAGCGGCCGACCGAGAGGAGGGAGGGGAGCAGGCGCCCGGCACACAGAAGAGCCGCATTAGACTGGGTAAAGAGCCGCATGTGGCTCGCGAGCCGCGGCTTGCCGACCACTGGTCTAAGCTACCGGTGCGACCTCCTCAGAGACTCACGACTTATCTGGTATTAGCACAGAAGAAGCTGTAACTACTGTGCGAAGATCACCTGAGGTGTCCACCCTGTCCATAGACATATCAAGGGACTTGAGTCCTCCCCAGGCCATCAGCACACCTTGGTGGAATTTCCCCCTACCCACCTCATTTGTTAAGAGGTGGTGCAAATTGAGTCTACCATCTCAAAGAAAGGGTGTATAATTTGAAATGTCATGTGATTTTTTGCAAAACTGTTGAAATTTGTATATACAGAGTTATCCTTTGGGAGGACCAAAAGATTTAAGTGGGGGGAGAGTATAGCGGGGCCATTGCTGTTTCCTTTTAAAGAACTGTTTCCCTTTTAAGACTGCGGGTGTCAGAGTGGGTTTTGAATGGCTCAACTCTCAGCAGTACTGGAGTGTTTGTGGGAGTTGCAGTTTCATCACAGAGGCAGACAATGTAACTTTATACTGCACAGGACTACAGGACCAGGATGCTTTGCAAGAAGGAAGGGGTGAGTGAGCCACGTGTGCCTTGGCAGAGGACATGTGGGAGCTGGTCTGCAGCCCCTACTGTTGAAGTACACTGACACTGTTTCCAGAACAGCAGAGGTTGCTAAGGACATTTATCTACAGCAGCTGAAGTCAGCAGCAACTGTGATCATTGGTACAAGTCACCCGCGACAGCAGTTACTGACAGCAACGACATCTCCCACCACAAAGAGAGGTCAGAGTGTTGGAAATCGCAGAGGAGGCACGTGACCATCCCAGGTGAGGCACCTCAGAGGTTGTGCAGCACCGACAATTGACAACAGAAAAAAACTAGCAGAGAGACAGAGCCCCAGTCTTCATCCCTTCAAGGAATTAACCCCTGGAGACTGTTCTTCGTGGATGTGGTGAGCAACTGCTAACCAGTGACATGTCAGTCCTTAAGAGCGCTCCACCGATTCATTAACACAGGCCTGTGCAACACATAGACTCACACAGTGTTACAGTCCTAGAGCATACAAGTGAATTTGGGACTGAGCCTCCTTCGGGGGGTGAGCTCTACACCCTTATGGACCACCGCAATTTTTACATTTCCACCACGGGCCGATTTTATATATTTGGCTATAACTTTGTCATTTTTTGAGATGACAAAAGAAGTCCATACGTTGTTTTCTGGGGACAAACTAGGCTTTCTTGTGGTAATTGGAGGTGCGTTACTGGCCAGATCACCAGGTAAAAAACAGGTGGGGGGAAAAAGCATAAAAAAAAGAAAAACAAATGCAGCCACCACCTCAATTTTTTGATATCGTACATTTTTTGGCTTTGGCTTTATTATTATTATTATTATTATTTATACAGGATTTATATAGCGTCAACAGTTTGCTCAACGCTTTACAATATAACGGGAGACAATACAGCAACAATACAAGAGGGATAGGAGGGCCCTGCTCCTTGGAGCTTACAATCTAGGATCTTTAGTTGCACGCTAACAAGTTATTCATTGGATCTAGAAGTTGAAAAAAGAAAAAAAAAAAAAGCTGAAACTTGTTTACACTAGAAGTTAGTAAGCCCGAACTACAATGCATGCTGAAGTTCATATTTCCATATCATTGATGAATAAATGGCATTTAACTGCTTCCCAACCGCCCTATAGCAAAACTTCTACAGGGTGGCAGGGCTGCACAAAATCAAGTTTATATACACGTGACTTTTGCATTTTTCCGGGCAAGGGGCACGTGCGCCGCCCTGGACGGCTACAGCTGTCGATCAATTTATTATCACTTTTTTTTTTCACATACAATGCAAAATTTTCATTTTTGCTAGGAAATTTGTCGTATGTGGTCGGCCTTCTGGAAGATGTTTCCTCAGGCTCAGGGGCGGACTGACAACTCATGGGGCCCCCGGACAATAGGGGATCATGGGGCCCCTGTGTCCTTTCCCACCCTCAAACCACTCCCAAAAAAAGCCTATGAAAGGTATGAGGGGCATCTCATGGGGCCCCCTACTGACCCCGGGCTCTCAGGCAGTGCCCGAGTTTCCGAATGGTCAGTCCGCCTCTGCTCAGGATACAAGGACACTCAATCCTGTGTCCATCACTATGAGTGCAGGCCAGGGAAGAAGCTCCGCTCCAAGCAAAGGATGGATCCCATGAAGGCCCAGCGGGAGCCCTGGCTGAGACTGCCATTCATTCCAATACCTGCGGGTCTTCATAGACATACGGCTTCATGGGATCCATCCTTTGCTTTCCAGCCAAACACCTAACGCCCTATGTGGTCTCCTTAGGGCCTCCTGTCTTTTTTTTCTTGGAGAGTTGTTTTTAGGCTGTTAGTACTTGATTCATTTATATACGTTCCTAATTCTATCTTTTATTACACCTCTCATATAGGCTCCATCGCTCTCCGAAGAATTTTATGATGGACCGAGAGGGCTTAGAGCTCACAAAGAAGAAAACATGCAAAACGAGTATACAACATAACAACGGACACAGAAATATTGTCAGTAAATACACAGAGCATAGAGACTCATTTACATTGCAAAGGAGGCGAACACAGAGTACCATAAGATCTTCACAGCGAGGAAAGGAAACAGTGCCGCGCTAAAAACCAAAAAAAGCTTAAAACGACATAAATGAAAAGTAAATAATAAATTTGGCTAAATACGTGATATGCAGTATAAAATATAGATAATAATCAAGTGACAGCACGACGTTGCTTCACGTACAGGCTGCCGACGTCACGTACATTTCAGCATGAAGAAAGGAAATAGTGCTGCGCTAAAAACCAAAAAAAGCTTAAAATGACATAAATGAAAAGTAAATAATAAAATTTGGCTAAATACGCGATACACGGTATAAAATAAAGATAATAATCAAGTGACAAGCACAATGTTGCTTCACGTACAGGCTGCCGACGACATGCACATTTGAGCGTAAAGAAAGGAAAAATAGTGCTGCGCTTGTGAGGATCGCGGCGTCATTCTCACCAAACTCGTGACCGAAGCACTAGCCAGTCTGAAAACCGCGATGTCACGTGCGTAACAATACCACGCCCAGCTGCACCCTGCACGATTTTTCAGCTAATGGACCACAAATCGATGTACCGGCAGCCTGGGAGCGATTGTTAGGTTAATTATGCAATTAATCCTTCACACTGCCACCACCTCCTTATTGTACAGAGAAAGAGGGAAACTCCGCGATATCAGCTATAACACTATAAACGATTGAGATAATTGTCTGTATAGCACGGTCACCGCAGACAGGTTATACAGAGGGTTAAACAAAAAACAGTAGCGCTCTTTTAGAGGCAGGATTCGTAAATTGCATTAACGAGCTTTAGAAACAGTTCAACACTTTCAGAAAGAAAGATTTATTACTAAAAGGTCAAAAGGGTGCAATAAAAATATTTACAGAAAAAAGATGTAACCAATATACAGAGACATGTTGTTCTCTGTATATATATATATACAGAGAACAACAGCACAGCAAAGGGGTAACAGAAAGGAGGTTAAAAGGTCAAAGTACTTGCCAATCAGCCTTGGGTTTGCAGATCAAGTTTCAAAGCAAAAGGGTATGTCTCCCAGGTTCGTTCTGATGTTAAAAGAGAGAATTCTTCAACTTCCCTTTCTTAGGCCTGACAGCCCATTTTGTAGTTTCCCAGCAGGGGGTGTCTCTGAAGTCAAGGACCAATGCCCCGTTTAGGGAGGGATCCTCTGGGCGGATACCTAAACTAGAGCCAAAATCTCTCATAGTTCATATTTTGCTCATAACTTTCCCTATGCACAAGTGACATTCCATCCGCGGGTAGATTATTATGCAGACACATCTGAGTAACGGTTACATATGAAATATGAAATGCATATTTGAAGGGTTCAAGAGATGTAATTTTCTGCTGTCCTAGGTATTCCAGTCAGGGAGTGTGACCTATCAAACTCTTTGTCTTCTCGTGGCCAATATGAAGATATACCTGGTATTTAAGTCTCCCATATTCCAAGATATGATACATAGGGGAAAAATGAATTTTAAAAGTGTTAGCTAGTCTCTACTCCTCTGGAATGTCTTTGAACTCAGGGGAAGGCTTGGTTATCTTTACGATGTGCTAGATTGCACAGGTTCTTTGGACAGCAAGGCCCCAGCTCCCTTGGGGGTTTTATAGCTCGTAGCCCCCTGCTGTGCTCTGTCCTCCTGTGACACTGCCAACACACACAGGCCGTATGTCACTGTGGCTGAACAGAGAGGAAAGAATGAGACTGAGGGGGATATGTTTGTACAAGATGGAGGATCCTTTGCCAAAATGGAGATTGGAGCCAAAATAGTTGAACCGCGTCCATCTCTGTGGTCATGATTGCTACAGTGCTAAAAACCAAAAAAGCTGAAAACGACATCAATGAAAAATAAATAATAAATTCGGCTAAATACGTGATACGCGGTATAAAATCTAGATAATAATCGAGTGACAGCACAACGGGTGATTCACATACAGGCTGCCGGCGACGTGTACATTTGAGCATAAAGAAAGGAAATAGTGCTGCGCTAAAAACCAAAAAAAGCTTAAAACAATATAAATTAAAAATAAATAATACATTTGGCTAAATACATGATACACGGTATAAAATAAAGATAGTGTCCTTAAGAAAGAAAATGGAAATATATAATATGTAAAGTGCACACACACACACTATAACAACTGGTGTAAATGAGGTCTACAAAACAACTCCCTGGCACGGGGTATAATACCGTAATGGACCAATAAAATATACAATATACAGAAAAAGCACAGTAAGTCATATATAAATATTGTGAAATTAATTGACATGAATAAAATATAACGTGACAGTCCATATAAAGTGAATAACAAAAAGGTATATAATTCTGTGAATCTTCTCCTTTAACCACTTCAATACCGGGCACTTTTACCCTCTTCCTGTCCAGGCCCAATTTTCAGGTTTCAGCGCTCTCACACTTTGAATGACATTTGCACGGTCATGCAACACTGTACCCATATGAAATTTTTACCATTTTGTTCACACAACTAGAGCTTTCTTTTTGTTGGTATTTAATCACCGCTGGGGTTTTTTATTCTTTGTTAAATTAACAAAAAAAGACCGAAAATTTTAATACCCCCATGTTTTTGTTTGTTTCTGTAAATGTTTGCAAATAAATAATTGTTCTTCATAAATTTAGGCCAAGATGTATTCTACTACATTTCTTTAGTGAAAATAACCCAAATCAGTATTTATTATTTAGTCTGTAGGAAAGTTAGAGTTCACAAACTATGGGATATATCTGAATATTGATCAATCCTGAAGTATATTTTTCACATATTTTGTAATAAAAACGCATTTCAGCATACAGTATATATATATATGTATGTATGTATATATATATATATATATATGTCAATATATTTGGGAAGAATATTTTTAAAATATATTTCTTCCATATGGGAAAGGGCGCACACCCTAAACGAGTAAAGAAGTAGCATGAAAGGGTTAAGAAGGGGAAGAAAATAAAAAAAGGAAGTATATAAGGGTGGGGAGTGGGGGATGTTTGGGTGTTTGGGGGAAGAGTGACTAAAGGAGTCAAAGAAAGACCTAAATACCTAAGAAGGTATATTTTTTTTACTGTTCCAAGTCCAGCAGATCCCATATGGAAGAGAAATATATTTTCAACATATTTAGAAAAAAATATATACATGCAACATATATTTACAATCTATTGGCCTACATGAATATATTTTAACATGTATTCCAAAAATGTACATTAAAATATATTTTCCAAAGGCTTACATTTAAAAATATATTTTTTAAAATATTTTTTCCAGATATTTTTCAGCATCTAAAAGAATGCATTTAAACATAGATTTTTAAATATACTTGTAAATGCATTCCAAAATACAGTTTGAAATATATTTCAGCCTGTGTTCTGAATATATCTTTAATAATATATTCACAAATATAGTGAAATATATTTTTGAAATATATTGAATATGGCCAAAATTGTAGTATTTGAAATATATGTCAATATAGTTGGGAAGAATATATTAAGAATGTATTTTTTTTAATATATATTTAAAATATACTTTTCTTCCATGTGGGATGTTTGTGGGGAGGTACAGCGTGGTGCAGCGGTTGTTAACACTCAGAGTCCGGTTGCAGGAAAACTCAAAACTTGTATTGAACAGAATACCTACCTTAGGAACCTGAGCAGGAGAACGCCGCCTAGGGAAACAACTCACAGTTCAATGCAGTCAAAGACGTCTTTGAAGGAGAGGTGCTGACGGCATGGGTACCGGAGGTTGAAGCGTGGCCTGGATGGTCCAGTCCCAAAACAGGGAAGCTTCTTTCCAGGTAAGGAGTTTCTAGCATGTCCCAACTCACCAGGAACCTCACCCTACCATCAATGGCTTTCTTTAACAAGCAGAGTTTCTCTTCCCTACACTAGACACTGCTTGTCTTGCCAAAAACCTTTTGTATTGACGCTTTATACCCAACAGGGGCAAGGGCCCTTGTTCTCATACTCGCATAAAAACCTGGGGGCAAGAGACCCTGCTGACTCAAGAAGGTCACCAAGGGTCACATGACTGCAGCATAGCCAACTGGAATGCTGCTCCATTGACCTAGAAAATCGGTGTTTCACCTTGACTTCCACTCCAGGCTGTAGTACTGCTCAGATGGAGTACCACCCACAGTGGTGAAAACAGATTGCACCTGCCTACATCCCAGTCAGAATCTACCAGTAAAATGTGTAAAATCCATGGTTCCCAAGTTTTCATACATTTTGGCATAGTGTCAAGGAGTTTTCGTTGGCGGTTTCTCCTTTGAGAAGGTCCAGTGAATCCTATTTTTTTTGATGCATGATGCCCGGTGGCCAGGCTTTTTGCTACCAGAGGATGCAATCACCATGCAGGTACTCTTGGTTGCATTACTCCTACTGCTTGTCTTGCCAAATAGACCTTTTGTATTGACTTTGCTTTATACCGAACAGGTGCTTTACTGGCCCTTGTTCTTTCAGACTCAAGAAACCATCATGCACCCCTTTAGAGTAACTTCAGACCAACAGTTCAACTTCAAAGCTCACAATCTCAGTCATCCCGTGACAGAGATTGAGCACTGCAGTCACTTTTTCAGCAGTTGTTTTCTTATTCCGCATTGTCCTTTTGTCTCTTTCAGTCAGGTGACCATGTTGACTGCATTTATGCCTATCAGACCACGTTTTTCCCGGAAACTGTATAGGCCATCATGACCTTTGATCCTGGACCTCGCCACACAGCCAGTAAATTGACAACTTCAGTCACAGCTAAGCGGCACCAACAATTTGCCCTCTTTGAAGCTCTGTAAGCTCCGACATGACTCCGTATTACTAGCAGCGCACACAATGAATGACCAAAGTAAGGTTTCCCACCTATTAGCTGGGTGTCTCATCACACAGCTGAAGCAAAAGAATGTTACATCGCTTCCACTTTCAACACACAGCATGTTGTCACTTTCAAATCTGCAAATCATGTAGTGCAGGTGTGTCAAAATGGCGGCCCTCCAGCTGTTGCAGAACTACAAGTTCCATCATGCCTCTGCCTTTGGGAGTCATGTTTGTATCTGTCAATTTTGCAATGCCTCATGGGACTTGGCAACAGCTGGAGGGCTGCCAGTTTGACACCCGTGATGTAGTGTTTCCATTTTTTTTTGTCCTTCCTCTGTAAATCCCATGTGGAAGGTAAACAGGGCTCTGAGCCCACCCCTGATATTTATGTGGCTTGCAGAAGGGGGAAGGACTTCACAAAAACTGGAAAAAGAGTCTAGACACAGTTAACCACTTCCCATCCTAGGCAGCCTGTTACTGTCCGTATAACTACACAGTGCATTACAAAGCACAGTAACATAGAACTTTATTTTGGTTCACATTATAATAATGTAGCACCCTCCAGTGTGCAGTTAGAGGTAGTGTGGCAGCACCCAAATATTGTGGAGTTCCCCTTACGTTTTAACATTTCTAACAGGCTCTGTTCGCAAGGTCATCAGCTCACTTCCCCTCTCCCTTATTTCCTGTGAAATAATGTGTTCCAATCTGTAGCTGGTACTTTTATTTTTAGCTGAAGATTAATTATCTAGCAAGGCCACATTCTGTACTATTTAGAAAGCCTTTTGAATGTACAGAAAGTGAAGGAGGAAATATATGCATTGTGATGTAATTGCTGATATGTATACCCTGTGAGATGCTTTTTAAAGGCTTTGCAGACATGAGTCTGGCTAGGTCAAACCAGCTGGTGAATAAAAGATTTGTTTTCCTCAAGTTTGTGTCTGGAGTTTTACCTGGTATACCCAAAGTTGCTACTACAGTAGGACATTTTAATGGCTCGCGGTAGTGAGGTGAGTCTGGGCGATTTGTTTTGGGTCCACTTTAGGTCAGGCTGGGGGGCCCTACAGGTCAGGACTCTGGTACCTCCCTCTGGTTTTGGAATTTTCCAGTAGATTCTAGAAGCTAGTGGTTGGAGGTGAAGAGGTGGTGATCTGCATGTGTATGGGAGTCTGACCAATCTCAGGCAGGAGAGCCTAGCACTGCGGTGAGATGGGCCTATAAATATGAAAAGCCTAGCCAGCAGGGGAGTCTGGTGTTCTCGTGAAAGATGAAGTGTTGAGGATTGTGAGGCCTGGGAGGGGGCCCCAGAGAAAGGGGACTCTGCCTCCAGGCTGGAGTTATGGATGGAAGGAAAGGAAACTGGAAAGAGGGAACCTCCACCCTGCAGTCTGGAGAAGAAGACAACCTGCATAGCCTGGGAAAGACTAGCAGAGTATAAGGCCTAGAAGCAGTCTCATCCAAAGCAGCAGGACACAAGGGAAAGTGTGAGTACCTCTACACCCCCAGGGCCCAAAAGAGAGAGGGCTGCCAGATGCAAAATCCAGCAAGTTCTCATTAGGACAGCGTCACAGCTACCTAAATCTTACCCTAAGCTGATCAACTAACAATCAAGATCCAACTGGTTGTGAAGTTTTGACATGCATAATATGCTCAGCTGAGGATACCTAGCCTTTGATACTCTGGAGCAATCCTGTTATCTGCCCTTTTAACAAGGATGTATTGAAATATAATGTCTTTCTCTTTTTGGAGAGAAAGGATTTATAAGGAATGCAGACTGTGTATTATTAGACATTGTGTCATGGATTATGTCCTTTAATGTTGAATAGTTTCTTTTAAAACCAAAAAGAATAATATAAGTATGTTTTATGATTTTACACTGTGCACTTGGTTGCCTTCAAAATGCCATTTAGAGGATAATTCAATTGGTATGCTATATTAGGGATGTAGTGGCAACCACACCCATAGTCACATAGACCCTTTTTGTAGCTACCTAAATCTTTCGCTCTGGGACACTCTCCAAGGCAGCCAGGTGGACTGGTGCTCCTTAAAGTAACATGGCTACTGATCCTTAAAGGGACAGATACCTCTCGGCTGGAGTAACGTCCAGGATCCATTTTTTTGTACATAGTGTAAGAAGTTTTGTCCTTGGGTTGTTTCACCAAGACAAGTTGGCATCCTACAATCCCCAATCCCTATCCAAGTCAGTTACCCTTAATAAAACAACAAAAACAAGCCCAAGGACTGGGCATTGCCTCTGCAAGAAAGTTGGAGAAGAAAAAGTATTGCCTGGCTGTGCAAGAATAGGGGACCCAAAAATCCAGCCACCCTCTATGGGGTAGCATTACATGTGGATTTGCAGACCATCTGTCATCCTCTTTATTGTCTTTACTCACATACAGAAATTAAAAAGATAGAGGGGAATTTTTGCACGTCACTAGTTGCAATGGTAAATAAAGGCGTTATCGAGACATGCTACCTATCCATCTTGTCTAGCCTACTGCTGTACTTGCTACTGCTTTATGTATCCAAAAAACAGAGGGAGGGGAGGGAGTCTCTGTGGGATGTAAGAACAAGGAATATATTCACTTTGCTTATTGATGACTCTGTTTTATGGTTTGCCTGGAGCTGTTTGTAAAGTTGTAGGATACTCATGTAGGAAAGTGTGTCAAAATTTAAATATACAGCCATCACATTGCTCCAAGAAGGGAAGAACGAGAAGCGGGAAGATCATTCACATTTTCAGGAGCTCTAATGGTACAGAACTATTCTTATCATCGGTGATTTTTCAGAAATTCTGGAAAACCTAGAATGACCTGGTCAAGGTCTGTTACACAATGTCTGCTGCTGCTGTTGCTGTTTACATCAAATTTTCTTGCGCAAAACATAGAAGAACTTATGAAGGACCATAGTAATGTAAGTAGAAGCCATGTTTTATATTTGTTATATTCATTATATCATTTTCCAGCTACTTAAATCTTTAAGAGTCTGGGGGAATATAGATTGACACTTCAGTTTGATGAGACATTCCAGTGCCTTGTAGTGCCAAACCAACTGGTACAACCCTTGGAGCTTTTTCCCCCAGTGGTTGCAGCCCCAGAGTAAGAGGCCCTCACCAAGCCTAATTGGGAGATCTTCTCCCACCAGTATGTTATGGAGCTACCCTTGGATCTTCTTGTAGTTGAATGAATCCTAGTACAGCATCTGAAAAAGCCTCCTAAAGGTGTAAAATGCACCATTAAGCCAACTGGGAGATATACTCCTACCAATATGTTATGGAGCTACACCAAGTTTTCTTCGAGTCGGATGAGCCCGGTGAAGCTCTGACAGATCCTCACCAAGACAATTGGTAGATACAATATATTGCTATCGATGTGCTCAATGGCTACCACTTTGGGTTCTTTCAGTTGGAAGAACCAGTTGCAAACCTCAAAGTTATAGGTTTTCTTCTCAAGTAAGAGAAAAGAATATTACATTCATAGACTGCACACAGCTCACCGTATCATTGGATAGTTAGACCAGCAATACAGTAGAATCACCTCATTTGCACCACTCCTGTGCTATAGTGAGCTATCACAATATATATCAGGCAGCTGAAGAAGATATGGTCTAGAACAGGGGTTTCCAACCTGAAGCCCATGGGCGGCAGGTGGCCAAAGAGACAGCTATGAATGTGGCCCAACACAAAATTGTAAAATTATATACAAATGTTGGGGGTTTTTGGAATTGTTTTGTAAAAATGGCCTTTATACTTAGAGAACACATGCGGCGAAAGAAAAATTTGACAGTGTCTCTTTCCTGGACTTTAAGTTTTATCTTTCCAAAGAAAATTCTTCCACTCTTCACAATCACACCTTATTCATGTCATCAGTTTTTTTAGCAGCACCTATTGTGAACAACTATATTTAGAGATGAAGCACACGAAGGGCAAAACTACAACCAAAATATCTGATGAGCACCTTCAGAATTCATTGAGAATTTCTACTACATCCATATCGATGCCGTGTTAGTTTATCAAAAACCAGATATTGATGTGTTCTTTTTTATCAAAAAACTGTCATTAATATCGTACTACATGGGATGTTTTGTATTTTTGTCAAAGATCGCATCTCATTTAATTTACAATAAGAAAGATTGTGCAAAAAACTGAAATTTTATTACTCATATAAATCAAAATTGGTTTAGAGGCACTCATGGATGTTGCAGAGGAGGAGAATAAAGAACAGCAGGGTATTTATTGTCAACGTTTCGATGGAAGCAACAGACCATCTTAGTTTTATTACTCAGATAAGTACATTATCTATATGATGTGATCATTAAACTTGTGATCTTAACCCGACTTTTTTTCTGCTCATCAGCTATCTTTATGTGTGTTTATGTGTGGCCCAAGACAATTCATCTTCTTCCAATGTGGCCCAGGAAAGTCAACTAGGACACCACTGGTCTAGAAGATATGGTCTTAAAGTTTCCTACAAGTTTTGCAGCTGCATGTGGACAATACTTTTCACATCCTTCTATGCTTTATTGTGTGACAAACTAAATTCTATTTATTTTACAGAAATGTATCATTCTCCGGTAGCAGCTAATTTGCTGTGTGTCTAAAGGATGGGAGATTTTACTTCGAACACAATGTGATAGATGCAGATTGCCAGATTGGTCATGTTTCACATCCTTCTATGCTATATGGCCAAAAATAGGTAGACTTCTATACAAAATGTCTTGGGTTCAGGGTTTTCCCAGTGAAAGGCCCTGGTATTGCTACAGCCTATTAAAACATTTTAGTAATCGTGTGCTTCCAACCTTGTAGCTACATGACCAGCACTGATTTTTGGACATTCTGACCATCACACCTACAGTCATGGCCAAAATTATTTGTACCACCCTGCCCTGTCATTTCTGTCAGAGTAAAATGCATATTGTAGGGCCAGTGTCAGAACTTGGGTCTACGTCGTCCAGAAAATTGTTGCAATGTAGGGCCCAGTGTCCAGAAACTTGGTCTACGGTCAGAGGTCAATGGTTCTTACAGCAGGACAATGACCCAAAAGCACACATTAAAAAGCCCAGAAATGGTTTCAGACATAGCGCTGAAGAATACTAAACTGGCCAGGACTGCAATGAGTCCAGATCTGAATCCCCATAGAGGACCATGTGGAGAGATCTCAAAACAAAGAGTTCGGGAAAAGGAACCCCTTCCAATCTGAGAGACCTGAAGCAGTTGGCGAAAGAAGAGCGCTCCAAAATTCTAGTAGAGAGGTGGAAGAAAGTTACTGGTTAAAGAAACTCATTTCTGGTTACAGAAAGCCTTTGATTCAGTTATTTTTTCCAAGGGTTGTGCTACCAAAATATTAAATGGAGGGTGCCAATCATTTTGTCCAGTCCATTTTTGGGGTTTTGGATGGAATGTGTCAGATTTGGCTTTTTGCTTGTCCATGTTGTTGTGTCATACCAATACAAACAAACAAGACATAAACAATGAGAATTCCTAAACAGTTGTAATTGTAACAAATTTTCAGGGTGAAGTGGTACATTATCTGACATAAATGCAGGGGTGCCAATATTTTTGGCCATGACTGTATATGAGTTTGTCGGACACCAGACTGTGGGCATTAATATAGAGTTTTTCCCATCTTAGCAGCTATGACAGCCTCCACTCTTATGGAAGACTTTGCATATGTTTTTTTGGAATGTGTCTAAGGAAGTTCATGTCTGTTTAGCCAAAAAAGTAATTGTGAGGTCAGGTACTGACTTGGTTTGAAATCTGCATTCCAAATCATCTCAAGTTCCTCCACACCCAAAACCCATGAAACCATGACGTTTTGTGCACTTCAACACAGTCAAGCTGGAACAGAAAATGGCCTATCCTACACAAGGTTGGAAGCGATCCCTTGCACTTTTTATATGTTAGAAAAAATCTGCAGAATATATATATATTTTTTAAATATTTTAAAAATTCTATATTTTTAAATATATTATTCAGATTTTTTTTTACATATAAAAAAAGTAATTTTAACATATATTTTTGCATATATTTGTAAATGCATTCCAGAAATATAGATTTGTATTTTTAAAGACATACAGTATATTTGAAATGTATTTTTAAAATATTTTTCATATATTTTATAATAAAAAAACACACACTTCAACATACAGTATATATATATATATATATATATATATATCTATATAGATATATATATATAGATATATATCTATATATAATATATATATAGATAGATATATATATATAAATATGGCCAAAATTGTAGCTTTTCAAATATATGTCAATATATTTCGGAGGAATATTTTAAAAATATATTTCAAATATATTTTTCTTCCATATGGGAAATCCTGACTGTAGAAGGATTGTATAAAACTCAGACTAAAGGGGTTCTGAGATGAGTTTTTCAATTAAACTGCTGCTGAGTTTCAAGCTGGTGTTTAAAATTTGTAGTTAATTTTAGTTTTTTTCTGTTTTGTAGAGGGGCTCCATCTCTAACAAAGAAAATGTTAATCAGCCAGAGAACGTACGAGAGAGAGACAAGAGATGTGAGTAGAACATGTTAAATGGGTAATGTTTGAGGGAAAAAAACAGTTGACTGTAGTCTGAACATGTGGCAGGTCATTAGAAATGAAATCACTCAAAGTAGGCTCTCAGAGCATTCGCCATAATGTCCAAGTATGCAAGGCAAGAATTGACCCTTACTTTGCACTCCTCCAGCAATTTAACATCCTCGCTCCCGTCTTGTTCTGTTGCCTCCACTGCCATCTTCTCCTGGTCTTCTGGCCTGGTGTCTTCTCTTTTCAGTCACTGGTGATGCAACCTCCTGTCATGTACCTGATAGGAGCCCAAGATGTTGAAGACAATCTCCCTTGTTTCTCCAGCTTAAGTTCACCTGGACACGAGATAGGATGTGCTTTGGTACACAAGGAACACTAGTGCCTAAGAATTTTGCATGCAGATATTTGGACTAGCAATGCCAACTAGGAGGAACCAGCAGGTAGAAGTATCAGGCGAACTGTTTGTGAATCTATAGGAAGAACCAGCAGAAGTTGAGGACTTTCTGGTGAGTTGAGGACAGAAGGACAAAACCGGTACAAGAAGTGGGCACAACGCCAGCTGCCCTGGGCACTGTGGTATCATGTGAGGTGAGAGGGGCAAAGCGAGGAGATTTGGAGAAGGATTTGTGTTGGAAGGAGGAATTTGCAAGACAGAAGGGGATAAGAATAGTTCTAGGAAGGGAAATTTGGGGAGCTGTGCTAGGAGTGGTGATTTGGGGGGATTTATGTAGGAAAGGAGGAAGAGAATTTGTGCTAGGAGGGGAAATGTTTTTGGGGGGAGGGGGGAATTTGTGCTAGTATGGATGCTTAGGGTATTTGTGTTAGGAGGGGAACTTGGGGGAGGGGGATTTGTGCTATAATCCGTGAGATTGTGTGGAGTGGAATTTGTGCTGGGAGGGGAGGATATGAAGTGGTGTGGGGGTGGAATCTGTGCTCAGAGAGGAAATTTGAGGAGGTAGAGGATTTGTGCTAGGTGAGTGAAATTTGTTTTGGGGGTGGGGGGATTGGGATTTGTGCTGGGGCATATAGGGAGAGAGAGGATTTGAGCTGGGGGATGGGGGGGCAAATATTTATGCTGGAAAGGGGGGGGATTTCAGTAGGAGCAGATTTGAACTGGGAGGAAGGGGCTACTAATGATTAGGGGGTAAGCATGCGGATTGACTGCTCAATTTTTTGGGGGGCTTGAGGGGATATTTGCTTGTGAAACATAATGTTCATACTTCTTGGGTGGGGGGGGGGGGCACAATTTGACATGTTCACACTGAGCTCTAGATGGGAGAAATAGTGTTCCATATTGGTATTAGTTGGAAGGAATAGTGCCCCCATATTGGTATCAGTGGGAGGAATAGTGCCCTATCATTGCGTATCAGTGGGAGGAATAGTGCCCATCATTGATGTCAGAGTGGGAGTATTTAGTGCCCCATCATTGGTATCAGTGGGAGAATGTTAGTGCCCCAACATTAGGTATCAGCTGGGGAGGAAATAGTTGCCCATCATGATGTCAGTGGGAGTAATAGTGCCCAAATCATTGGTATCAGTGGGAGGAATAGTGTCCACATCTCATTGGTATCATAGGAAGGAATAGTGCCCCATCATTGGTGTCAGTGGAGGGAATAGTGCCCCATCATTGGTATCAGTGGGGAGGAATAGTGCCCCATCATTGGTATCAGTAGGAAGGAATAGTGCCCCCATCATTGGTGTCAGTGGAAGGATATAGTGCCCCATCATTGGTATAGTGGGAGGAAATAGTGTCCCATCATTAGTATCAGGTGGGAGGAATTAGTTGCCCCATCATTGGTATCAGTGGGAGGGAAAGTGCCCCTATCATTGGTATCAGTGGGAGGAATAGTGCCCAATTCATTAATGTCAGTGGGGAGGAATAGTGCCCCATCATTGGTATCAGTGGGAGGAATAGTGCACGCATCAATTGGTATCAGTGGAGGAATGTGCCCCATCATTGGTATCAGTGGGAGGAATTAGTGTCCCATCAATGGTATCAGGTGGGAGGAATAGTGCCCCATCATTGGTATCAGTGGAGGATAGTTCCCATCATGGTATCACTGGGGAGGAATAGTGCCCCGTCATTGGTATCAATGGGAGGAAAAGTGCCCCGTCATTGGTATCGACAGTGGGGGAGGAATAAGTGCCCCGTCATTGGTTTCATTGGGAGGAAAAATAAATGTCCCCAGGGTCCACTGATGACAGCAGTTAGAAACAGGAGGATCGCTCATAGAAGTCTGCAGTCAGATATTCAGAGCATGGACATGCACCCAAACTGTGGCGTGGGCCAAATTAGAGGCAATAGCAAAGTTACAGAGCAAGGTAATGGAGTCAGCAGGAGTAGGCAGGAGTCAAAGACAAAGCATAAGGTCATGAACTGTATAAGCAGACTGCCAAGCATATGTACATATAAGATCCAATGGGGGTCAGGAGGTAACCCGTGGTGTCGGCAACGACCCCAGAATCATACAGCAGAGTGCAGGTCATGTCAGAGGGACCTTGCTGAAGACCTGTAAGAAACTGATCCTTTGTCAAGCAGTCCTAAGGCCGAACCTCACTCTCTCAATCCACATGGACTATTTTTAATCCTTATGCTCGTTAGCATTAGTAAACAGATAGGACGGTATATTGTATTTACATGTTTTTTTAGACCTCGTTCGTACATATCTTCAGTTGCTTTCTTGGTTCTGGTGTAGGGCCAATGGATGTCATAACATCATGGGCTTTTTCTTTTCAATCTAGAGGTGGGTGGGGATGTGCCCCCCCCCCCCCCCCCCCCCCCCCCCCCCCCCCCCGAGCCCCCAGGGGGGGGGCTGGGGAGGAGGGGCTTTCTCAGCTATTGCACTACCCTTTTGCATGCATGCCTGAAAGTAAGGGCTGGTTTGATTCCAGAATAAATGGCTACAGGAAAAATCTACCTTACTCAAGTTGGCCCCAGCTAGACATGCTAGGAGTATGTTATTATAAGTGATCTCTCAACAAAATAAAACATGGAGACATGGATGGGGTGGGGGATTTGCTTTAAATATTAAATACTTGGTGTTCAGGTACAGTTTAGTTTCAGTTCAACCCTATAGGATGTGCACATATGTCCCTAATTGAAGCCATGAACCCGGCATCCATGTTTTCAGCCAGCGATGCTGAACACTGTAATAGCAATCGAGCAGCTTAAAAGAAGCTGGATGGCTTTTTACAGGCGGTGGTAAGGGGGCCACCCTCCTGAGCTCTCCTGTCCCACAGGGGAGCCCAGGACTATCAGCCGCAGTTCCACCAGCTGAGATGAATGAGAACATCCTCAATCGTCTCTATGGTCTGAAAAACTGGAAGCAAAGTGTATTTTTTCACTTCGGCCTTAGCAACAAAATTGATTTAAAAAATGTAACGAGACGGCCATAAAATGTTTTTTAAATAAAAAACAAATAATAAAATATTAATAGAAAAATGTAAATCAGTCCCTCCTCCCTGTGCTCACACGCAAAGGCACATGCATACATAGGTCGCACACCCCCATACCGTAGGTAAACAGTGTTTCATGACACACATGCGAGGTATCACCACAAACATTACACCCTGTTCCGAATTATTATGCAAATTATATTTTTCTCATTTACCAAATAATTGATGTAAATAACAGTCAGCATAATTCTCATGTTACAACTATTAAGAGTACAATTCACATTTTATTGAACAAACCTCCTAATGATAACAGGAGTTTTGTTAAACATAAAACACTTCCAATGACTGTTCCAAATTATTCCGCACAGTAAGTTTCAAAACACTTTTATAGGTTGGTAAAGAACTGAAAATTGTCATTTGTTGTGTGTTTGCAGCATATTTTACTGAAATCAAAAGCTATTTCAATCAAAACTTTTTAACTACATTTTACCTTTTTTTAAACATTTGAACCGGTCACGTTACATTGTAACATAGGACCCCTTATTTGATAGCAGCTTCACAAGTCTTCCATCCATTGAACTTGTGAGTTTTTGGACAGTTTCTGCTTTGAATTTGTTTGCAAGATGTCAGAATAGCCTCCCAGAGCTGCTGTTTGGATGTAAACTGCCTCCCACCCTCATACAGTCAGGTCCATAAATTATTATATTATTATTATTATTATACAGTATTTATAAAGCGCCAATAGTTCGCTCATCGCTGTACATTACAAAGGGGGACAGAACATGTGACAGAACAATACCAATACAATGCAGAACATGAGGGGATCGAGGGCCCTGCTCTTTCGAGCTTACAATCTAAATATTGGGACATCGACACAATTCTAACATTTTTGGCTCTATACACCACCACAATGGATTTGAAATGAAACAAACAAGATGTGCTTTAACTGCAGACTGTCAGCTTTAATTTGAGGGTATTTACATCCAAATCAGGTGAACGGTGTGTAGGAATTACAAACAGTTTGCATATGTGCCCTCCCACTTGTTAAGGGACCAAAAGTAATGGGACAATTGGCTTCTCAGCTGTTCCATGGCCAGGTGTGTGTTATTCCCTCATTATCCCAATTACAATGAGCAGATAAAAGGTCCAGAGTTCATTTCAAGTGTGCTATTTGCATTTGGAATCTGTTGCTGTCAACTCTCAAGATGAGATCCAAAGAGCTGTCACTATCAGTGAAGCAGAAAAAATGAGGAAGGGTTGTAACAGCGCAAACACTGCAAAGTCCTGGGAAATGGTAGTATGGGGTGATGGTGGTATTAGTGGCTACTGTATGAAGAGCGTAGGATTCCGTGTGGCACTGAGGGCAAGGCTTCCAAATAAGCTGTAGCAACTTCTGTAGATGAGAAAAAGGAGAGAAGCGCCTCTAAGTGCAATAAGTCTTTTAATTCAAGTCTAAATGTAGAAACACTCACATGTGTGAAGTAATCATAAGCATAAAAACCATGGTTAACAATAGTTAACGGTGGGGTGGTAACCGGGTGAAGAGCCGTCATCTCTCTGCGATGTGGGGAGGTCAGCTCTTGGCTGGAACAGCGTGGTGGCTGGAGGGGGAAACAGTGGTGAGGCCAGCCTTCATGCACGTCCTCCTCAAAGCCGGATGGAACGCACGCTGGAACGTAGCGGTGGCGTGGCCGTGATGACGTCAGATCCCAGGGTGCACTGCGACGCGTTTTGGAGCATGCACTGGCCGTGGAAGGCGGATCTGACGTCATCACGGCCACGCCGCCGCTACGTTCCAGCGTGCGTTCCATCCGGCTTTGAGGGAGGCGGTGCATGAAGGCTGGCCTCACCACTGTTCCCCCTCCAACCACCACGCTGTTCAAGCCAAGAGCTGACCTCCCCACATCGCAGAGAGATGACGGCTCTTTACCCGGGGTTACCACCCCACCGTTAACTATTGTTAACCACGGTTTTTATGCTTATGATTACTTCACACATGTGAGTGTTTCTACATTTAGACTTGAATTAAAAGACTTATTGCACTTAGAGGCGCTTCTCTCCTTTTTCTCAACTATCAGTGAAGCAAGCCATCATTAGGCTGAAAAAACAAAACAAACCCATCAGAGAGATAGCAAAAACATTAGGCGAGGCCAAAACAACTGTTTGGAACATTCTTAAAAAGAAGGAACGCACTGGAGAGCTCAGCAACACCAAAAGACCGGAAGACCACGGAAAACAACTGTGGTGGATGACCGAAGAATTCTTTCCCTGGTGAAGAAAACACCCTTCACAACAGTTGGCCAGATCAAGAACACTCTCCAGGAGGTAGGTGTATGTGTGTCAAAGTCACCAATTAAGAGAAGACTTCACCAGAGTGAATACAGAGGGTTCACCACAAGATGGAAACCATTGGTGAGCCTCAAAAACAGGAAGGCCAGATTAGAGTTTGCCAAACGACATGTAAAAAAAGCCTTCACAGTTCTGGAACAACATCCTATGGACAGATGAGACCAAGATCAACTTGTACCAGAGTGATGGGAGAGAGAGAGTATGGAGAAGGAAAGGAACCGCTCATGATCCTAAGCATACCACCTCATCAGTGAAGCATGGTGGTGGTAGTGTCATGGCGTGGGCATGTATGGCTGCCAATGGAACTGGTTCTCTTGTATTTATTGATGATGTGACTGCTGACAAAAGCAGCAGGATGAATTCTGAAGTGTTTCGGGAATATTATCTGCTCATATTCAGCCAAATGCTTCACAACTCATTGGATGCTTCACAGTGCAGATGGACAATGACCCAAAGCATACTGCAAAAGCTCCAAGAACAAGCAGGAACTGAAGACAGTTGCAGTAGAGGCCTGGCAGAGCATCACCAGGGATGAAACCCAGCGTCTGGTTATGTCTATGCATTACAGACTTCAGGCTGTAATTGACTGCAAAGGATTTGCAACCAAGTATTAAAAAGTGAAAGTTTGATTTATGATTATTATTCTGTCCCATTACTTTTGGTCCCTTAACAAGTGGGAGGCACATATGCAAACTGTAGTAATTCCTACACCGTTCACCTGATTTGGATGTAAATACCCTCAAATTAAAGCTGACAGTCTGCAGTTAAAGCACATCTTGTTCGTTTCATTTCAAATCCATTGTGGTGGTGTATAGAGCCAAAAATGTTAGAACTGTGTCCATGTCCCAATATTTATGGACCTGACTGTAGATCTTTTGCTTGAGGATGCTCCAAAGGTTCTCAATAGGATTGAGGTCAGGGGAGGATGGAGGCTACACCATGACTTTCTCTCCTTTTATCCCCATAACAGCCATTGATGCAGAGGTATTCTTTGCAGCATGAGTTTGGTGCATTGTCATGCATGAAGATGATTTTATTACGGAAAGCATAGTTCTTCCTTCTGTACCAGGGAAGAAAGTGGTCAGTCATAAACTTCACATACTTTGCAGAGGTCATCTTTACACCTTTGGGGACCCTAAAGGGGCCGACTAGCTCTGTTCCCATGATTCCGGCCCAAAGCATGACTCCACCACCGCCTTGCTGACGTCGCAGCCTTGTTGGCACAGGGTGGCCATCCATCAACCATCCACTACTGCATCCATCTGGACCATCCAGGGTTGCACGACACTCATCAGTGAACAGGACTGTTTGAAAATTAGTCTTCATGTATTTTTCTGCCCAATGCAGCCATTTCTGCTTGTGAGCATTGGTTAGTGGTGGCTGAATAGAAGGTTTATGCACAGTTGCAAGACTCTGGAGGACTCTACACCTTGATGTCCGTGGGACTCCAGAGGCACCAGCAGCTTCAAATATCTGTTTGCTGCTATGTAATGGTATTTTAGCAGCTGCTCTCTTGATCCGATGTATGGATCTGGCAGAAATCTTCCTCAATGTGCCTTTATCTGCACCAACCCATCTGTGCTCTGAATCAGCCACAAATCTCTTAATAGTGCGATGATGACGCTTAAGTTTTCGTGAAATATCGAATGTTTTCATACCTCGTCCAAGGCATTGAACTATTTCACTCTTTTCGGCAGCAGAGAGATCCTTTATCTTCCCCATATTGCTTGAAAATGGTGCTCTGCTTAATAATGTGGAACACCGTCCTTGGGTAGTTTTTCCTTAAATTGGGCTCACCGGCCAATCTAACTATCACAGGTGTCCGAGATTGTTTTCAGTGATCAAAAGAGCCCTGACACACAATGCCATCCATGAGTTACACTGAAAAACAAAATATTTAATCTTTATGACACTTAAATATAATTTGCATAATAATTTGGAACAGGGTGTATAGCAAGAACAATAATTCTAGCACCAGACCTTCCGCGTAACTCTAAAGTATTGCCTATGGAGATTTTTAAGTACCGTAGTTTGTCTCCATTCCACGAGCGTGCGCAATTTTAAAGATGCCACATTAGGTATCTACTTATGCATTGTAACATCACCTTTTATATTTTGCCAAACATTTAGGTATTAGATTGTGTTTCTATACATTAAAATTTATTAAAGTGTATTTTTTTCCAAAAAAATTGCATAGAAAAAACTTCTGCGCATATACCGTGTGACATAAAAAATTGCAACAGCCACCATTTTATTCTCTAGGACCTCTGTTTAACCACTTGCTTTCCAGAGGATTTACCCCCCTTCCTGACATTTGTTTACGATACTTTAACTGACAATTGCGTGGCATGCACCCAAATGAAATTTACGTCCTTTTTTCCCCATGAATAGAGCTTTCTTTTGGTGGTATTTGATCGCCTCTACGTTTTTTATTTTTTGTGCTATGAAGCTATGAAAAAAAAAACCCAACAATTTTGAGAAAAAAACAATATTTTTGACTTTTTGCTATTAAACATGTCCAGTAAAAAAATGTGAAAAAATAAAATTTCATCATAAATTTAAGTAAAAATTTATTCTGCGACATGTCTTTGCTAAAAAAAAATCCCAATACGTGTAAATGAATTGGTTTACGTGAAAGTTATAGTGTTTAAAAACGGCGGTATATATAGTGGGATTTTTAAATTTTTTTTTTACTAGTAATGGCGGCGATCAGCGACTTATAGCAGGACTGTGGCAGGCTTTCTGACACTGGGGGGGGACTGACTTGGTGTCACTGACATCCCCAGTGACACCAAGACAGTGATTAGTGCTAATAAAGATCACTGACTCTGTACTAATGACACTGGGCAGGAAGGGGATAACATATGGGGCCATCAAAGGGTTAACTGTGCGCTGTTTTACTCTGAGGCTGTGTGTGTGTTTCACTGTAAGCACACTGCTTTGTATGGCTCTGCTCAAAGCAGTGTAAGGAGCATTCGTCGGTAATGCTCTTTGATCACCGGGTGCCGGCGAGTAATCACGGCCAGGACCCGGTGATTGACAGCCAAGGCTGCGAATAGCAGCGCGGCTCGCACGCCCCCCCCACCTGGAAATGCAAAATGACATATATATATAAAATTTTGCGCACCCTTGCCACCCTGTAGCAGTGTATCTGCAATAGGGTGGTGGGAAAGCACTTAAAAAATATATAATGTTTGGGGGTTCTAAGTACTGTTCTAGCAAAAAAAAATGCTAATTTTTACATTTTGGAGAGAAGTGTCAGAATTGGCCCAGTAGGCAAGTGGTTAAATAAGCTGTCTGGTGCCCCTGTTGGCACTGGGCATGTGCAAACACCCACATGTGCACCGTGAAGCAGGGGAATGAAGATGCACACGACTCTACCTCTACATGCAAAGCCATGAGCAGAGCCAATGCCACCACGAGGTGAACTAGGCATCCGCCTAGGCCTCATTGCTGCATGGTTTCCCTACTCTCTACTGGATCTAGGGGGTTGATAGGGGTGGGCTACACAGCCCCAGATTTCAGTTGTGCCCCCCCCCAGGCCGGTCTTTCCATGGACGCTGAGTGCTTTACCCCATCCCTGCACTCATGGCTGGGACAAGGGCAGAGTAGCCTTGAGCAGTGAAGCTTGCAAAGGAGAAATAACAGGAAAGAATTGGGAGGTGCGGGCTGTGCTCTCCTCTCCTGTCAGTGGAGAGATCCTCTATAAAGCAGATGACACAGGAACGCTCGTACATGTGTTTGATTTATTCCTCGGCTCCCTACTGCCGAGAGATGAGCGATCAATCATTGGAGGAGATAGGGGGCGGTGTAATCAAGCAGCATTGCAGCCGAATCCAAGAGTGATCCTGTGTCATCTGCTGTATGGAGGATCGATTCACTGACAGGAGTGAGAGTACAGCCCGCACCTCTACCTGGTTTTCCACTTGTAAGTTTGGGGGGGGATAACAATAATTTGTGCTGAGATGAGAGGTTTTGAGGGGGAGGCGCTATTTGTGCTGGGAAGGGTAATAGGGAGGAAGAATTTGTGCTAGGAGAAAAAATGGGGGAATATGTGCTAGGAATAGGAGCCAGGTTTGGGAGGGGGGGAGTAATTTGGGCCAAAGGGGGAGGGGGTTGGGTAAAGTGGGAAGATTTTATGCTGAGAAGGGTAATTTGGAGAGGTTTTAGCTAGAGGAGGGATTTGGGGGAATTTGTCCTAGAAGGGGTGATTGAAGGAAGAGGATTGGTGCTGGGAGGGGGGATTTGTGTAAGGAGGAGGAAATTTTGAAGGGGGAATTTGCAAGGAGAGTGGATTGGGGGGGGGGGGGGGGGGGTTTATACTTGAAATGGTAATTTGGAGAGGTTTCAGCTAGAAGAGGGAATAAGGGGAATTTTTCCTAGGAGGGGTGATTGAAAGAAGAAGATTTGTGCTGAGAGGGGGGATTTGTGTAAGGAGGAGGAAATTGGGAGGGGGGAATTTGTACAAGGAGAGGGGATTGAGGGGGGGGGGGGAGTTTTATACTGGAAATGGTAATTTGGACAGGTTTTAGCTAGAGGAGGGAATTAGTCCTAGGAGGGGGTGATTGAAGTAAAAGGATTTGTGCTGGGAGGGGGGATTTGTGTAAAGAGGAGGAAATTGGGAAGGGGGAATTTGTGCAAGGAGAGTGGATTTGGGGGGAGGATTTATGTTAGGAGGGATGACTTTTGGGGAGATTTGTGTACAGAGGGGGGGATTGGGGGAGGATTTATACTAGGTTGGATTCGGTGGGGGGGGGGGTTGTGCTAGAAAGGAGGACTGGGGGGGGGATTTGTGCTAGAAGTGGCAATGGGGGGGGGGGGGGGGGGGGTTGTGCTAGGAGGGGGCATTTGAGGGGAATTTGTGCTAGGAGGGGGGTTTGGGAGGGGTTGTGCTAGGATGGGGGATTTGGGGGGAATTTGTGCTAGGAGGGGGGTCTGGGAGGGGTTGTGCTAGGATGGGGGGATTTGGGGGGAATTTGTGCTAGGAGGGGGGGGTTTGGGAGGGGTTGTGCTAGGAGGGAGGATTTGGGGGGAATTTGTGCTAGGAGGGTGGTATGGGAGGGTTGTGCTAGGAGGGAGGGTTTGGGGGGAATTTGTGCTAGGAGGGGGGTTTGGGAGGGGTTGTGCTAGGAGGGAGGGTTTGGGGGGAATTTGTGCTAGGAGGGTGGTTTGGGAGGGGTTGTGCTAGGATGGGGGATTTGGGGGAATTTGTGCTAGGAGGGAGGGTTTGGGAGGAATTTATACTAGGAGGGGGGTTTGGGAGGGGTTGTGCTAGGATGGGGGATTTGGGGGAATTTGTGCTAGGAGGGGGTTTGGGAGGGGTTGTGCTAGGATGGGGGATTTGGGGGAATTTGTGCTAGGAGGGGGTTTGGGAGGGGTTGTGCTAGGAGGGAGGGTTTGGGGGGAATTTGTGCTAGGAGGGGGGTTTTGGAGGGGTTGTGCTAGGATGGAGGATTTGGGGGGAATTTGTGCTAGGAGGGAGGTTTGGGAGGGGTTGTGCTAGGATGGGGGATTTGGGGGAATTTGTGCTAGGAGGGGGTTTGGGAGGGTTTGTGCTAGGAGGGGGGGTTTGGGGGGAATTTGTGCTAGGAGGGAGGTTTGGGAGGGGTTGTGCTAGGATGGGGGATTTGGGGGAATTTGTGCTAGGAGGGGGGTTTGGAGGGTTTGTGCTAGGAGGAGGGTTTGGGGGGAATTTGTGCTAAGAGGGAGGTTTGGGAGGGGTTGTGCTAGGATGGGGGATTTGGGGGAATTTGTGCTAGGAGGGGGGTTTGGCAGGGGTTGTGCTAGGAGGGAGGGTTTGGGGGGAATTTGTGCTAGGAGGGTGGTTTGGGAGGGGTTGTGCTAGGATGGGGGATTTAAGTATTATGTGCTACGAGAGGGGATTTGGGGTCAGAGGATTTGTGCTAGGGTGGAAATTTGGCGCTAGGAGGGGTGATGTAGAACTACAGGTGAGGTTTTATTTTTTGGGGGAAGGGGTGCAAGTCATTGAGCTGGTCTTGCCTAGGGCGCAAAATAGTGTAGCACCGGCCCTGGCCATGAGCAATAACATGAATACATATTTTTCAGTCCTCGGATCCTATACAGTCAGTCTCTTCAAAGAAGTCCCATAGCTGCTAAAGATAAAACACCACCCAGGCGAATGAATATGTGCAAATGTAACCGACACTTACAGTCATTAATCAAATATTAATGCCTGCAGATATACGGATTCTTATAACAAATTTGAATTTTTGATTTGAATTTGTTATAAGAAGCAGTATGTACCTGCAGGCATTAATATTTGTTTAATGACTGTATTAGCGCTGGTTTCATTTGCACATCCACAACTACTCGGCACAGTAGTCGGCGTCACTCTTTGCATACAGATTCTTGGGGAGTACACTGTACTGCACATACACCACAGTCAGAGTACAGTTAAAAAAAAATTGTTTGCAAAAAGGGAAAAAAACTTTTTTTTCTACAGAAAAGCCATGCAAAGTCTATTCTAAGATGAAACTCTACCTGCTATTGCAATTCTTCCATCGCTTAGCTGTGGTGATGGGATTTGGTGCATACAGAATAAAACCCCTGACCCCTACCCTTATGCAGGCCATAGATGGGTCGAAAATCGGCCGATTTTTCGGCCGAAAATAAAAAATCGGCCGATTTTCGGATCGTTAGTGGGCGATTTGGTCGGCAGTTTTTCGGTATTTTGGCCGTTTTTTTTTTTCCGGTAAAGTTGGAAAAAAATCGGCCGATTTTGCCGATCGGCCGATTTTCACGGCAATTAGTGGGCAAATCGGCCGATTTTTTACCGATAAAAAAATCTGCGCATGAGCAGTGACCTGCAAGAGGAAGACAAAAAGAAGAAAAAGAAGAAGAGGAAGACGATGAAGAAGAGGATGAAGAAAAAGAAGAGGAAGAAGAGGAGGATGAAGAAGAAGAGGATGAGGATGAAGAAGAAGAAGAGGATGAGGATGAAGAAGAAGAGGATGAGGATGATGATGAAGAAGAGGATGAGGATGATGATGAAGAAGAGGATGAGGATGATGAAGAAGAAGAAGAGGATGAGGATGAGGAAGAAGAAGAGGATGAGGAAGAAGAAGAGGATGAGGATGAAGAAGAAGAAGATGAAGAAGAGGATGAGGATGAAGAAGAAGAAGAAGAGGATGGGGATGATGATGATGAAGAAGAAGAGGATGAGGATGAAGAAGAGGATGAGGATGATGATGATGATGATGATGAAGAAGAGGATGAGGATGAAGAAGAGGATGAGGATGAAGAAGAAGAAGAAGAAGAAGAAGAGGATGAGGATGATGAAGAAGAAGAAGAAGAAGAAGAAGAGGATGAAGAAGAAGAAGAAGAAGAAGAAGAAGAAGAAGAGGATGAGGATGATGAAGAAGAAGAGGATGAGGATGAGGAAGAAGAAGAAGAAGAAGAAGAAGAGGATGAGGATGAAGAAGAAGAAGAAGAAGAAGAAGAAGAGGATGAGGATGAGGATGAAGAAGAAGAAGAAGAAGAAGAAGAAGAGGATGAGGATGAAGAAGAAGAAGAAGAAGAAGAGGATGAGGATGAGGATGAAGAAGAAGAAGAAGAGGATGAGGATGAGGATGAAGAAGAAGAAGAAGAAGAAGAAGTAGGATGAAAATAAGAAGAATTCCAGTCCAGCATAAAGTGTCTCTGCAGAGAGCTCCGCTATTTCTGACAGTTCTCTGACAGTTCCTTGACATTTACAGCGGTTGAAACATTGTATCTATTTGTTTCCGAATAAAAACATCTGTATCCTAAATGGAAACAAATAGATACATTGTTGCAACTTCTATAAATGTCAAGGAACTGTCAGAGAACTGTCAAAGAAATAGCAGAGCTCTCTGCAGGGACACTTTTTGCCGGCTCTAGACGGGTAGAAAATCGGCCGATTTTTTTTACCATTGATGGTAACGTCGGCCACTTGAACAACCGATTTTTCGTTTTTTAAAAGAAAAATCTGCAGTTTTTCTCCCCATCTATGGCCTGCATTACTGTCCATAACTCCCACTGGGGAGATTTTCCTTCATTTCCTGTCCTGGTGGCAAGGGTTTGGAGGATCAGGAAGTGATGGGAGAGCTCCTAAAACAAAGCCAGCTTACTTAAACACAAAGGGCAAAAGTTGAACTCGCTGTACATTTTTTATTGCTTTATTCATCCGTTCCTCACGGTGACCTCTTGTTCCCCTCATTTCTTATCTTGGTGTCACCTGGATAAAAAAATCTCCCTGGTCGAGTTAATTATAGCAAAAAAAAAAGTGGCAAAAAGTTTTAACTTTTCTATTTCTTCAAAACAAACAATAATATGGTCTTGGTCTGCCTTGATGGTTTTTAGTAAACCCATACGTTGACCCTACTAGGCCAAGCATCAGGTTGACTTTTCTGTAGAGTTGTCACTCTCGTTCCTTGCGATCGATCCTCGGGTCACCCGAGTGGCACTACAGGATCCCGCTGTGTGAAACTGCACTAGGCCCCCGACACCTTTTTTTTTTCTGCACACCACCTCATGGGTTAGGTCTTTGGGCAGAGACAGGAGCAATTTTTGTTACCAGGTCAAAAGGCCCAGCTATTGCACTTGCACATGCACTGGCACTTTTTTTTATTATTACTTAATAATTTTACTCTCCACATGCACTTATACATACCTCTCAACTTTTTGAAGGACACCTATTAGCAAATGCATGTGGGCATAGGACACACTCCCTGCCACGCTCCCTTAAAGGAGTATTATACCAAAAAAAGATTAGTTAAACCTGAAAGCGCTTTTTTTTTACCACTACTATTCTTCTATTATTATTATTATACAGGATTTATATAGCGCCAACAGTTTGCTCAGCGCTGTACAATATAAAGGGAGACAATACAGCAACAATACAGTTCAATACAAGAGGGATTTGAGGGCCCTGCTCCTTGGAGCTTACAATCTAGGAGGGAGGGGCTAGTGGTACAAAAGGTAGTAACTGTGGGGGATGGACTGGTTGGAAGAGTAGAAGATTCCAGTATTAGCTGAGGGCAGGATAGGCTTCCATGAAGAGATCGCGTAACAGTGAGCAGAGTAGGCGACAGTCTGATAAATTGGGGTAGAGAGTTCCAGAGGACGGTTGAAGCTCTGGAGAAGTCCTGGAGATGAGCATGGGAGGAGGAGACAAGGGAGCTAGAGAGTAGGAGGTCTTGCGAGGAGCAGAGAGTATGGTTTGGGTGATATTTAGAGACAAGATCGGTGATGTAATTTGGGGCAGAGTTATAAATGGCTTTATACTTTATTGTTATTGTTTTGAATTTTATCCATTGGGCAATGGGAAGCCAGTGGAGGGATTGGCAGAGAGGGGTGGAGGACACTGAGTGGAGGTCAGTGGAGGGATTGGCAGAGAGGGGTGGAGGACACTGAGTGGAGGTCAGTGGAGGGATTGGCAGAGAGTGGTGGCAGATACGGAACGGTTAGTAAGGTGGATGAGTCTGGCAGCAGCATTCATTATAGACTGAAGAGGGGATAGCCTGCGATGAGGTCGGCCAATGAGGAGGGAGTTACAATAGTCAAGGCGAGATATAAGCAAAGAGTGAATAAGTTGCTTAGTGGTTTCCGAGGTTAGGAACGGGCGTATCTTGGAGATGTTGCGGAGGTGAAGTCTACAAGATTTGGACAGTGATTGGATTTGGGGCTGAAAGGACAGATGGGAGTCTAGGATTACACCTAGTACCCTGGCATGAGGGGAGGGACTGATGGTTGTATTATTGGTCTTTATGGAGAAGTGAGGGGAGGGGACATGGGCTGGGGGGAATACTAAGAGCTCAGTTTTGGAAAGATTGAATTTGAGGAAGTGGAGTGACATCCATGCCGATATGTCACTTAGTAGGGTACTAATGCGAGAGGAGACTGAAGGGGTGAGGTGAGGAGTAGAAAGATAGATTTGTGTGTCATCAGCATAGAGATGGTACTTAAAGCCGTGGGAGTTTATCAAGTGACCAAGGGAGGAGGTGTAGATGGAGAAGAGAAGGGGTCCAAGGACAGAACCTTGAGGGACCCCTACAGAAAGAGGGAGTGAAGAGGAGGAGGCAGCGTTATAGGTAACACTGAAGGAGTACTGCGATAGGTAGGAGGAGAACCAGGAGAGAGCAATCTCTGAGGCCAAGAAAGTGGAGTTTTTTGAGGAGTAGGGGATGGTCAACCGTATCAAAAGCCGCAGAGAGGTCAAGTAGTAAGAGTATGGAGTAGTGGCCATTGGTTTTAGCAGTTAGTAGATCATTAGTGAGTTTTAGTAGGGCAATTTCAGTGGAGTGTAGTGAACGAAAGCGAGACTGTAAAGGGTCAAGAAGGTTTTTGTCAGTGAGGTAGGAGCTCAGACGATTGTAAACTAAGCGTTCTAGGCGTTTAGAGGTAAATGGCATCAGGGAGATGGGTCTTAAGTTGTTCAGGTCAGTGGGGTCCAGGGAGGGCTTTTAAGTATGGGAGTAATGTGTGCATGTTTTAGAGGGGAGGGGAAGGCACCAGTAGAGAGGAAAAGATTGAAGATGTGAGTGAGGGAGCATAGGTTGGAAGAAGATGGTGACCGTAGTAGATGTGAAGGGACAGGATCCAGGGGGCAGGTAGTGAGATGGGCTTCTGAGAAAACCTTAGTGACCTCTTCAGTAGTAGCGAGGTCAAAAGAGGAAAGTGTTGAGGGAGGTTTAGTACAAGGTATGCTAAGTGGGATGGATGTCTGCGCAGTGGAGATGCCCCTACAAATTGCATCAATCTTGTTTTTGAAATGATTTGCAATCGCATAAGCAGTGAGTGAATTACTGGGTGGAGGTGGAGAAAGTAGAGAGTTAAAAGTAGAGAAGAGACGACAGGGACTGGATGACAAGCTATAGATGAGAGTGACAAAGAAAGCTTGTTTGGCAGCATGGAGGGAGGAATGGTAGGTTATGAAAGCAGATATATATCGGGTGAAAGCTTGCTGAGATTTGGTTTTATGCCACAATTGCTCCAATGCATGACTATGTCATTTAACCTCTTCACGCGGCCGAACGCAAATGTGCGGCCTCCTGGCGTCTAGGCCTAGACGACGAGCGGCTGCACATTTGCGTTCTATTAAAAAAGAGCATATGTGCTGAGAGCGCGCGCCCTGCGCGGTCCAAGCATACATGTCCGGTACTCACGGAAAGGTCCCGATCTCCTCTTTTGATTGGGACCTTTCCCGATCATGTGACCGCAGTGACACGCCGTCACCCTAAACCCCACCCCGCCTCCAAGCTTCTGAAACCCTTAAAGGGCCGGGAGGCGCCGGCGTGAAGGGGTTAAGATTTTTGGTGTCATCAGTCTGCCACGGTTGTAATGGTCGGGGCCTGATACTTTGTGTGGTTAATTCTACAACATTCTGTCCATTTTCTTTTTAGCCCTTCTTTATGGTCCTTGTCCTGCACTATTAGATTCAGGACAAGCTTTGTAACTTGGGGGAGGAGGATGATTTGGGTAAGAGGATGCTGTGGGAGATGAAAATACTGGGGAGTAAACTTGGGGCAACTCATCGGGTGAACGAAGGGTCATTGTTTTCACTTTATCCTTCCGGCCACTATCGCTATCTTCATCCTCACTGCCCTCACTCTCTACCTTTTTTTTTTCTTTACCTCTCCTTTATTTTTCCCTCTTTTACTTTGTGAGGGGAGTTGTGGGCTATCCCAGGATCAACCTAATTTTTCAGCCATCTCTGACAGATGTTCTTCACATATCTTTCCATTTCTTAAACATTTTGATAACATTTACATTGCTTGGTGTGATTCTGTCTTACTAGGCCCGTCAGTAATATGAGTTAGAAAAGTCTTAACAGGCTTATGACTAATCAGAATTTCATCACGTTTCATACATTCAAAAATCCAACATTGTAGACATTTAATTCCCACCATCAATTCTGTCAGTCTGCCATGAAAGTCAACATACACAGAGATTCAGGTTGATACACTCCTTCTTTTGGGATTGGATCAGGTCTGCTTTTAGTCCAACTTATAATAGCCTTGGTGTTATCTCCTAACCACTGTCCATATTTATTTGTCATTTCTGCCACAGGACTTAATTTACTTGTGCTATTTATACCTCTCCAGACATCGAGAGGTCCATGGGACTGCCTTCCTACCAATCGTAGAGTCCTCCTCTTGAGTCTCTATTACAGTTTTGGTTGTCACCTAAATTGTTTTCCCCTGGCCACACACAGTAGCCATCAATGACACTTCTCTACACTTGCCAGATAGGCTTCGTATTCGCCACACAGGCTTCTTATACTACTTCAGTCCTTCGGTCAGACCTTCTCACAATTCTCACAAAACTATTGACACCCCAAACATAGAAACAAAACATCAGCAGCCCACCAAAAGTAATAATTAAAGGTTTTATTATTTCTGTAACATATAAAGTAATGGAGCTTTTTGGGTCAAACTGTGTGATATTAATGTTACTCTGGCTTACATTCATCTCACCATCTCATCAACATTACAAGACTCTTCTGATCCAAAATACCTCAGACACCGACTGCTATTTGCCACAGGGGACAGAGTAAGTAAGAGCAAAGGTCTTACCGTGACCACTGGTCTGTCCACTGTGGATTTCACATCTCTTTTGGTCTGGGATCCAATGGAGCGGATCCGAGTCGCAGGCACCAGGCTGTAGAGTTATGATAGGAGGTCCACAATCGAGACCTTTCAGATGAGATAGTGAGTCCAAATTGAAAGAAAGGTGCATTTATTACACTGCAGTGGAGCTATTATAGCATACAAAAGTTCACCTCGTATGAGGTGGACCAAGGTAATCAATATATCTGAACTCTTAAACTTAAAACTGATATATATATAGTCATAAAGTCCAGGCATGATCGTATAAGGTCCAGGCTTGGTCGTATAAGGTCCAGGCTTGGTCGTATAAGGTCCAGGCTTGATCGTATAAGGACCAGACTTGATCGTATAAGGACCAGGCTTGATCGTATAAGGTCCAGGCTTGATCGTATAAGGTCCAGGCTTGATCGTATAAGGTCCAGGCATGGTTGTATAAGGTCCAGGCGTGATCGTATAAGGTCCAGGCTTGATCGTATAAGGACCAGGCTTGATCGTATAAGGTCCAGGCATGATCGTATAAGGTCCAGGCGTGATCGTATAAGGTCCAGGCTTGGTCGTATAAGGTCCAGGCGTGATCGTATAAGGTCCAGGCGTGATCGTATAAGGTCCAGGCGTGATCGTATAAGGTCCAGGCATGATCGTATAAGGTCCAGGCGTGATCGTATAAGGACCAGGCGTGATCGTACAAGGACCAGGCGTGATCGTATAAGATCCAGGCTTGGTCGTATAAGGTCCAGGCGTGTTCCTATAGTTTTAATCCAATCAAATCCTTATATGCTTAACAGCAAGCTCAGAGTTAAATGGGTGTTAACATCATGTGACTAGTCCAAAATGGAGACTTGTGGTCATCTGCCATGACAATTGCTGGTTCACACTGGTTTGACCACAAAATGCTTTTCTTAGACTTGATAGCGGCTAGATGCTTACGTCACAAACACAAACTTAAAACCACATTTCCTGAGTGAAAGAAAGAGCAAAGTAAATTAAAAGCTCTTTTACAAAATGACAGTATACTGTATATGTTTACAAGAACCTTCATTTTTAGAGCCCCTATATTTCTACTCACAACCAACCATCACACCTTCCATATATGAGCTTATTGGACATCCCATTCTACATCTATTGGTATAAATACTCCAACCTTTTGTGGGTAGAACAGACTCTACTTTTCTCTGAAACCTTTCAACAAGATGTTGGATAGTGTCTGTGGAAATTTGTGACCATTCAATCAAAAGAGCATTTCTGAGGTCAGGCACTGATGAAACTGTTTATTATAATTCGTGTTCCAGTTCATCCCATAGGTGTTCAGTAAGGTTGAGGTCAGGGTTCTATGCAGGACACCCTTACTACTTTCACACCAAACTGGTCAAACCATGTCTTTATGGAGCTGGCTTTTTGTACAGGAACAGTCATGCTGAAAACGGAAATGGACCTTCACCAAGCTATTGCCACGAGGTTGGAAGTAAATAATTTTTTAAATGTCTTTGTATGGTGTAGAATTAATAGTACCATTCACTGGAAACTCCTTAATATGGAGAGGTGTCTGTATTATTTTGGCCATATAGGAGGTGTGATGGTCAGGTGTTAAAAAACATTGGATTGTATATTATAAGTCCAGGAATACTCTTATATTTGCTGTTTACTTAACCAAGAACAGATTTTTTTGACAACAGGCACAAACTGACTTCTCCTTGTTTCTCCACAGTTTTGGGATTACCCGATCTATTTGCAGGTAGGTATGGAACCACCTCCTGATCTTATTAGGGTTTGCCAGTCTAAGATGAGTCACCCTGACAATTTGACTCTACTATGTGTCCTTTCCTAGTTAACTACCTACCTCTATATTCTAAAATTCTCTCCACTTACCTCTTAAATTGCCACAGCCGGTTCTGGCTCAGTGAGCAAAGGACTCCTCCGCAATTTATGAATGTTTCTGAGTTGCTTTTTTATATCCATGTGACCAGAGGAACGGATCAAATCCTAATGCAAAAATACAGGGCTTCAAACTTTGTACAAGATGAAGACTGGAGAGCTTTATCAAATATGCAGTAAGGTATGTTCCACAGAAACCAAGGGACTGGCCGCAACAGCATAAATTGGAGATATACTGTACCTCTAAGTAGGCAGGTACGGTTGGCCACTTTGCCACTAGGTCAGTGGTTCTCAACCTTCCTAATGCCGTGACCCTTTAATACAAATCCTCATGTTGTGGTGACCCCCAACCATAAAATTATTTACCCAGTAATCATAATTCATGAGTGTCCTTTTACCTCCAATACTGCTGCTTTCAACACAGTAGCTGCTTTTAACAGAGTAGCTGCTTTCAACACAGCAGCTGCTTTCTACACAGTAGCTGCTCTTTACACATCGGAAATATGTGTTTTCTGATGGTCTTAGGGGACCCCTGTGAAAGGGTCGTTCGACCCTCAAAGGGGTCGTGACCCACAGGTTGAGAACCACTGTACTAGGTGGTTCTGTACCAGAATAGTGTACAGCAGATAGTGACACTGGGTGTCAGGCCCCTTTTAGGTAGAGCCCCCCACAGTGATGTCAGGGGTGAATCAGCACCCACATATAAGCGAGGTGGGGAGGGACACACAAGGTCTTGGGGCACAGGATCCAAACACCCCATACCTTTGAGCATGTAACTAACACATGTGGGCCCTAGTCAGGGCAGTAGGTCGGATGGAGTGGAGCTGTATGTAGTTGGCTGTAAATATTCTGTCCCTTAAAGAGGAGGGGAGGCTACAGATTGCAAATGGCCTTTTAGGCCAGGCTGGAGATCCCTTTATAAGGCTGCTTCCCAGGGCATACCCATCTAGGAGCTATCTACAGAGCACACAGTCCTATGAATACTGGTGACTCCGGGCAGAGGAGAGACAAGAGTGAGATGGAGGCTATAAGGTAGGTACTGCATGTTCTTTCACTGGTGATTATTGCGGATTGTCCACTTGAGTCCTCATGCACACTGGACGCTTTTACAGCGGCTGTTTTTGGCATTTGACATTTTTTTTCTACAGCCAGTAAACCCCCAGCATGTTATCCTATGTGTCCATGCACACATAGACTGTAATCATTGTTTTTTGGCTGGGACGTTTTTGGTTGGAAAAAAAAAACCGAGGACTAGTGGGCTGTAGAGGAGTTTTTTAGCTGTAAAAATGCTCTAACACTGAAAAATGCGGAAAAATGCGGTAAAATGCTGCAAACCGGTGTTTTTGGATGTTTTTGTAACAACAAAAATTTGGGGGGTAAAAAACGTTATAAAATGCAAACGCGGAAAAATGGCGCTAAACGCTAATGCAAAAACGCTACAAAAAGCTAAAAAAAAAAATCACGTTTTAAATATGACTTTACACAGCTAACGATACCAACATTATCAAAACACCCAGTGTGCATGGAGCCTTAGGTGATTGACTGTGTCAGGACCGGGACAAGAGGTGGGCAGGAAGGGGATTTGGAGGGGGGGGGGATTTGTAGTAGGAGGGTGGATTTCTGTTAGGAAGAAATCTAATGTCAATTGCCCAAACTACAATAATTTAGCCAAAGGAATTGAGCTAGCAAAAACTGTTCGGACCCAGGTGGCTGTAAGAGGCCTTGAAGAGGCAAAATGCCGTAGCCCGGCTAGCTCAGTCGGTAGAGCATGAGACTCTTAATCTCAGGGTCGTGGGTTCGAGCCCCACATTGGGTGTCCACCACTGTTTTTGGCCAAGTGAAAGGCCTTTGCAAAACTTGCCAGAACTCAGTATCTCCAGTTCCTTCATGCGCACTGCAGAATCACACCTTTACCATATCTACTGGCTTGGCTTCCTTTCTCACCACGAATGGGGAAATATTTCTAGCTGACCTTCCTAGTGGCCAGTTGGTACGGCAGCAAATCGACCTTGCGCTGGAGGGGGTCTGTCGAGTCAGCGTCATGTGTGGCCTTAATTGTATAGAGGTAGCATTATATACACAAAAGCCCCTAGAAACCCCCCACAAGGTTAAAAACATTTAAAGCTACGCTCTGGTCAAAATATGACCCACCTTTCATCACTCCCTTCCACCACCCCTCAAATACATTCTGCAAGGATGTTTTATCCTTAATTTGTGAAGCAACTAAAATTCCCCCAATTGCCCTTCTGGGTTCTTTGCTGGGGCCATTTCTGGATATGGGAGGACCGCTAATCCAGCACTAGAGATAGTCCCTCTCTGCCTGGCTCCCCCCGAAAATGTCACTCCTCTTTTGGATCTCTCCGATGGACAGCCAATAGAAAATGTTTACATCACTTGCCTGCGGGAAGAAGAAGAAGGACCCCTTGTAACGATTATGCGCAATAGAGACATGGAAGGTTATGCGACAGCCATCTTGTTAAGGTCTCAGCCATCTTTCCCTCCTCCTCTTGAAAATGGAATTTGTAGCTGTAAATTGTAACAAAACTTCAAAAGAACCTCTTATCTTAAATAAAACACAAACAGGGGCCAGCTCCAGAAACTGCTAATTAGGCTTGGCGGGATGTCTCTATTGCAAAGACACTTTCCTCTGCCTTGGCGTAAAACAATAACTCAGTTAGCTGTCACACATGACCTGTTAGGCCATTAGGGCTCTAGGAATGCAGAGCGTGCCATAAAACATCTTTTCCACATGTAGCAATTTCACATACAGTTCATAAAATTCAACAGGAACTGGGCACATTAATATTAGGTATAGATTTGGAGAGATAACTTCATGCCGAGCCAAACAAGGTCTTACATGACTATGTTAGCACATAGGAGAGAGGAGAAAGCAGTCTCTTCCCTCCTGGTGACAAGGTTACGTTGTATTTGGTTTCCCTGAGTTTGAAATATAATTCTGAATATTAATCTGCCAGTTGCTAGAATGCCACCTGCACATATTGGAGTTTATTAATATTAGTATGAAAATGTAGTTGCGACTTGGTCACAAACTTGGTGACCTCCTAGAACCCATCCCCAAACTGGATGATTGGTCAGTTGTTCTCAGGCAGCACACCTTTAATATCATAGAAAAGGACTGACAAGTCTGGAGAGGAGAGCTCTCGTTTAACATCAATCAAGGAGCATCTAATGGACTTGAGAGCCAAGGCAACCTTTTTGCTCGGACAATTGGACTCTGCTAAAACCAAGGACTTTGCAAGTATTCTGCCTTCTTAACTCCTCTCTTTTATTTCTCTGTTGCATTATTGTTCCCTTTATATCTTTATTACATCTTTTTCTGTAAATATTTAATTACACCATTTGGAACTTTTTAGTAATAAACCCTATTTTGAAAAGTGTTGAAATTGTCTCTAAAGCTGGTAATGCAAACTAAAGAATCCCTGTCTCTTGAAGAGTGCTCCTGTATGTAACAATCCTCTGAATATCCCTGTCTGTGGTGACAGTGTGTGTTACAGATGCTTATACTAATATCATAGTGTTATTGCTAGGATTTGTGAGTTTTCCTCCTTCTCTGTAAAAAAGGCGGTGGTGGCAGTGCGAAGGGTTAGTTGCGTAATTAACCTAACCCAGTAACAATCGCTCACTAAGTGCAATGAACAGGCATGGACAGCTGCGGCCAGCGCTGACCTATCATTGCTTTTGTAGTGCCCCTTTAGTTAGCCAAGGGGAGTTACCCAGGTTTTTGTTAGAGGCTAGATAGCAGCATGGTATGAATCAGCCAGGTAACGTTAGGTCAGGGCTGAGGGCTCTGCAGGTCAGTTCCCTGATACCTCCCTCTGCTCGGGAAGCTTGAGTAGTTTCTAGAAGACAGTGGGTGGGGGTGAGGAGGGGCTGATCTGCATACTCAAGGGACTCTGACCAGTCTCAAGCAGGAGGCTTGAGATGGGGTAAGAACAACCCTTAAGTATAGAAGAGCCTGATTAGGAAGTGGTCAGTGTTGGGTGGAAGATGATGTGAGAAGGCTGGAGTGTGGAGCCTGGGAGTGGGCCCAGGAGAGGGGCTTACCTGGAGGCAGGATCTTGGAAGGAGGATCTCACCTTCAACCATCCCCTGAGAAAGGACATCCTGGGAAGCAGGGAAGGAGCCAGCCCAGCTTAAGGGTGAGCTGAAGGTCAAATATTAAATGCATTTTTTGCTAGCTCTCACATTATACTTTATTTTTTTCAGCGACACTGGAACCATACTGGTTTCTGCCCGGAGTTCAACCACTACTTGAAGGTAAAACAAATGAAAAACATAATAGATCATAAGGCGTTAAATTTACTTTGTATCAATAAATTAAAAGTATACTATATGGCTAAACATTTGGGGAACATGACCATCACACATAAAGGACACCCCTCCAAATGATTGTGTTCAGGTGTTTCCAGTTCCAGCTCCATAAAGACATGGTTTGATGAGTCTGGTGTGGAGGAACTTGGCTGTTCTGCTCAGAATTCTGACCTCAACCCTACTGAACACCTTGGGAATGAATTGGACAGCCAAGCCAGGTCTTCCATCCAACATCATAACCTGACCACATCACACAAATGCTTCCTATAGACACACTGCAAAACCTTGTGGAAAGCCTTCACAGATGAGTGGAGGCTGATTTAGCTGAAGGGGAGCCAACATAATATAATATCCATGGTTTAGGAATGGGATACCCAACAGACTCATATAAGTGTGATGGTCAGGTGTCCACAATCTTGTAGCCATATAATGTAGTGGTCTCCAAACTGTGGCCTGGAGGCCAGATGTAACCCTTTGCTTGCCTTTATCCAGCAATTGTGGCACTATTCATCCAATTGACATTAATAATGGGGCAAAATTTCTGCCAGCAACACCAACAATGGGGCACTATTCCTCCTACTGACACCAATAATGGGACTCTATTCTTCCAACCGGAGGCAGACTAGTTTACCCCTTTTTTTAGACTTTCTGTTCCGTTTAAAGTAGAATTCCAGGTTTCCTGTTACTTTAAGGCCTTCATGCACCCCGGGCATTCCCAGCATTTTGGTGAGAGGATAAGGCACAGGCCCCCTGCCCTCTGCTGGCTGCTCCTTCTGTAAGTGTTCTTCCCTTTCTAGGAAAGTGCACCTCAGCACACATAATTGGTTCCCCTCTCTCTCCTAGTACTGCTGCAGCCCCTGGTACCTTTTTCATAGACTTTTTTGAGTTTGGGCAAGGACACAGGGGCCCCATGATCCCCTATTGCCCGGGAGCCCCATGGGTTGTCAGTCCGCCCCTGTGCAGCAGTGTACAGTTGAATAGTTAAAGACAAATTCAGGTACATTAGCTATATTCTGAAATACCTATTAATTTCTGGCTTCACCCCTCCCACAATGGCCATATTTGGTCAATAATGTCAGCCACCATTCTCAGCCCCATAGTTTACAATCTGCTGTCGGCTGAGGAATGTCCTGGATGGCAGCTGAATACAGTTTGGGATCCATCAATGGTTGTTAGGACACTGACAGCCATTGGCACTGTAGCAAGCAATAGGCTCTGAGTGGGAAGCTACCACATTTGCAACAACTTTCTTGTGTTGCAGATTTGGCAGGCGGGTGGTCCAGCTGGTCATTTAGTTTACCTACTTGATGAACAGAGAGCAGCCAGATTTCGGTGCTGACATGAACTCCATCCCTAGTCCTGAGAAATCACAGCGAGATCTCTGCATCATTACACTATGAATGCAGGGCACTTTAATGTCGATCCCTCAGGGGCGGGTTTATGACAGACTGAACTTACAGTATGTCCTTGGTCTACAGTGGTTGAATGTTACTCTAGCATTATTAAAGCTGAACTCCAGGAATCCAGCTACTTTCTAAAACGTGCTGGATTACTATGACTTAAATTTAAAGCCGTGTTTGCCCCCTTGTGGATTTATCTCTTTTAATTTTCATTTTTTTTTAGCACTGGGATGATAGCTATAGCTATTCTTCCGGCAGCACTCTGTCACTGGACTTTCTGGTCCCAGCTCCTGTACCTGTAGAGTCATGCAGCCTGCAGTCGCTCTGCCCACCCCTCCTCTTCTCCTACCCAATCACAGACTGCTTTTTTGTTAGGAGAACACATTCACAAAATACAAAGCCTTCGCTCCTGTCAGAGTACCAGGAGTATAGCGAGTATAGCAATAGCTGTACTCTCAGTGCTCAGTAAAACTGTCAGCCGTAATTAATAGATAATACAGTAAGTCCATGAGGTAGCATGCACCTTGTTAGAATTAACCCATAGTAAGAAAGTAACTGAATTCTTGGAGTTCAGCTTTAAACTTGGCAGATTGAGCACATCTACTATTATTAGTGCATGGGACAGCTGTGGAGAGAGTCTTAGTATTACAGTGGGAGCTGCTTCTTTGTTTCTTTTAGGCCACTTTATGCATTGACATACCTTCTTAGATCCAGTCTGTCCAGACAGTATGGTCACTTGCTGACTTGGCACCAGCCACAGGCAGCTTAAAGCGATACTAAAGGTTCTTTTTTTTTTTTTTTTTTAAATAACAAACATGCTATACTTACCTGCTCTGTGTAGTGGTTTTGTACAGAGCAGCCCCAATCCTCCTCTTTTCAGGTCCCCCGTTGGCGCTCCAGGCTCCTCCTTTCTGTTGAGTGCCACCATAGCAGGCAGCTTGCTATGGGGGCACCTGCTGCTCTGTGTGTCCATTCACACATAGAGCCATGGCTTAACCCCACCCCCTCTCCTTCCTTATTAGCTGACTGACTGTGATTGACAGCAGTGGGAGAGAATGGCCCATGCTTGCTGTCTCAGCCAATGAGGAGGCAGAGACCTGGTACAGCCAAGCCTGTTGTGCACATCGCTGGATCTCGATGGGGCTCGGGTAAGTATTGAAGGGGCTGGGGGGCACTGCTGCACACAGAAGGTTTTTTACCCTTTTACAACCACTTTAACTCTTCAATAATACACAGAAGTTGAATGCAACACAATTTTACTTTCTGCTAATTGCTGTATTGGGGATTTTTTTCCAGTCTTTTAAATACAATCAATTTCCTGAGCCCCATCTCTGTTGATAACTAACACTGACTGAGGGAACATGGAAGAAGTGGGGAGGGTCTAGCTATGACTAAACGAACTAGCACTAAACATTAGGGGAAAACCAAGGAAGATACGAAAATCACAATAGTAAAAACATTGTAGTGGCCCAAAACAACCATTAGATGTCAGCATACAAGAGAAAAATTATAGCCTAAAGCAGTTCAATACAAGCCATAAAAAAAAAAAAAAATACATGAAAATGGGGCAGAATAGCTTCTGTGGGACTCACAGAAAAAAGAAAATTGGTTTGGCTTGAATTACTTTTTAATCAATCTATAACTTTTCATTTTAAACAACTACTTGGAATTCAGTTTCAACCACTGACATCAGAAACTTACCATACCGACACCCAGGTATTGGTAGAGAAAGCTCCATTTCCTGAACCAAGGTGAACTGTACCTGGATCGATGTGCAGAGGGCAGAGAGCTCTATTGTTCACATTCTATGAAATGCATAAAACATTATTAATCATTCATTCTCATTCATTCCTAGCTCCTGATTTGCAGTATGTCTTGGATCAGTTGCTCAGCAAATCAGGTCTCGTAAGTAACATTCTTTTTACATTAATGGGGGGAATTGGTGCTGGGAGTGGGAGAACTGTGACAAGCCTGTTGTATGTGCTCATAATGGACTAACCTTGAAAGAAAACAGGCAAAGGGGAAAGGGGTGGGGATCTTGCTTCTCTGACTTATTCAGCAGTGTATGTAGTCCTCCAGTTAATAAAGCTGAATAGGCTTTTCACAGCATAGCAGTAAATCAGACTCCAGAAGACTTGGCATTTTTAGCTTTGCACCTTCTCCTAAATATAAAATGTCTGCATCAAATATTTAATCTGTTCCCAAAACATCATACCTTCCCTTTAGGTTTTCCACCCCTAATCTGGGGATTTTCTTATTGCTTCACATTTCTTCTGAAAGCTCGACTCTGAGCAAAAACTGTTTTTTTTTTTTAACTCTATCTCCCCCCCACCAATTAGAACCCCCTTTACCTGGTGAAGTTTCCCACCCAGACCCCTCAAACTGCATATTCCGGTGTGGTGGACTGTTGATCAATAGTTACAGTGACACCCTGAGACCATTGGTCCCTTGCCATCTCTTTGTGATAACGTTGTCCTCTTCTCTCACTTGAGAGGACCACACCAGTGGCCATGCTATAGAAAGTGTCTACATCTCACATTATACTTTCCCTTTAGATATTTCAACCCTAATCTGAGGGTTTTCTTATTGCTTCACATTTCTCCTGAAAGCTCAACTCGGGCAAACACAGTTTTTTCTATTTCAATGGTTTTTATTAATTTTTTAAGTGCCCACATCTCACAATTATACTTTCTTTAGATAGTATAAAACAGAGGCAATAAAACACGCCCACGCAGGGGCTATCAATTGAAAGACAGTTTTTTAACCCTACCTCCCCCCCCCCCCCACCAACTCAAACCCATCGGGAGAGTCTCCTCTTCTTAGCTTTTGAATTTCCCCACCCAGACCCCTCAAACTGCTTGTTCCGGTGCAGGGGACTGCTGATCAATCATTTCAGTGACACCCTGAGACCATTGGTCCCTTGCCGTCTCTTTGAGATAACGTTGTCCTCTTCTCTCACTTGAGAGGACCACACCAGTGGCCATCCATAAAAAGTGCCCACATCTCACATTATACTTTCCCTTTAGATATTTCAACCCTAATCTGAGGGTTTTCTTATTGCTTCACATTTCTCCTGAAAGCTCGACTCTGGGCAAAAACTGTTTTTTAACCCTACTCCCCCCCCACCAACTCAAACCCATCGAAAGAGTCTCCTCTTCTTACCTTTTGAATTTCCCCACCCAGACCCCTCAAACTGCTTGTTCCGGTGCAGGGGACTGCTGATCAATCATTTCAGTGACACCCTGAGACCATTGGTCCCTTGCCGTCTCTTTGAGATAACGTTGTCCTCTTCTCTCACTTGAGAGGACCACACCAGTGGCCATCCTATAAAAAAGTGCCCACATCTCACATTATACTTTCCCTTTAGATTTTCTAACTCTAATTTTAGGGTTTTCTTATTGCTTCACATTTCTCCTGAAAGCTCGACTCTGGGCAAAAACTGTTTTTTAATCCTACCTCCCCCCCACCAACTCAAACCCATCGGAGAGTCTCCTCTTCTTATCTTTTGAATTTTCCCACCCAGTCCCCTCAAACTGCTTGTTCCGGTGCAGGGGACTGCTGATGAATCATTTTAGTGACACCCTGAGACCATTGGTCCCTTGCCGTCTCTTTGAGATAACATTGTCCTCTTCTCTCACTTGAGAGGACCACACCAGTGGCCATCCCATAAAAAGTGCCCACATCTCACATTATACATTCCCTTTAGGTTTTCTAACCCTAATCTTGGGGTTTTCTTATTGCTTCACATTTCTCCTGAAAGCTCGAATCTGGGCAAAAACTGTTTTTTTAACCCTACCTCCCCCCACCAACTGTAACCCATCGGGAGAGTCTCCTCCCCTTACCTGGTGAAGTTCCCCACCCAGACCCCTCAAACTGCTTGTTCCGGTGTGGGGGACTGCTGATCAATCGTAGCAGTGACATCCTAAGACCATCAGTCTCTTGCCGTCTCTGTGATAACATTGTCCTCTTCTCTCAATTGAGACGACCCCACCCGTGGCCATCCTTTAGAAAGTGTCCATGTCTCACTGGCTGTGACATGGACACCCAAAGAAGAACAGTCACAATAAACCTAACCCATCTCTCTGTAGCTCACTGCCCAATTGATTTAAACAAAAAAACAAATCTAAATGTTCCAAATACTCCATGGTCATATGATGCTCCAAGTTCCTCTCTCTTCTGGACTACAGAGTAGGTGATCTTTCTTCTGGTGCCTGCCTGTGATGGACTCCTGACACCCCGACTGGGTATCGCCACCAAGAAGCTGCTTCCCAAGCTCTGGAACATGGGGCAAGTGACTCTAGCTGTCGCTATCTCAACAGAACTAGACAACACCAGTTTTTGGAGTAAACAAGAGGAACTGCTTTATTTGAGAAACACACTGAATTTAATACAGAAAACCATCAGATAATCTTAGACAATGCCCACCCCAGACAGTCCGGTGCCCACATAGCAATACGTTATACATGGAAAGCAATATTTTACAATGATAGTTCTTTTGGGGTGAATTCGAGGGAGCGGGGACAATCCCAGAATGCCATTCGACAGCCCCAGAACCCCAGATTATATGATCCAAAAAGCTATATATTCCATGGATGGGGCCCTTTGGATTTTCCAACCCTAATCTAGGGGATTTCTTATTGCTTTACATTCCTTCTGAAAGCTCGACTCTGGGCAAAAAACAGTTTTTTTTTTAACCCTACCTGCCCCCACCAACTCAAACCCATCAGGAGAGTCTCCTTCCCTTAATTAGGGAAGTTCCCCACCCAGACCCTCAAACTGCTTGTTCCGGTGTGGTGGACTGCTGATCAATTGTTGCGGTGACACCCTGAGACCATCAGTCCCTTACCGTCTTTGTGATAACGTTGTCTTCTTCTTTCACTTGAGAGGACCACACCAGCCATCCAATAGAAAGTGTCGACATCTCACATTATACTTTCCCTTTAGCTTTTCCAACCCTAATCTGGGGATTTTCCTATTGCTTCACATTTCTCCTGAAAGCTCGACTCTGGGCAAAAACAATTTTTTAATCTGACCTCCCCCCACCAACTTTAACCCATCGGGATATTCTCCACCTTTTACCTGGTGAAGTTCCCCACCCAGACCCCTCAAACTGCTTCAAAGGATAGGTTCTCCTTTCATAATATGTTACACCCATATTCAAGGAGTAACATGTAACATGTTACTGTAGGATTGCCCCCCCACCTAATGCCCTGCAGTTCAAATAAGTTCCGGAGCTTTTTTATTGCTCAAATCGGGCGGATTTAAGTGTTCTTGAACATTTTTAATTCCATTAAAAGCAATGGAAACGTGTGATTCGAAAATATTTTTGAGCATTTTTCCAGTATTTTGTTGTGTTTTTGGAGCGTTTTTTTTTCTTGAAATGTCAAAATATGTAAAATAAATAAAATGAAGCAATAAATGTTAAATAAATAAAATAAATACAAAAATCAATAAAAATAAATAAAAAAAAGGTGTAATAATAAATACAAAAATAAAAAGTAACCCTTAACTTTAACTCCTAATACCCCCCCCCCAAACAAATTAAAATAAAATTATTATTATATTATTATTATAAATAATAATAATAAACACCCTAACAAGAAATATATTATCATCATTATTATTATTAATATTTTTAATACACCCTAAATAAATAAAAAGAAGACAATAAAATATAAACCCCCAACCCAAACCCTAACCCTAAACTGAACCCCTAACCCTAACACCTAACCTCTAACCCTAAACTTAACCCCTAACCCTAACCCTAAAACTTAACCCCTAACCCTAAACTTAACCCCTAACCCTAAACGTAACCCCTAACACCTAACCCCTAACCCTAAACTTAACCCCTAACCCTAAACGTAACCCCTAACACTTAACCCCCAACCATAAACTTAACCCCTAACCCTAAACTTAACCCCTATTCCTAAACTTAACCCCTAACCCTAAACTTAACCCCTAACCTAAACGTAACCCCGAATCCTAAACTTAACCCCTAAACCTAAACGTAACCCCGAATCCTAAACTTAACCCCTAACCCTAAATGTAACCCCGAATCCTAAACTTAACCCCTAACCCTAAACGTAACCCCGAATCCTAAACTTAACACCTAACCCTAAACTTAACCCCTAACCCTAAACGTAACCCCGAATCCTAAACTTAACACCTAACCCTAAACTTAACCCCTAACCCTAAACTTAACCCCTAACCCTAAACGTAACCCCTAACCCTAAACATAACACCTAACCCCTAACCCTAAACGTAACCCCTAACCCTAAACTTAACCCCTATTCCTAAACTTAACCCCTAACCCTAAACTTAACCCCTAAACCTAAACGTAACCCCGAATCCTAAACTTAACCCCCTAAACCTAAACGTAACCCCGAATCCTAAACTTAACCCTAAACCTAAACGTAACCCCGAATCCTAAACTTAACCCCTAACCCTAAATGTAACTCCGAATCCTAAACTTAACCCCTAACCCTAAACGTAACCCCGAATCCTAAACTTAACACCTAACCCTAAACTTAACCCCTAACCCTAAACGTAACCCCGAATCCTAAACTTAACACCTAACCCTAAACTTAACCCCTAACCCTAAACTTAACCCCTAACCCTAAACGTAACCCCTAACCCTAAACATAACACCTAACCCTAAACCCTAAACGTAACCCCTAACCCTAAACTTAACCCCTAACCCTAACACCTAACCCCTAACCCTAAACTTAACCCCTAACCCTAAACCCCTAACCCTAAACGTAACACTTAACCCCTAACCCTAAACGTAACCCCTAACACCTAACCCTAAACGTAACCCCTAACACCTAACCCTAACCCTAAACCTAACCCCTAACCCTAACCCCTAACCCTAAACGTAACCCCTAACACCTAACCCTAAACGTAACCCCTAACACCTAACCCCTAACGCTACACTTAACCCCTAACCCTAAACTTAACAGCTAACCCCTAAACATAACCCCTAACACCTAAACCCTAACCCTAAACTTAACCCCTAACCCTAAACTTAACCCCTAACACCTAACTCCTAACCCTAACTTAACCTCTAACACCTAACCCCTAACCTTAACCCTAAACACCTAACCCTAAACTTAACCCCTAACCCTAAACGTAACCCCTAACCCTAAACTTAACACCTAACCCTAAATGTAACCCCTAACCCCTAACCCCAAACTTAACACCTAACCCCTAACCCTAAATGTAACCCCAACCCTAACCCCAAACTTAACGCCTAACCCCTAACCCTAAATATAACCCTAACACCTAACCCCTAACCCTAAATGTAACCCCTAACACCTAACCCCTAACCCTAAATGTAACCCCTAACACCTAACCCCTAACCCTAAACTTAACCCCTAACCCTAACACCTAACCCCTAACCCTAAACTTAACCCCTAACCCTAACACCTAACCCTAAACTTAACCTGTAACCCTAAAACGTAACCCCTAACACCTAACCACTAACCCTAAACTTAACCCCTAACCTTAACCCCTAACCCTAATTCTAACTCTAAACCCCAACCCCTAATCCTAACCTTTTACCCTAACAAAAATAATAATAATAATAAATAAATAAAAGCTAATGGAAAAGCTACAGAAGCTGAAATACCTAGCAACAAATGATGAAACGGATGATATTTTTCTCTGTTGGCCATTAAAAAGATGCAAAACTTTGTAAAAAAAAATGTGGATACAAACACGTGACAAAATGCCCCCTTTCCCCCCCCAAAAAAAGACATTAAAAACTTGATGCTCAGCTGTGAATGAGCTTGATGATGCTGGATGTCCTCCACCCAGGAAATGAGGCAGGCTCTGTCTGACTTGCTGCAGCTTCTAGTGCACATTGGGTGAAGCTCACAGTGTGCAGTGAAATCAGAAATACAATCTAGAAAATGGAAAAACACTCAGCAGTTTCTCCAGAACAAAGACTGTTACTTTATGCTGTTTTTATCGTTTGCATGGATGAGATGATCTTTTGTTAACCATTTCAATACCGGGCAATTTTACACCTTCCTGCCCAGGCCATTTTTCAGGTTTCAGCGCTTTCACACTATGAATGACAATTGCGCGGTCATACAACATTGTACCCAAACTAAAATTTTATCTTTTCTTCACACAACTAGAGCTTTCTTTTGGTGGTATTTAATCACCGCCGGGTTTTTTATTTTTTGCTAAATTAACAAAAAAGCATGAAAATTTTGAAAAAAAAAACACGTTTTTCTTTGTTTCTGTTATAAAAGTTTGCAAATAAATAATTGTTCTTCATAAATTTAGGCCGAGATGTATTCTGCTACATGTCTTTGGTGAAAATAACCCAAATTAGGATGTATTATTTAGTCTGTAGGAAAGTTATAGAGTTCACAAACTATGGTATAGATCTGAATATTGATCAATCCTGAAGTACTGACAGCCAATCTAATTTCTTGAGGTCCAAGAATGTCAGAACAGTACAGATATCCCCCAAATGACCCTTTTTGCAGAGTAGACAGTCCGACGTACTTCATAAGAGGAATGGCGAGTTTTTTGAAGTTATATTTTTTTTGTCATAATTTTTTTGAAAATGAAAAAATAAAAAAAATTATTTTCACTATTTTTTGTTTACATACTGTCACCAGTGCAGTACAGCGTCATCATATAACTGGCATGGCGGTGAACAGGGACACTGACTGGTGACAGTGTGAAAAAAAAAATATATATATTTTTTTTTTTTTTTTTTTTTTATTTTTAATTTTTTATTAAATTTTTTTTCTTTTTTTAAGATTTTTTTCATATTTTACTATGTCCAAAGTAGTACAATGTTACCATAGTAACATTGTACTACTTTGGGGAAGTGATCAGTATTTTTTTTTTTTTTTTTTTTTTTTTACACAATTTGCTTATAGCAAAGAATTACTTTGCTATAAGCAAGCATTTACCTGAATGACATCGATTCATTCAGGTTTTTTTTTTTTTTTGTGGTTAGCTGTGATTTGGCCACAGCTAATCACATGACATGTGCATGTGATTAGCTGTGACCATTCACAGCTAGACACTAGTATACAATGGATGGCATGAATGAAGCCATCCATTGTATACAACTGTCATGTGACCTGCTGTGATTGGTCACAGCAGGTCACATGGTACCGGCAACGGGGTCCGGTACTCAGATCTGTCATCGGCCATGTCCGAGGTACACGGCCGGTGACAGATCGCGCCGCTGCGCGGCTCTGCAAGCGCGCGAACTGCGCATGTGCGGAAGGACGCCATATGGCGGCCTCCTGGAAAGGTAATGCATTTTTGCGGATGCCATTTGGCCATAGGCGGGGCGTCAAATGGTTAACGAAACAGGAATGACTGCAATGATTATTTGTGTTCTACAGGTGGCATTTGGTGTTAATGCAATTCCCTTTATAAGCACACAACTACGTATAGTAGCAGGTAAGAAAATTGTGTAGAATCTTTATTACACTTTAAAAACATGCCAATGTAAAATAAACACACCGTGTAGCAATTTACTTTGTATGTATTTATGTATGTACTGTATTATGCCTGTTGTAAAATGTTGTTAAAGGATATCTAAACCCTGGTCTGTTTCAGCTGCAGCTTTATGCATTGACATACCTCCTTAAACCCAGTCACTTGCTGACTTTGCACCATCCACAGGCAGCTTAACTCTTCAATAAGACACAGCTATTGAATCAAGTGCAGTTTTACTTTAGCTAATAGCAGTACAGAGGATGTTTTTCCAGACGTTTGCATTGTAAGAAGATAATGGGGTTGATTTACTAAAACTGGTGCAGTTGTGGATGGTAGCCAATCCGCTTTTAACTTCAGCTTGTTCAACTAAGCTTTGACAGTGAAACCTGGAAGCTGATTGCAGAATTGCACCAATTTTGGCAAATAACCCCCCCGATGACTTTCCCGAGCTGTATCTCTGTGAATAACTCACTCCATAATGTTTCAAAGGGTGCTTTTGTATTTTTAATAGCACCTACCTTTATATTTATGGATTTGATGTTATTTTATTGATGTCATATTGGTCTCTATTGGAAAGGATGAGAGAATGATCCTGAGCAATTTTTCACAAAAAAAAATTAAATTCTGGATATAGAAATTTTGCTTAAAGTGTTACTAAACCCAGGTCCCTGCGTTCACTATATCCGGTCTCCCCGGACCCTGCGTTCACTATATCCGGTCTCCCCGGACCCTGCATTCACTATATCCGCTCTCCCCGGACCCTGCGTTCACTATATCCGGTCTCCCCGGACCCCGCATTCACTATATCTGCTCTCCCCGGACCCCGCATTCACTATATCCGGTCTCCCCGGACTCTGCATTCACTATATCCGCTCTCCCCAGACCCTGCATTCACTATATCCGGTCTCCCCGGACCCTGCATTCACTATATCCGCTCTCCCCGGACCCTGCATTCACTATATCCGGTCTCCCCGGACCCTGCATTCACTATATCCGGTCTCCCCGGATCCGGCATTCACTATATCCGCTCTCCCCGGATCCGGCATTCACTATATCCGCTCTCTCCGGGACCCGGCATTCACTGTATCCGCTCTCCCCGGACCCTGCATTCACTATATCCGCTCTCCCCGGACCCTGCATTCACTATATCCGCTCTCCCCGGACCCTGCATTCACTATATCCGGTCTCCCCGGACCCTGCATTCACTATATCCGGTCTCCCCGGACCCTGCATTCACTATATACGGTCTCCCCGGACCCCGCATTCACTATATCCGCTCTCCCCGGACCCCGCATTCACTATATCCGGTCTCCCCGGACCCTGCATTCACTATATCCGGTCTCCCCGGACTCTGCATTCACTATATCCGCTCTCCCCGGACCCCGCATTCACTATATCCGGTCTCCCCGGACCTCTGCATTCACTATATCCGCTCTCCCCAGGACCCTGCATTCACTATATCTGGTCTCCCCAGACCCTGCATTCACTAAATCCGGTCTCCCCGGACCCTGCATTCACTATATCCGCTCTCCCCGGACCCTGCCCACTACTATATGCGCTCTCCCCCGGACCCTGCATTCATTATATGCGCTCTCCCCGGACCCTGCAGTCACTATATCCGCTCTCCCCGGACCCTGCATTCACTATATCCGTTCTCCCGGGATCCGGCATTCACCCCGGTCTCCCCGGACCCGGCATTCACTATATCCGCTCTCCCGGGACCCGGCAATCACTGTATCCGCTCTCCCCGGACCCTGCATTCACTATATCCGCTCTCCCCGGACCCTGCATTCACTATATCCGCTCTCCCGGACCCTGCATTCACTATATCCGGTCTCCCCAGACCCTGCATTCACTAAATCCGGTCTCCCCGGACCCTGCATTCACTATATCCGCTCTCCCCGGACCCTGCATTCACTATATGCGCTCTCCCCGGACCCTGCATTCATTATATGCGCTCTCCCCGGACCCTGCATTTTTATTATATGCGCTCTCCCCGGACCCTGCATTCACTATATCCGGTCTCCCGGGATCCGGCATTCACTATATCCGGTCTCCCCGGACCCGGCATTCACTATATCCGCTCTCCCGGGGACCCGGCATTCACTGTATCCGCTCTCTCCCCAGACCCTGCATTCACTATATCCGCTCTCCCCGGACCCTGCATTCACTATATCCGCTCTCCCCGGACCCTGCATTCACTATATCCGGTCTCCCCGGACCCTGCATTCACTATATCCGGTCTCCCCGGACCCGGCATTCACTATATCCGGTCTCCCCGGACCCTGCATTCACTATATCCGCTCTCCCCGGACCCTGCGTTCACTATATCCGCTCTCCCCGGACCCGGCATTCACTATATCCGGTCTCCCCGGACCCTGCATTCACTATATCCGCTCTCCCAGGTCCCTGCGTTCACTATATCCGGTCTCCCTGAACCCTGCGTTCACTATATCCGGTCTCCCCGGACCCTGCATTCACTATATCCGCTCTCCCCGGACCCTGCGTTCACTATATCCGGTCTCCCCGGACCCCGCATTTCACTATATCCGCTCTCCCCGGACCCCGCATTCACTATATCCGGTCTCCCCGGACCCTGCATTCACTATATCCGCTCTCCGGACCCTGCATTCACTATATCCGCTCTCCTCGGACCCTGCATTCACTATATCCGGTCTCCCCGGACCCTGCATTCACTATATCCGGTCTCCCCGGACCCGGCATTCACTATATCCGGTCTCCCCGGACCCGGCATTCACTATATCCGGTCTCCCCGGACCCGGCATTCACTATATCCGGTCTCTCCCCGGACCCGGCATTCACTATATCCGGTCTCCCCGGACCCGGCATTCACTATATCCGCTCTCCTCCCCGGACCCTGCATTCACTATATCCGCTCTCCCGGACCCTGCATTCACTATATCCGGTCTCCATGGACCCGGAATTCACTATATCCGGTCTCCCCGGACCCGGCATTCACTATATCCGGTCTCTCCCCGGACCCTGCATTCACTATATATCCGCTCTCCCCGGACCCTGCAATCACTATATCTGCTCTCCCCGGACCCTGCATTCACTATATCCGGTCTCCCGGACCCTGCATTCACTATATCCGCTCTCCCCGGACCCTGCATTTATTATATGCGCTCTCCCCGGACCCTGCATTTATTATATGCGCTCTCCCCGGACCCTGCATTTATTATATGCGCTCTCCCCGGACCCTGCATTCACTATATCGGTCTCCCAGGATCCGGCATTCACTATATCCGGTCTCCCCGGACCCGGCATTCACTATATCCGCTCTTCCGGGACCCGGCATTCACTGTATCCGCTCTCCCCGGACCCTGCATTCACTATATCCCTCTCCCCGGACCCTGCATTCACTATATCTGGTCTCCCCGGACCCTGCATTCACTATATCCGGTCTCCCCGGACCCGGCATTCACTATATCCGGTCTCCCCGGACCCGGCATTCACTATATCCGGTCTCCCCGGACCCTGCATTCACTATATCTGGTCTCCCCGGACCCTGCATTCACTATATCTGGTCTCCCCGGACCCTGCATTCACTATATCCGGTCTCCCCGGACCCGGCATTCACTATATCCGGTCTCCCCGGACCCGGCATTCACTATATATCCGGTCTCCCCGGACCCGGCATTCACTATATCCCGCTCTCCCGGACCTTGCATTCACTATACCCCCTCTCCCCAGACCCTGCATTCACTATACCCCCTCTCCCCAGACCCTGCATTCACAAGACCAGCATCCCTAACCATACTATTCAAAAAAACGTTATCATATCCCAGCTTGTCTTTGAAGTCCTTCCTGTCTTAGGCCTAGTCACAGTATTAAAGTCACCTCCAAAGACCACTTGCCGGGATGTAAAAAAAAATGGCTTGATCCTTGTAAAAAGGCATTTCCTGTCCCACTTTGTGTGCGCCCCATAAACATTAATTAGGCGTAGGTCCTGCCCTCCCACAAGGATATCTAAGACCATACATCTCCCAGTCTCCACCTCAATAACTCGCCGGATAGTTACCATTCCCATTTCAGATTCTGAACTACATTCAGAAGAAGTTCCTGATGAGGAAATATCTAAATTGGAAAAACGGTTGGAGACAGGCACTGGAGCTTCCCGTCCCTGTTCCGTCCCCACCATCCACCTCTTCAACCTCACATACTTCGCTCTCCCCTCTAGGTACTGCCAGTCAGACTCAGAGATGCTCTCATCTCTTGCTTTTTTTTTTTTTTTTTTTAAATTCTTCACAGAAGACTTCTTTTCAGAAGAGACAACAGCACAATTTTTGCCACCCTCCACCACTCTTGGTGGGGGGGACCTTCCTTCAAGTCAGACTTGAGAGGAGAAGACTCACAGGGGATAACTGACTCAGGGGGCACAGAATTGGAAGGTTCTGACACAAGGGGAGCAGGTACAGTAGGTTGGGGAGACACAGAGACAGGAACAGAAGGAATACTTACAGACACAGGAAGGGTGGCCAATGGAACTGGAAAGGGTTGCTGAACACAACCAAGGGAGTTAGTCACCGGAGAGGAGAATGTTACACCAGGGGCCTCACCCTCCATCCTGTCCAGCCTCAACAGCTCATCCATCACCTCTTTCTCCACATTGTGCCAAGCCTCAGGACATTGGCCGTAAGTGTGGCCAAGGCATAGGTACAGGTTGCACCTTATCTGGGTGCAGTCCTTGGCCACATGACCCTTACCCTGACACATTGAATATATCAAAAATGAACAGGAGGAGCTAAAGGGCCCTTTTTTTCTCCACACCGGTGACACAGTTTTGGCTGACCAGGATAGAAAATAGTCATCCTGTCCCACCCTATAAAAGTGGAGGAGGGCAGGTGATGAACAACATTCCCATCCCTGGCCAACCTGACTGTCACCGACCAACCCCCAGTCCAGATGTTGCATTCACCAAGAATTGTATCCGGTTTTGTCAAAACCTCCCCATAATGTCTCAACCAGACCTCTGGGTCCCAAGCAGGAACACTCTCATTACTGAGGATGATGGTTATTTTTTTCACTGTTGACCTCTGTGAGACATAAACTGGTGCCAGACCTTCCCATTCGAGTCTTGACCTGCTCTGAGCCTCATACCGTTCCCAAAAAAGGTCAAGACCCTCTAGCCTGGTGAAGCTTATGGTGTATTCCCGGCTCCCGGCTACATGAATGAGGGCATAGTGGTCATTTGCCCTGAATCCCATCCCCAAGATCAAATCGATCGCCACTCGCCTTGCTGGAGGGACTGCACCACCTTCCCATTTAAGTGACATTTCACCTTGGATCCCCGGCAGAGGCCAGAGACCCTAGACCCAACCCTGGGGTACTCTGGAGCCCCTCCCTCCTAGATTGTAAGCTCCAAGGAGCAGGCCCTCCTTTCTCTCTTGTATTGAACTGTATTGTCTCCCATTCTATTGTAAAGCGCTGAGCAAACTGTTGGTGCTATATAAATCCTGTATAATAATAATAATAATTCCTCCCACTGACCCCAACAACAGGGCACTATTCCTCCTACTGACACCAATGATGGAGCACTATTCCTCCCACTGACCTCAACAACAGGGCACTATTCCTCCATACAATGATGGGGATACTGACACCAATGATGGAGCACTATTCCTCCCTACTGACACCAATGATGGAGCACTATTCCTCCCACTGACACCAATGATGGGGCACTATTCCTCCCTACTGACCTTAACAACAGGGCACTATTCCTCCCACTGACACCAATGATGGGGCACTATTCCTCCTTCTGACACCAATGATGGGGCACTATTCCTCCCACTGATACCAATGATGGGATACTATTCCTCCCACTGATACCAATGATGGGGCACTATTCCTCCCACTGATACCAATGATGGGGCACTATTCCTCCCACTGATACCAATGATGGGATACTGATACCAATTCCTATTCCCACTGATACCAATGATGGGGCACTATTCTTCCTACTGACACCAATGATGGGGCACAAATCCTCCTACTGACACCAATGATGGAGCACTATTCCTCCCACTGACCTCAACAACAGGGCACTATTCCTCCAAATGATACCAATGATGGAGCACTATTCCTCCTTCTGACACCAATGATGGGGCACTATTCCTCCCACTGATACCAATGATGGGATACTATTCCTCCCACTGATACCAATGATGGGGCACTATTCCTCCTTCTGACACCAATGATGGGACACTATTCCTCCCACTGATACCAATGATGGGACACTATTCCTCCCACTGATACCAATGATGGAGCACTATTCCTCCTTCTGACACCAATGATGGGACACTATTCCTCCCACTGATACCAATGATGGGACACTATTCCTCCCACTGATACCAATGATGGGGCACTATTCCTCCTTCTGACACCAATGATGGGACACTATTCCTCCCACTGACATCAATGATGGGACACTATTCCTCCCACTGATACCAATGATGGGGCACTATTCTTCCTACTGACACCAATGATGGGGCCTTATTCCTCCTACTGACACCAATGATGGGGCACTATTCTTCCCACTGATACCAATGATGGGACACTATTCCTCCCACTGATACCAATGATGGGCACTATTCCTCCAACTGATACCAATGATGGAGCACTATTCCTCCCACTGACACCAATGATGGGGCACTATTCCTCCCACTGATACCAATGATGGGATACATTCCTCCCACTGATACCAATGATGGGACACTATTCCTCCCACTGACACCAATGATGGGGCACTATTCCCCCCACAATGATAACATTCCTCCCACTGATGATGGGGACACTATTCTCCTATTGACACAATGATGGGGCCTTATTCCTCAACAACAGGGCACTATTCTTCCTACCTGACACCAATGATGGAGCACTATTCCCCCTACTGATACCAATGATACCAATGATGGGCACTATTCCTCCCACTGATACCAATGATGGGGGCACTATTCCTCCTACTGACACCAATGATGGGACACTATTCCTCCCCTACCTCAACAACAGGGCACTACTACTGACACCAATGATGGGGCACTATTCCCCCCTACTGATACTGGGGCACTATTCCTCCCACTGATACCAATGACGGGGCACTATTCTTCTACCACCAATGATGATGACACCAATGATGGGGCACTATTCCTCCTACTGACACCAATGATGGGGCACTATTCTTCCCACTGATACCAATGATGGGGCACTATTCCTCCCACTGATACTAATGTTCCTCCTACTGACACTAATGATGCAGCACTTTTTCTCCTACTGACACCAATGATGGGGCACTATTTCCTCCCCCTAATACCAAAGATGCATTGTTTATTCTGACTGATGACAGGACAATTTCTACTCCCAACGGCCACAGTCAGGCCCCCCTAAAGTTTGAAAGCCAGTAAACTGGCCCTTTGTTCAGAAAGTTTGGAGATCCCTGGTCTAACCCTTTCTTTTATAATTCAACATTTTTTATATAAATTGCTATACCTATCCTTTAAAACTGCAGTTATCCTTTTACTATTGTTGGTGCATATAAAGGTTACTATATCTACTGTATTACCTGAAAATGCATTGTATTTTGTTATATTATATTAGAGTATATTTGTGTTTCTCTGTTTTATTATTATTTGTAACTGTTTAATGAACAAACTCTTTTCCCTGACTTTTTTTTTACCTTTTTTGTTGATAAAAGTGTCTGTCTACCTTTGGACTATATGTAATAAACCTACTTTTACTTTTTCTTCTTTGCAGCTTTTTATCTATTAGGTATGTATATAGTATTTTATTTTTAAATTCTGTTAAATGTGCTATCCTATGAAAATGTGTTGGCTGTTTATAGATCTGTTGTTTTGCATTTTTTTTGTCTGGTATCTTCATGGACCTGTTGTGTGACTGAATATGAATCACATGTCTGATGGTGGACAAAACTGTATATACACTGCTTCAAAAAAATAAAGGAAGACTTTGAAAACCCATTGTCAAGGATTACCCTGTCACGTGTCCCCGCCACGCCCACAGCGACTAGCTAACCGAGGCACGCACGTGCAGCCGCGACGGGGTGGTAAAGAGGGGGAATAAAGGGGACTAATGCAGGCCATAGATGGGGAGAAAACCGGCCAATTTTTCTTTAAAAAAAATGAAAAATCGGTCGTTCAAGCGGCTGACGTTACCAGGAACGGTAAAAAAAATCGGCTGATTTTCATCCCGTCTACAGCCGGCAAAAAGTGTCCCTGCAGAGAGCTCCACTATTTCTTTGACAGTTCTTTGACATTTATAGCAGTTGCAACAATGTATCTATTTGTATCCATTTAGGATACAGATGTTTTTATTCGGAAACAAATAGATACATTGTTGCAACCGCTATAAATGTCAAGGAACTGTCAAAGAAATAGCGGAGCTCTCTGCAGGGACACTTTTTGCCGGACTGGAAATCCTCTTCTTCTTCATCCTCTTCTTCCTCTTCTCTTCTTCATCCTCTTCTTCTTCTTCATCTTCCTCTTCTTCCTCTTCTTCATCCTCTTCTTCTTCATCCTCTTCTTCTCTTCTTCTTCATCCTCTTCTTCTCTTCTTCTTCATCCTCTTCTTTTTCTTCTTCTTCTTCTTCTCCTTTTTCATCTTCTTCTTCTTCTTTTTCATCCTCTTCCTCTTCCTCTTCTTCCTCTTCTTCTTCATCCTCTTCTTCTCTTCCTCTTCTTTTTCATCCTCTTCTCTTCTTCTTCTTCTTCCTCTCTTCTTCATCCTCTTCTTCTTCATCCTCTTCTTCTTCTTCTTTCTTCTTCATCCTCTTCTTTTTCATCCTCTTCTTCTCTTCTTCTTCATCCTCTTCTTTTTCTTCTTCATCTTCTTCATCCTCTTCTTCTTCCTCTTCTTCTTCCTCTTCTTCATCCTCTTCTTCTTCATCCTCTTCTTCATCCTCTTCTTCTTCTTCATCCTCTTCTTCTTCTTCATTCTCTTCTTCCTCATCTTCTTCTTCTTCATCATCCTCTTCTTCATCCTCTTCTTCTTCATCCTCTTCATCCTCTTCTTCTTCTTCCTCTTCTTCATCCTCTTCTTCATCTTCTTCATCCTCTTCTTCAGCTTCTTCATCCTCTTCTTCATCCTCTTCTTCATCTTCCTCCTCTTCTTCTTCCTCTTCTTCTTCTTCATCCTCTTCTTCATCCTCTTCTTCTTCCTCTTCTTCATCCTCTTCTTCTTCATCCTCTTCTTCTTCTTCTTCATCCCCTTCTTCTTCCTCTCCTTCTTCTTCCTCTTCTTCATCCTCTTCTTCCTCTTCTTCTTCATCCTCTTCTTCTTCCTCTCTTCTTCTTCTTCATCGTCTTCTTCTTTTTCCTCTTCTTTTTGTCTTCCTCTTGCAGGTCACTGTTAATGCGCAGATTTTTTTATCGGTAAAAAGATCGGCCAATTTGCCCATAATTGCCGTGAAAATCGGCCGATCGGCAAAATCGGCCGATTTTTTTTCCAACTTTACCGATAAAAAAAATCTGCCAAAATACCGAAAAAACAGCTGAACAATTAGCTCACTAACAATCCGAAAAATCGACCGATTTTCGACCCATCTATGGCCTGCATTACACTTGAATATCTAACACCGTATGTAAGATCATCCGTGATACCTTTCACAGCCCGCACTACCTCTGGCCTCCAGCAGATGGAGACTCCACTCCAATCCAGCTAGCTGACCACACACACTGGCAGATAGGAATCTTACATACAACCTGGTGCGCGGATTAGAGTCGAGGACCAGTTTAGTAATTACCCACCCTTCTAGGATTCCTCCAGCTATTCCACAAGCCAGAATCCCTGTGCTAATCACTCTTTCCACTGTCCACACTCCCCTGCACCAGACACACCACAAAGGTAGCCTGCCACCACCCAACAGTTTATCCGCAGAACGGTCTGTTGAGACACTACACACACACAGATCTCTGTCTGGCAGATCTGTCACCTTTGCAATCCACGTGCAATCTGCCCACTCGCAGTGCAGTTGCATACAGATTGGCATTGAGCTTAACCGAGTGTTTAAAGGCACTAAAATACAATACAATCTAACCCAATCTAATCTCTCCAATCTAATCTCTCCGATCTAGTCTCTCCGAAGATATGAGTACGTGCTTCAATACACAGAAGTTCACTAATTAATTTTAAGATTTAATTTACCAAAGTGGGCAGTTCATAAAATATGTACAAAAGATAAAAAGTTACAGAAAATACAAAAGATATAAGAAGACACACAAATGACTAATTACTGTAAAATAAAAAGGGAATAAAAAGACAGAATAATACTTTACCCTGCGGCTGGAGCAAGCCAGAAAATCAGCAGTTTTTTTTTAGTCCGCAAACGTGCAACTATAACGAAAAACCCGTAAGTGTTCACAAAAAAAGTGCAAGTGCAAAACACCACACAAAAAAGTGCACTTAGGGGTGTGCTTTGTCCTACCCCCGAAGGGGTTGGACCACTACCCTGATCCCCCGGGGCACGAAGCTCCTGACAGGGACAGGGACAAGGTTCCCATTTGGTCCTCCTGGCCAAAAGGCCTGGTGGACCACCGTTCCTTGTGTCCAGCCCGCCGGCCAGTACCCAGTACTTGGTAAGGGGGCTCTCCTGCAGAGAAAACCCCCTAGGGACAGGGGAGGAAGGAACCAAAAGGCCACACATCCTCCCCCTAGACTTCAGGGCGGGCCCGAGGATCCACACCCTCCATCCTGTGAGAAAAACACACACATAAGTAAAGAAAAAGTGACAAAACGTGGGAGTGAAATAAATTAAATAAATAGAAAATAAAAAAAGTGGTCGTGCCAAATTGTGCACAGACCAGGCCCTGAGGCCTGTAGCAAAAATTGCCCTGGTCCTAGCCAGAAGGCCTGGTCCTTAGGGCGCTGTGCAGAAAAAGTTTGTAAACAAGTGACCATGTGCCATCTTCACACTGTGGGGTCCCACACCCAGGTGTTACTAGTGGCACCCCTGAGGCGACTGCTCAGGGGGCACTGGTTTGCGGACTCTCTGCCTTCCCGACCCCTGGCCAGACCAGGTAGATTCGTTCAAATCAGGAGGTACTGGGTCCTTTCGGTCTCCTCGGGGGAATTACTCCCAGGTCCCAGCTACGTGTGGGCATCCCGGGTTCTGTCCCCCCGGTACTAGCCTTCCAGACCCCCATCATACCAGCAGGGGTACTATACAACAGCCCATCCCCGCAAAGCTAGAATGGCCGGGAGCACCCCCACTGAAAACTGATAAGAACAGATACTACACTTGATCTTAGCCAAAAGGCTGAGAAGCCAGAAAATCAGCAATTTTGATTGAAAAGATAGAAAAGATACTTTTATTGCAGAAGCCATCAAAAACAACATGATACGTGTAATCGGGGGGTACATCTCACCCTGTACTGCGACGCAGCGCACCACATGGCAATACAGTTCCAAGCATACAATAAATACATTCAGAAATAAATACATTCGCTCAGCGGTATGATGCCTGACGTGATGTGCGAGGATGAATCCCCAGACCACCACGTCATGCATAACGCCGCTTACCCCAAAAAAACTGTAACATTCTACTACACACATTACGTTACCTAACTATACTAGTGCATGCACAAAAACGAAAAACCGGATATTGCAATCAATCAATAGGCATCAGGTATGTGTGGGAAGGGGGATGAGGGAGGGGGGGGGGGGGGAAACCACAGGCCCGAAGCTTTATTGAAAAGACACAAAACGCAAGGGGGAGTAGGGGGAACAAGGGGGAAATCTTCAGACGTCCTCTTCCTCCTTAAAGTCCATCAAGGAATAGTCTCTGAGCAGACTGAGGGTCAGTCTGCGGCAGTCCTCAATGGACATCCTTCCCGCTGGTGGATGAGGCACTTCCTGGCGCACCATAAAGCGTCCTTAAAGCAACACAGCACCCTCCAGGCGCTGTCAATGTCCTCCAGAGAGAAAGTTCCACAGAATAGTCCATTCAACACCCCAAAGTGAGTATGGCTGTCTGTGGCACAAAGTCCTTGAGTTTCAGGTTCCAGGGCCCCCAACAGGGCCTGAGCAAATGAGCACTCCCAGAAAACGTGGTAAGACGTTTCCTCATGGATGATGCAGAAGGGGCAGTGTCTGTATCTGCTCAGGTTCCTGGCATGCATAAATGTCCTGAGAGGCAACCCCCCTTGGATTGTCATCCATGCCAGGTCTTTGTGCCTGTTGGTAAGAATGTTGGAAGAAACATTCCTCCAGACCACCTTGCAGGTGCCTGAAGGCAGGCCTGGAACCGACTCCAAAAATGTCGCTGGCTCGGATGAGCTTGTAGATTGTCTTTGGCTTCCACAAGTCAGGCTTGACTCCCTGCAGCCCTTGCTCCCTGATGAACTTGAAGGTGTCCAAGTAGTACCAAGGAGTGTCCCAGTTGTAGGGGGTGGAACTATCCCAGGTGTCCCACCCCAGGGACCTCCAGAGAGGCAACAGGAAGAAGCGAGACATTGCGTTCCCGCCAGAGTCCATAGTCCGTCTTGGCAAAGTTCTGCGGATGCAGTTGCAAGCAAAGAACACCCTCAGCTGGGTGGCGATGTCGGGCACGCCCTTACCGCCCTTGAGGGGTTCCTTGAACATGACTGCCCGCTTCACTCTGTCCATCTTGGAGCCCCAGATGAAGTGAAAACCCCCCTGGTGATGGCCTTGCAGGTGTTGACCCGAAGGTACTGCAACAAAACTCGCTGCGGAGTACCAGTGTCTTCCCTTCGATGGTGAGGTCTCTGAGGCTCCAGAGTCCAAACTTTTGGCGCATCTTGGCCAGTCTCTCCTCCCAAGACTTCAGGGCTGCGCCCTCGGCACCAAAATAAAAAACCTTCATGAAGTCTGTCTTGATGTGCCAAAAAGGGCATGGATGCAGAAGAAGGAACCACTTTCCGAAGAGCATGACTTCCGACTTCCCGCAGCCAGAAAATCAGCAATCCGCTAGTCGATCGACCAGCTCCCATACGAATCACAAATGTCCAAATGCCCATGTACTCAATTTATTGGGATTTGGACATGGGCGGGACATTAGTCTTCGGCCAATTGACCCTGGGGGGAGGTGGTCCTGACCTGCCCACAAGAGGCACTGTGTGTGGACCTGCCCAAGTTCAATTGAGCCAAGACGGGCCTGAACACCCAAGTCAGGGACTGGATTTTCGACACCAGTGCATCAGCCCGATCGCGACAGTACCAAACACTGTTCGATGGTCGCGATCCAGCGTCACCTAACCGCTCCATGCATTTTCCTGGCTTTTCCCCCAAGCCACAACTATGATTTTCATATGCAAGTGCAGCGCACAGAATGGCCTACAAGAAGGGAGTATGTTCATCTCTCTGCAATTAATATTTTAGCTTTTATGAGAGATGAAACATATTTCTTTGATGTATGATGTACCTATAGAGCTTTCCACATCAGGCAGACAGTCTGTCTGCTGTCATTAGCTCCAAACTGGTTTTCCCAGAAAGTGATAACCTGATTGACACACAAAAGGTGTCACATCCAGGAACCTGGCTTTAGGCTAATTAATGCTAATTGATGATTGAGTCTGTAAGGCCTATTGAGTAATTGTGTATGCATACACATCTGTGTCCCAGATCAATTGATGACCATTGTTTGTACCCTCTATTCATTACCCTACTGCCCAGGGGCTCAATATACATCCTTAATGACCAGACTGTTCCTGAACACACCTTTGCAATGAAAAGGCCTGGCCTCATCTAATCTACTCAACCTCTTATGGCTATGATTCCATATTTTTACTGATCAAATCTTTATCCTATCCATTCAAATCTTACATCTTTCCACTCAAATCTTACATGTACGTTACACCCATCAGATCTCAATGGGAACAAATCTCCTGCTGGATCTCTATACTGATGTGGACTGGGTAATGTGTTGGGAATGTAAGGATGTCCCATCATTTGACGGAAATGAAAATGATCGACCTACAGAGGACTGAATTAAAAATCAAATCAAAAAATAATGCAGCAGGCGAGTCCATTTTGCTGAAATTTAATTGCAGCAACTCAAAAATGGTCCTCAGTAGTTTGTACAGTATGAACCCATGTGCTTGTATCCATGCCTGACAACGTTGGGGCATGCTTCTAATGAGACGACGGATGGTGTCCTGGGGGATTTCCTCCGAGATCTGGACCAGGGCATCACTGAGCTCCTGGATAGTCTGAGGTGCAACCTGGCGGTGTTGGATGGACCGAAACATGATATCCCAGAGGTGTTCTATTGGATTTAGGTCAGGCGAGCGTGGGGTCATTCAATGGTATCAATTCCTTCATCCTCCAGGAACTGCCTGCATACTCTCCCCACATGAAGCCAGGCAAGGAGGAACCTAGGACCACTGCACCAGAGTAGGGTCTGACACTGGATCCAAGGATTTCATCCCGATACTTAACGGCAGTCAGGGTGCCATTGTCTAGCCTGTAGAGGTCTGTGCATCCCTCCATGGATATGCCTCCCCAGACCATCACTGACCCACCACCAAAACGGTCATGCTGAACGATGTTACAGGCAGCAGAATGTTTTCCATGGCTTCTCCAGACCCTTTCATGTCTGTCACATGTGCTCAGGGTGAACCTGCTCTCATCTGTGAAAAGCACAGGGTGCCAGTGGTGGACCTGCTAATTCTGGTGTTCAATGGTAAATGCAAATCCAGCTCTATGGTGAGCACGGGGCCCACTAGAGGCCACCCTCATGAAGTCTGTTTCTGATTGGTCAGAGACATTCACACCAGTGGCCTGCTGGAGGTCATTTTGTAGGGCTCTGGCAGTGCTCATCCTGTTCCTCCTTGCACAAAGGAGCAGATACCGGTCCTGCTGATGGGTTAAGGACCTTCTATGGCCCTGTCCAGCTCTCCTAGAGTAACTGCCTGTCTCCTGGAATCTCCTCCATGCTCTTGAGACTGTGCTGGGAGACACAGCAAACCTTCTGGCAATGGCACATATTGATAAGCCATCCTGGAGGAGTTGGACTGCCTGTGCAACCTCTGTAGGGTCCAGGTATGGCCTCATGCTACCAGCAGTGACCCTGACCCTAGACAAATGCAAAACTAGTGAAAAACAGTCAGAAAAGAGGAGTAGGGAAAAATGTCAGTGGCCTCCACCTGTAAAACCATTCCTGTTTTGGGGGTCATCTCATTGTTGCCCATCTAGTGCACCTGTTGTTCATTTCATTAGCACCAAAGCAGTTGAAACTGATTAACAACCCCCTCTGCTACTTACCTGACCAGATCAATATCCCAGGAGTTTCATTGACTATACTCTGATTAAAAAGTGTTCCTTTCATTTTTTTGAGCAGTGTATTTCATTTGTGTCTTTGGGTAGCCTTATGCTTTGAAAGTCATCATCACGATCACATTTATGTTAAAAAACTGGAACAAGCTGACATCCATATTTTTGTTTCTTTACAGTTCAAGCGGGAATAGATCCATATCAGGGTAGGTAAAGGACTGAACATCCTGTTGATTTTATGCTGCGTTGATGTAAACCTATAGGTTATACAGGGTCCTGTACCAATCATACTATGGCTGAACCCCATCATTCTTTTTACTCCCCTATTTCACTGCCATGTGTAACACACGCCTAGCCACGGATATTTTGTCACACCTGCTAAACAATATCTAAAACTTAGGGGTCGTTCACACTTATTGTGTTGATCTACAGCAGGGGTCTCCAAACTTTCCAAACAAGGGGCCAGTATACTGTCCTTCAGACTACAGGAGGGTCGTACTAAGACCAGTGAGAGTAGAAATTGTCTTGGTGTCAGTGGGACTAAACAATGCCCCATCAGTGGTTTTAGTGTTAGGAATACTGCCCCATCGTTGGTGTCATTAGGAGGAATTTTTCCCCTTCATTGGTGTCGGTGGAAGGAATGCCCGATTGTTGCTGTCGTTGGGAGGAATTGTGCCCTATCGTTGGTGTCACTGGGAGGAATTGTGCCACATCATTGGTGTCACTGGGAGGATTTGTGCCCCACTGTTGGTATCATTGAAAGGAATTGTGCCCCATTGTTAGTGCTATTGAAATGAATTGTGTCCCATTGTTGATTTTTTTTTGGAGGAATTGTGCCCTGTTGCTGGTGTCGATGGGACTAAACAATGCCCCATTAGTAGTGTCAGTGGTAGGAATACTGCCCTATCCTTGGTGTCATTGGGAGGAATTGCCCCACTGTTGGTGTCATTGAAATTAATTATGCCCCATTGTTAGTCATTGAAATGAATTGTGTCCTATTGTTGATGTTTTTTGAAGGAATTGTGCCCTGTTGCTGGTGTCAATGGGACTAAACAATGCCCCAGTAGTAGTGTCAGTGGTAGGAATACTGCCCCATCGTTGGTGTCATTGGGAGGAATTGTGCCCCACTGTTGATGTCATTGAAAGGAATTGTGCCCCATTGTTAGTGCCATTGAAATAAATTGTGTCCCATTGTTGATGTTTTTTGAAAGAATTGTGCCCTGTTGCTGGTGTCAATGGGACTAAACAATGCCCCATTAGTAGTGTCAGTGGTAGGAATACTGCCCCATCGTTGGTGTCATTGGGAGGAATTGTGCCCCACTGTTGATGTCATTGAAAGGAATTGTGCCCCATTGTTAGAGTCATTGAAATAAATTGTGTCCCATTGTTGATGTCTTTGGGAGGAATTGTGCCCTGTTGCTGGTGTCAATGGGATGGGGGCACAAGTCCAATTTCAATTGTTGGTGTCAGTGGGTGGAATAATGCTCCAAGGGCCGGATAAAAGCAAGCAAAGGGCCACATCCGACCTCTGGGCTGTAGTTTGGAGACCACTGATCTGCAGCAATAGCCCTTGGTCACTTCCCCTTCTCCTCCTTATCGCTATATAAGGATCTGTAAAATGAGGACCTGTAGAACGGTAACTAAACTAGGCCGCCATTCCCTCAAACAACAGAAAACCAATAGACTCAGGCCCTTCAGACAATATTTTCTGTCTTACTGACTTCTTGCCCTCATCTGAAAGCATGCTTTTCCTCTTATGTATAATCCCATGCCGTCCTACTAGAATGCACCAACATGGTGGAGCGGAAATATGCTAATATGTTCCCAAGGGGAGATTTGTTTGTTATATGAGATGGGTTGGGCTGTATATGGCTGGGAAATATTTTACAGCCAGTCACAGCAATAATTGTGCTTCTTATTTTATGCTTCAAGGCAAATACAGCTTCAGAACCTTCCAGCGATATTATGACTAATTCTAGATTTTGTGTTACTTTTTGCATTATTTATTAGAGATACTTATATAGCGCCATCAATTGTGAGGGCCGCTGTGTAATGGGTACGCCTAAGCTTCCCTCGACGGCCAGGCAACAGGCATTTCTCACACAGACTTGCATCCAAAGACAGTGACCAGTCCTTGGGCTTGGTTTTGTTGTTTTGTTAGGGGAATTCAACTTGGAAAGGGAAATATGGATTATGGGGTGTCCAGTTTGGCTTGAATCAATGGAAGGGGGACACTTCCCTCCTGTGTACAAAGGCAGATCCTGGACTGTTCTTTTCCTGAAAGCTGTCAGTCGTTGCGAATCAGTAGCAGCTGCCCTTTATGAGCGAGGAACTAGCAGTCCTTCAAAAATCAACGTAACTTCTTGTAGCTACATGCAGAGATGGCTTCTCTCTCCCTCTAGAGCTGCTCCCAGCTCCACCTTTGCAAACACTACCAGCCCTCCTGGCTGCTTGGAAGAACTCCCGGGACAAGGATAAAGGATTGAGCCCAGCGCTGTCCTTCGAAAGCTTGCTACCACAATGAAGAAAAAATATATTTTTAAAATATTCTCCCCAAATATATCGACATATATTTTAAATACTACAAATTTGGCCGTATGCAATATATTAAAAAAAGAATTATATATGTATGTTGAAATACTGTATGTATATTAGAAAAAATCAAACAATTATATATATATATATATATATATATATATATATATATATATATATATACTGTGTGTGTATATGTGTATATATATATATATATATATATATATATATATGTGTATATATATATATATATATATATATATATATTTATATATATTGTATGTTGAAATGTGTTTGTATTACAAAATATATGAAAAATATTTTTCAAAATACATTTTCAAATATACTGTATGTCTTTAAAAATACATTTAATCTACATTTCTGGAATGCAATGACGAATATATGTAAAAATATATGTTAAAATTACTTTTATAATATGTAAAATAAAATCTGAAGTATATATTTTTAAAAATATTTTTCATATATTTTGTATTATATATAAAAATGCATTTAAACATGCAGTGTATATATATATATATATATATGTATGTGTGTATATATATATATATATATATGTATGTGTGTGTATATATATATATATATATATATTATATATATATATATATGTATGTGTGTTATATATATATATATATATATATGTATATATATATATATATATGTATGTGTGTATATATATATATATATATATATATATGTATGTGTGTATATATATATATATATATATATATATATATATGTATGTGTGTATATATATATATATATATATGTGTGTGTGTATATATATATATATATATCCCATTAAAAAAGGGTGATTTTTCAACAATAATATTTTTTATGTGCAGCATTCAAATTTTCTTTTTTTCTATATATGGCCTTTGGGAGGGCCTGATTGCTATGCACTGTGATTGATCATCATTGTGCACTCCACCTATATTAATGCTATACAGTCATGGCCGAAATTGTTGGCACCCTTGATATTTTTCCTGAAAATCAAGTATTTCACACAAAAAAGGTATTGCATTAACACATGTTTTGCTATACACATGTTTATTCCCTTTGTATGTATTGGAACAAATATAAAACAGAGGCAGAAAAGCAAATATGACATAATGTCACACAAAACCCCAAAAATGGGCTGGACAAAAGTATTGGCACCCTTAACTTAATATTTGGTTGCACACCCTTTGGAAAACATAACTGAAATCAGTCGCTTCCTATAACCATCAATAAGCTTCTGACACCTCTCACCCGGAATTTTGGACCACTCTTCCTTTGCAAACAGCTCCAGGTCTCTCTTATTGGAAGGACACCTTTTCCCAACAGCAATTTTAAGATCTCTCCACAGGTGTTCAATGGGATTTAGATCTGGGCTCATTGCTGGCCACTTCAGAACTCTCCAGCGCTTCTTTGCCATCCATTTCTGAGTGCTTTTTGACGTATGTTTGGGGTCATTGTCCTGCTGGAAGACCCAGGATCTTGGACGCAAACCCAGCTTTCTGACACTGGGCCCTACAGTGCGACCCAAAATCCTTTGGTAATCCTCAGATTTCATGATGCCTTGCACACAGTCAAGGCACCCAGTGCCAGAGGCAGCAAAACAACCCCCAAAACATCATTGAACCTCCACCATATTTTACCGTAGGTACTGTGTTTTGTTCTTTGTAGGCCTCATTCCGTTTTCGGTAAACAGTAGAATGATGTGCTTTACCGAAAAGCTCTATCTTGGTCTCATCTGTCCACAAGACGTTTTCCCAGAAGGCTTTTGGCTTACTCAAGTACATTTTGGCAAACTGTAGTCTTGCTTTTTTATGTCTCTGTGTCAGCAGTGGGGTCCTCCTGGGTCTCCTGCCATAGCGTTTCATTTCATTTAAATGTCGACGGATAGTTCGCGCTGACACTGATGCTCCCTGAGCCTGCAGGACAGCTTGAATGTCTTTGGAACATGTTTGGGGCTGCTTATCCACCATCCGGACTATTCTGCGTTGCAATCTTTCATCAATTTTCCTCATCCGTCCACGACCAGGGAGATTAGCTACAGTGCCATGGGTTGCAAACTTCTTGATAATGTTGCGCACTGTGGACAAAGGCAAATCTAGTTCTCTGGAGATGGACTTGTAACTTGAGATTGTTGATATTTTGCCACAATTTTGGTTCTCAGGTCCTCAGACAGTTCTCGTCTCCTCTTTCTGTTGTCCATGCTTAGTGTGGCACAGACAGACACACAATGCAAAGGTTAAGTGAACGTCTCTCCTTTTTATCTGCTTTCAGGTGTGATTTCTATATTGCCCACACCTGTTACTTGCCCCAGGTGAGTTTACAGGAGCATCACATGCTTGTAACATTCTTATTTATCCGCAGTTGTGAAAGGGTGCCAATACTTTTGTCCAGCCCATTTTTGGAGGTTTGTGTGACATTATGTCGAATTTGCTTTCTTTCCTCCCTTTTTTTGTTTTGTCCCAATACACACAAAGGGAATAAACATGTGTATAGCAAAACATGTGTTAATGCAATACGTTTCGTGAGAAATACATGATTTCCTGGAGAAATATCAAGGGTGCCAACAATTTCGGCCATGACTGTATATATATATACAGTATATTGAATACAGCCAAAATTGTAGTATTTCAAATATATGTCAATATATTTGGGAAGAATATTTTTAAAATATATTTCAGATATATTTTTTCTCCATGTGGGACGTTTGGCTGTCTTTCCTCTTATAGATCCCAGAGTGTGCTGCTGTACTCACGCTGTACTCTTTGCTTCCTGCTGCTCCAGGCCTCAATCCTATTCATGCCTTACTGCTAAACGTATCCTCCTGAGCCAGCCCGAGCACAACCCCCCCCCAGACTTAGGGGACCCTTCTCAGGCACCGACAGTCTCCTCAAGCACTCCATCTTCTACACAAGTCCTCTGTCAGTCCAACTCTCCTATATTTGTGGGCCAGTCCACCATTCTACCAGAGCCTCCAAACCTTGGATTGGCCATTGGCCATGAATATGCAGATTAGGCCTCCATACCTTCCTACTTATGGACTTCTGGAAGGTTCTATGGTCCTCCAGAGTTAGGAGGAGGCGATGGAGCCACAACCTGCCGAGTCACCCAGCTGACCTGCAATAACCTGACCTCAATCACAGACTCACACAATTACCATGAGTCATGCACAATGATTTTACCTGCAATACAATACACTATTCTAGTAGCACACTAGAAGGTGCTACACATATTTATTGTACATTCACATCAGCCCTCAAGGAGCATACAATTTAAGTTCCCTAACTCATATTCATACATACACATACTAGGGCCAATTTACCTATCAGCATGTCTTTGAAGTGTGGGAGGTAACCCACGCAGGCACAGGAAGAACATGCAAACTCCAAGCAGGTGGTGCTATGGTTTGGATTTTACCTGATGGCCTAAAACTGCTAGGCGGAAGTGCTAACCACTTAGCCATTATTCCGCCCCATGGATTGTCATAGGAAGCATTGACCAATCACTTGTCCCTGTTTTTGGTGAACTTGCCATGGGTTAGACCTGGCAGACCTTCTCTGATGTCTGTAGATGCTGTTGCCTTGATGCTATTAGTTACATTCACAGTCCTGTCATTCGCGTAAAACAATGTTCATTAGGTCAGTCAAGTGTATGACAACTGTTCATCCTGTTTCTGTGGATACCTGGATCCTTGCTGCGTATAAGAATGATTTGGATGATCTGATTTGTGAATAACTTGCATTCATGTTTTGTTTGTTTCCAACAGATCTACAAGGAGTCACCTTACCTACTAGTAAGTACAAGACCAAATCACAGGGAAACACATGCCTGGGAATAGGTCCCCGTGGAGCCCCTTGGATCATAGGCTCAAGCTGAACAGAAGGCCATAACCTCTCTGCATGTCTAAATTAGGCCCCTGCCCACTCCCAACACTAAGAGCCCCTTGTGTTTAAGCTTGCAAACACATACATACCAGTGAGTGCAGGGCTTAATTCTGATTGGAGAAAAGTTACTTCCTAGGACTAGGATCGATGGGCCTCCACAAGGAGACAAGGTTCAGTTTGAAGGCTAAAATAGATGCACAAGTCTTCAGCTTCTTTCCTAACTGGGATTACGTCTTTCCTCCTCCTAGAGTTAAGGTCCCCCTATTATTTACCTGTCAGAGGCCAGGACATCTTCTGCCCACTGACATGGGGTGGGGTACCAAGTCAGGTAGACTTGGATGGAAGAGGAGTCCCTATCTACAGCATGTGTCTTGTATCCATGGGGCTCCATAGGAACTAAGAGGTGATTCTGGAGACTACACCTCAGCGTTGTTGATACCCTTTTTAGGTCAGCTCATGTTCTGAAGGACCAAAACTAGAATTTAGGTATCAAACACATGGAAAGTGATGATCATCCTGAGTCACAAAGCACGCAACAGGGGGGCTTTTCAGGATCCATGTAGCCTACAGAGAATCATACAGTTTATGAATCACTACTGTTCCCTAATTTGCTGATTTCCAACAGATGTACAGTAATGAGAATTCTCCAATCATCACTAAATGCAGAATTTAAAGCTAGGCACTTGACATACCCTTCAGACACCTGGGTGCCCCCAAACACTTGGTTGTATGGAGACTATTAAACCAAACCAACATGTAGTTGGTTGAACCTGTTTGGCCATATTACTTCCCCCTACTGGGTCCCTCTGCCATGAGAACATTGGTGAACCCAAGAGAACAGTACACTGGGGTACCTAGGAAACCTTATTGCAGCTGCATACTTGATAGAGAATAATTATTTTTTGCAATTATTTTTATGTCAAACAATATTGGTGCCTCTATTTATCAAATGTATATTTCAGGAAACAAAAACACTAAAATGAATTTTAGTGCACAAAAACCCCCCAAATATAATACCCAATTTTGTGATAAAATCTAAAAGATAGGGATGTGTCGAGTTAAAAAGATACCAAACATGCCATGCCTCAAGATTGCATTCATCTGTAAATGGTAAAAAACATTTTTTTTTCCATTTAACTTTAGCTAACGAGGGGCCCCCTGTGTCATAACATGGGCAGATGATGGGCTTTATTTATGGGGACATTAGAGTCTTGGTGTCTCTTCTGCAGCTGATCAAGCACAGATCATGCTTGATTCGCTGCTTCCACTGCTGCAGTAGCTGGGAACCAATGAACCTGAAACCAAAAGGAGCTAAACGCTCATTGTGGGTTCAGTTATCGAAGAGAAGATCAGGGAATTAATGTTCTTTGATCTCCACTCGCTTTGCATCATGAAGTGAGTTACTTTATCACGTTCCCAGGCTCCCTGGAGGAACAGGAATGCTAAGGAACCACCGCAGGTGGCGATGCGGTGGGGGGGGGGGTGGATTCCTATTCTCAGTACAAGAACAGATGGCTTTAAGAGGCTTCAAACACTTTTGCTGAAAAGCCAATCACCAGCTGAAAAACCAAAACTCATGGCTGCAGATGCAACCATGAGCTTCTTTTAACAACATGAATCCCAGGCCATTGATAAATGGCTTTATGGACTTGAAGTGGAACTAAAGTTCTGCCAAAAATATTAAGCAATATCAGCTGCACTCCACTTAGCTCCTCTTACAGTATTTTTTAATAATCAATGGATTCACTGCATTACAGCAATGGCTCCACCCAAAGTGGTGACATGTTTCACCATTCCGGGCTTCTCCTCTGCAATAAAATACACCTACCTGCCTGCTCACTGTCTTCTCTGGGATGTAAATTAGGCTGCACATGCACAGCCCAACTTACATTGCCGCAGGAGTGACGTCATCCTGGGCTGGCCAATGACGATGGCCAAAGCCCAGCACCCAGGAGAAGTGCCGTCAAGGGAAGGAGATCATTCAAGGAAAGGTAAGTTTTTAGCTGTGCTTTAAAGTAGGTAAATTGGTGCAAATAAAGAAAAAATGCCTTTTGATCTGCCAGATATAAAGGAACAACGCCCTCCTATGTTGTGGAGATGATGAGAGGGGGAATTGCTCTGTACTCTGACACTGCTTGATATTTCAGTGCAGCTGTTTAGGAGCTCACTGAATTTTTATCAGTTTCTTTGTTTTTTTTTAATATTTTCATAATTTTGGTAATTAGATTTTTTTAAAGGTTTTGAATCTTTGTTATATATCTTATTTATTTTAGAAATATAGGGCATGGCAGTAGATGTCTCCTTTCAGTCCCCTTGTCTCTGACTGAAAGCTTGTATGGAGAGAGGGGAAGGATTCACTGCTCTGGAGGGGTGGGAGGGTGGAAGAGTCACTGCTCTGGAAGGGTGGAAGAGTCACTGCTCTGGAAGGGTGGAAGAGTCACTGCTCTGGAGGGGTGGGAGGGTGGAAGAGTCACTGCTCTGGGAGGGTGGAAGAGTCACTGCTCTGGAGGGGTGAGAGGGCAGAAGAGTTACTGCTCTGGAAAGGTGGGAGGGCAGAAGAGTCACTGCTCTGGAAGGGTGGGAGGGCGGAAGAGTCACTGCTCTTGAGGGGTGGGAGGGTGGAAGAGTCACTGCTCTGGAAGGGTGGGAGGGTGGAAGAGTCACTGCTCTGGAGGGGTGGAAGAGTCACTGCTCTGGAAGGGTGGGAGGGCGGAAGAGTCACTGCTCTGGAGGGGTGGGAGGGTGGAAGAGTCACTGCTCTGGAGGAGTGGGAGGGTGGAAAAGACACTGCTCTGGAAGGGTGGGAGGGCGGCAGAGTCACTGCTCTGACTCATTTACCTGTATGTGTAAATTTCAACTTGAGCTATTGTGTTCTATTACCAACATGGAGAGATGTGCATATACAGTGTTGCAGAGATGTACTGAGTTTTCTTTGTTTTTCTGACAACACAACATACACTTTAACTGCCATAATTTCTTTCTTTACAGCTATACCAACATCTCCTCACTATTTTAGTAAGTAATGGACCACCAATGTGCTACTGACCACATCGCACGCTGTACATTTCCACTGGGAACAACCGGCAAAACACTGAGCATGTTATCTTTTTTTAATGGGAGTCTAATAATTTTGGGTCATTTCTTAAAGGTTCTCAACTGTTGTATATCTGTTTATGTGTTTTATAAAGACAGAGGATGGCAGAGGATAGCAGAGGATATCTCCTTTCAGACCCCCCCCCCCCCCTTCGATTGAAAACCCTTATGGAGGAGGAGGGATTCAATCTTCTGGAAGGGGGGGGGGGGGGGACTCACTGCTCTGACTCATTTACTTGTGAGTGTGAACTTCAGCTTGAGCTACTGAGTTCTGTTACCAACAGACTTTTTATAACAGGAGGTAAGGAGAGATTGGAAAACACCTGCTTGGAGCTGTATTTTTAGCCAGGACCAAAGAAAGAAAGTACATTATCTTCCTGGGATAGAAAGCCGATGATTCCTACCCCTGATGATACCATGCTGTCCTGTCAATGCACCTCCAGGAATAGGTTCTCATATAGAAAAAAAAAAATCTTGGTTTCTCTTCACATAAGAAAAATGGGATTGTTCTGTTCAAGTACAGCTCTATGCATTGACATACCTCCTTTTAGACCCTGGTTCATCCAGCCAGCATGGCCACTAGCTCAATAAGTGCTCTCCACAGACAGCCCAACTCTCCATTAAGACATGATAGTTTAATCCAAACTAGTCCAACCTGGAAAATGCAGTAGACGGGATGTCTGCCAGTTATTCTAGGTATAGAGAGACAATAATGTTCTAAGCCTTATGCCGACTATAAAGGCTGGCAACTAACTGAGGAAACATGGAGGAGAAGGGAGGGGTCTATCTAAGGCAGTGATGGTGAACCTTTTAGAGACCGAGTGCCCAAACTGCAACCCAAAACCTACTTATTTATCGCAAAGTGCCAGCATTGCAATTAAACCTGAATACTGAAGTTTTAGTTTAGAAAAAACCAACCCGTACATTAACATCTATTGTCTTAAAAACACAATAATAGAGCTTTCACTGACCATCAGCACAAAAGGGGGCAAAGTTCCACTGACCACCTGCACAAGGGGGCAAAGTTCCCCTGACCACTAGCACAAGGGGGCAAAGTTCCACTGACAACCTGCACAAGGGGCAAAGTTCCACTGACCCCAAGCACAAGGGGGAAAAGTTCCACTGACCCCCAGTACAAGGGGGCAAAGATCCACTGATCCCCAGTACAGGGGGGCAAAGTTCTACTGGCCACCAGCACAAGGGGGCAAAGATCCACTGACCCCCAGCACAAGGGGGCAAAGTTCCACTGACCCCCAGCACAAGGGGGCAAAGTTCCACTGACCCCCAGCACAAGGGGGCAAAGTTCCACTGACCACCAGCACAAGGGGGCAAAGTTCCACTGACCACCAGCACAAGGGGGCAAAGTTGCACTGACCACCAGCACAAGGGGGCAAAGTTCCACTGACGACCAGCACAAGGGGGCAAAGTTCCACTGACCACCAGTACAAGGGGGCAAAGTCCCACTGACCACCAGCACAAGGGGCAAAGTCCCACTGGTCACCAGTACAAGGGGGCAAAGTTCCACTGGCCACCGACACAAGGGGGCAAAGTTTCACTGACCACCAACACAAGGGGGCAAAGTCCCACTGGTCACCAGCACAAGGGGGCAAAGTCCCACTGGTCACCAGCACAAGGGAGCAAAGTTCCACTGACCACAGACACAAGGGGGCAAAGTTTCACTGACCACCACCAGCACAAGGAGGCATAACCCCCACATAGTACAGCTTGTATCAAGACTGAAGATAAGTACTGAGGCAGAGTGCTGTAATGATATCAGAAACCATGTACCCTCCCACCAGCCATGATCTGCCTTCATTGCTTAGAGAATCTCAGAGACCTATTAATGGCACCACTGGGTCTAAAATAAGGTACCGTATGTAATCAAAATGGAAAGGCGATCCAATGGTATAGCACAGAGCGGCCCCTTACCTCCTCCTCTGGAGTCCCTCACTAGTGCTCTCTGCTCCTCCTCTTCTTTGTTTGCCCCCATGGCAAGCTGCGTGCTATGGGGTCACACGTGTGGACTTTCTCCCAAGCCGGGCTGTGTGTGTGTGTTTATAGATACACACAGCGCGGCTAGGCCCAGCTACCCCCACATAATTTTACTGACAGCATTGGCTCCTGCTGCTTTCAGTGAGGCCTGTGAGAGCAGGGAAAGGGTAGAGAAGAGCTGCAGGCGGGCATGGCCCCCCAATAAAGTGTTGTTGGGGGGGGGCAGCTAGTGGAAGGTTTTATACATTAATACATAGAATGCATTAAGTTGGAGTAAACTCCCACTGGACACTTGTACCTACAGGTAAGTTTATAATAAAGCGTACCTGTAGATACAAGGAATATCTCCTAAACATGCACCCTCTAGGAGATATTCAGTGGCCCTGCAGCTGGTGATGTCACTGGCGCATGTGCTATGAAGGAACGGCATACCCGTGCCATTCTTCAGAGCTCTGTGCCGCGGATGAGACTCCCGTGCTCATGCGCAGGGGATGATGTCCGTGCGGCTCAGCCAATCAAGTGGCCAGAGCCTTCAAGCCCAGAAGGAAGACCAGGTGAAATGAAAGCCCTTCCAGCAGTCACAGCACGCCACTTGAGGGCTTTTTAACTCAAGTTTACGACCACTTTAAGGTAAAAAAAACCTTTTGGCGTTAGAACCACTTTAAATTACAGACAAAAAGTTTAATGTTTTATTTGTTTGTTTACATTTCTAGGTGGATCTACTACACCTTCTGCAATAGGACAGACTACACCAGCACCACTAGCCACGACATATGCAAATACGCCAATAATGGCAACCACACAACTAGTACCCACTTTAAGTACGACACCATCAACCCTATCAGGCACAACACACCACCAACCCTATCAGGCACAAACACCACCAACCCCACTAGGCACAACACCACCAACCTCAGTAGACACACAAAAACTCTGTCTACAACCCCAGTCTCATCGTCCACTCCCACTTCTGCCGGTGAGTAAAAAATAAATTCTACTATGATCATAGACATGTGCAGAACAAACAATTTGTTTCATTGCTGGTCAATTTGTTAAGTTACTAATGTCTCATATCATTTCGTTTTTTTCATTTTTGACCGGATTCAATATTTTTTTTTCAATGGATTCAAAGTATTTGAATAAAAATTTGAATCGAAAATATTCAAACTGAATTCATTGTGAAGAATAGTTTGGCTCTATTCCATTCGAAATTTGAATTTTGGACGACATCTGTTCTATTCTATTTTATTCTATTCTTTTGGAAATTCACATTTTTCCAAATTTCTATTTTATTTCTATTTTCTTTTATTATTATTATTATTATACAGTATTTATATAGCGCCAAAAGCTTTGCTCAACGCTGTACATTATAGTGGGGGACAGAACATGAGACAATACAGTAACAAAACAATACACGAAGGGTTTGAGGGCCCTGCTCTTTCGAGCTTTCAATCTAGGAGGGAGGGGATAGTGGTACAGGTGGAAGTGGCTGTGGGGGATGGAGTGGTAGGAGGAGTGGAGGAGATCGGCTGTTAAGTGAGGGTGGGGTAGGCTTCCCTGAAGAGATGGGTTTTCAGGGTGCGCCTAAAGGTGAGGAGGGTAGGTGACAATCTGATGGATTGGGGTAGTGAGTTCCAGAGAATTGGGGAAGTCCTGGAGAAGTCCTGCAGTCGGTGTGGGAGGAGGAGACCAGGGAGCTAGAAAGTAGGAGGTCTTGTGAGGAGTGAAGATTACGGGTTGGGTGGTATTTGGGTATCAGGTCGGTGAGGTAGTTTGGGGCAGCATTATGAATGGCTTTGTATGTCAGTGTTAGTAGTTTGAATTTAATGCGTTGGGCAATCGGGAGCCAGTGGAGGGAATGACAGAGGGGGTTGGCAGATGCGGAGCAGTTGGTAAGGTGGATGAGTCTGGCCGCTGAGTTCAGGATAGACTGAAGGGGGGATAGCCTGTGTTGGGGAAGGCCGGTGATAAGGGAGTTGCAGTAGTCCAGATGTGAGATAATAAGGGAGTGAACGAGTTGTTTAGTAGTGTCTTGGGTTAGGAACGAACGTATTTTGGAGATGTTGCGGAGTTGGAGCCTACATGAGTTTGCCAATGATTGGGCATGGGGTTGGAAGGACAGGTTTGAGTCTAGAGTGACACCTAGGACTTTGGCTTGCGGGGTGGGACTGATGGGGGTATTGTTGGTCGTGATGGAGAGGATGGGGGGGGGGGGGGGGGGGGGCGCAGGCTGGGGGGAAAATTAGGAGCTCGGTTTTGGAAAGGTTCAACTTGAGGAAATGGAGCGACATCCAGTCTGATATGTCGTTCAGTAGGAGGGCGATACGGGTGGAGACTGAAGGGGTGAGGTGAGGGGTGGAGAGGTAAATTTGCGTGTCATCGGTGTAGAGGTGATAGTTGAAGCCGTGGGAGTGTATCAGTTTGCCGAGGGAGGAGGTGTAGATGGAGAAGAGAAGGGGCCCGAGGACAGAGCCTTGGGGGACCCCAACAGAGAGGGGGAGAGAGGGGGAGGTGGTAGCATTATAGGTAACACTGAAGGAGCGTTGGAGAGCCAGGGGAGAACGGAGTCTCTGATGCCAAGGGAGTGTAGTTTATTAAGGAGGAAGGGGTGGTCAACTGTGTCAAAGGCCGCGGAAAGGTCGAGGAGTAGTAGGACTGAGTAGTGGCCATTAGCTTTGGCGGTTAGCAGGTCATTAGTGATTTTGAGTAGGGCAGTTTCGGTGGATTGTAGGGGACGGAAGCCAGACTGTAGTGGATCGAGGAGGTTGTTGTCAGTGAGGTGGGAGCTTAGGCGATTGTAGACTAAGTGTTCAAAGAGCTTGGATGTAAATGGCAGTAGGGAGAAGGGTCTAAAGTTGTTCAGGTCGGTGGGGTCCAGGGAGGGTTTTTAGAGTATGGGGGGGTGATGTGCACGTGCTTTAGGGGGGAGGGGAATGAGCCAGTAGAGAGGGAGAGATTGAAGATGTGGGTGAGGGAGTGTAGGATGGGGGAGCAGGGTGACCGGAGGAGTTGTGTTGGGAGAGGGTCAAGGGGGAAAGTGGTAAGGCAGGCTTTTGAGAAGACCTTAGTGACCTCCTCAGTAGTAGCAAGGCTGAAGGAGTGGAATGTTGGGGAGGTTATAGTGTGCGGGGTGTTAGGTGTGGTGGGGGGCAGGGCAGTTGCGAGGTCAGAGGAGGGGAGAGTTAATGGGGTTATAGTGGGAGGGAGGCTAGGTGGGGAGGTAGATTGAGCATTGGCGATGTCCTTACGGATTGCGTCGATCTTATTTTGGAAGTGATTGGCAATCTCGTGGGCGGTGAGTGAGGTACTGGGTGGAGGTGGGGGGGGGGGGAGTAGGGAATTGAAAGTGGAGAAGAGCCGGCGAGGACAGGTGGAGAGGGTGTTGATGAGGGTTACGAAGTTGGCTTGTTTGGCGGCGTGGAGGGAGGAAGAGTAGGTGAGAAAGGCGGATTTGTAGAGGGAGAACGCGGGAGGGGATCTGGTTTTGCGCCATAATCGCTCCAGCGCGTGACTGCGTCATTTAAGATTTTTAGTGTGGATATTCTGCCAGGTTGAAGCGGTCGGGGTCTAATGCTGCATGTGGTTAGGGGTGCTAAGGAGTCTAAGGCAGCTGACAGCGAGTCATTATACACAGTAGTGGCCAGGTCAGGGCATGACAGTGGAAGGATACTGTCGTAAAGACGGTCAGCTGCAGAGTGGAGAGGGCCGGGTTCAGATTGCAGAGGTTACGGCTGGTGATGGTTTGACCTTTGGGGGGGAGGTGATAGAGGATGGGGAGATGGAGAACGTAATGAGGTTGTGGTCAGAGAGAGGGAAAGGGGTGTTTGTGAGGTCATGGAGGGTGCAGAGATGGGAGAAAACGAGGTCCAGGGTGTTCCCGTCAGTGTGGGTGGAGGACTGTGTGCACTGTGTGAGTGCAAAAGAAGAGGTTAAGTGGAGGAGTTGGGATGTGGCCGGTTGTTGACGTTGACAGGGATATTGAAGTCTCCAAGGATGATGGTGGGTAGCTCAGAGGAGAGGATGAAGGGTAGCCAGGCGGAAAAGTCGTCAAGGAAGTAGGATAAGGGTCCAGGAGGCCAATAGATTACTGCAATCCTCAGAGGGGTGGGAGAGAAGAGCCGGATGCAGTGGGCCTCGAAGGAGGAGAAGGATAGAAATGGGGGGTTTGGGAGGACCTGGAAGGTGCTCAGCGGTGACAAGAGCATGCCGACCCCACCACCTCTACGACCGCTCGGTCTGGGTGAATGGGACCAGACGAGACCTCCATAGGAGAGTGCTGCAGGGGAGGCGGAGTCAGTGGCTTGGATCCAGGTTTCGGTGACCACTAGGAGGTTGAGGGAGTGGGAGATAAAGAGGTCATGGATGGCGGTGAGCTTGTTGCAAACTGATCTGGCGTTCAGGAGTGCAACCAAGAGTGGAGGGGTGGATGCTATTCTATTCTATTTTATTCTTTTAGAAATTCACATTTCGGAAGACGACTGTATTCTTTTTATTCTATTTTTATATTCTATTCCTCTCGAATTTAGCAGCTATATTCTTTCTATTCTATTTTATTTTTTCTTTTGTATTCATTCTTTTCTATTCCTTTGTTTTCTATACTCTTCTTTTCTTTTCTTTTCTGTTCTGTTCTTATTTTTTTTTTCTTAAATTTTTTTTATTCTATTCTGCTCTTTAAAAATTCGAATTTCAGGAGATGGCTTTATTCTTTATATTTTTTATTCTGTTCTAATCTATGCTATTTTTTCTATTCTTTTATTTCCTATTCTTTTCTGTTCTATTCCTCTATTTTCTATTCTATTCTTTTATTTTCTATGCTATTCTTTTTTTTTATTCTATTATATTCTGTTTATTGTATTCAATCCTTTTGAAATTCGAATATCGGAAGACGGCTATATTCTAATACACACAGGGGTTTATTTACTAACACTCAGGGCTTTTTTTCTCAGAGAATAGACGCAGGAACTCCCCCTTTCTGAGTAACCCCCTTGTTTCTGCCCCAGCCCTTCTCTGAGCACTATCCCTTGGTTCCACCCCCTACCCACCTCCCAGTACCACCCCTTTTAGAGAATTCAGAACCAATTAACATTTTGTAGTGTTAAGCAATGAGTATGGAATTTATTTGTTATCGATCATAAGAAAAGCAGTAAAATAGATCCCCTGCAGCCAGCAACAATAGAACCCCAGCAGCACAATAACCCCCTACCCAGCAATAATAGACCCCCCTATATAACAATAGACCCTCCCAGCAACAATGGACCCTGCCCACAACAAAATACTACCCCAGCAACAATAGACCCCATCAGCCACAACAGATATCCCAGCAGCTAGCATGAATATACCCTCCAACAGCCAGCATCAATAGACCCCTCCCTCAACAGTAGATCCCTCACAGGAACAATTTATCCCCCAGCACCCTAGTAACAGTAGATCCCCCCAACAGCCAGCATCAATAGGCCCTCCAGCACACGCCAACAGTTCCCCCTGAAAAAAAAAGCCCTGCTAACTCTGGTTCACTCAGAATCTGGTGCGTCTGTGCATGGCAGCCAATCAGCTTCTAACCTCAGCTTGTTCAATTAAGCTTTGACAATAAAACCTAGAAGCTGATTGGTTCCTATGCAGAAGTGCACCAGATTCTGAGTGACCCAGCTTTAGTAAATAAACCCCACGGTCTTTGAAGGAAATCAGCAATATGTTTACATTTCAAATAGTTTTTCAAATTCAATTTCTTTTTCAAATTCGACTTTTATTTTGTTTCAGTATTTCTGATCCATTTAAATTTGTTGCTATTGTAATTCGAATGTTCGGATACATCCGAATCTCGGAATAATGAAAATTTTGTCTGAATTTCAATTCGGAATGAAACAAACTGCACACGTCTAGTTATTCACTGTATGGTTTTTCAGATATTTTATACCATGGCTAGACAATCTACTTTGGCACAAGGAGAGTGTGGCACATTTTTCCTTGGTGCAAAAAAAAACCAAAACAAGCAAAAAAACTTCTCTTAACCAGTTCCACACCTTCTTATAGCAGAAATACGGTGCGCATACTATTATTATTATACAGAATTTATATAGCACCAACAGATTGCTCAGCGCTTTACAATATAACGGGAGACAATACATCAACAATACAGATCAATACAAGAGGGAAAGGAGGGCCTGATCCTTGGAGCTTACAATCTAAGCGGGAGAGGCTGGTGGTACAAAAGGTAATAACTGTGGGTGATGGACTTGTAGGAGGAATAGAAGATTCCATTATTAGCTGAGGGCAGGATTGGCTTCCCTGAAGAGATAGTTTTTCAGAGATCGCCTAAAAGTGAGCAGAGTAGGCAATAGTCTGATAGATTGGAGTAGAGAGTTCCAGAGGATGGAGGAAGCTCTTGAGAAGTCCTGGAGACGAGCATGGGAGAAGAAGACAAAGGAGCTAGAGAGAAGGAGGTCGTTTGAGGAGCGAAGAGTATGGTTTGGGTGATATTTGGAGACAAGATTGGTGATGTAATTTGGGGCAGAGTTATAAATGGCTTTATATGTTATTGTTAATGTTTTGAATTTTATCCGTTGGGCAATGGGAAGCCAGTGGAGGGATTGGCAGAGAGGGGTGGAGGACACTGAGTGGAGGTCAGTGGAGGGATTGGCAGAGAGGGATGGCGGATACAGAACGGTTAGTAAGGTGGATGAGTCTGGCAGCAGCATTCATGATAGACTGAAGAGGGGATAGCCTGCGATGAGGTAGGCCAATGAGGAGGGAGTTACAATAGTCAAGGCGAGAGATAACAAGGGAGTGAATAAGTTGCTTAGTGGTTTCCCACGTTAAAAATGGAGATGTTGCGGAGGTGAAGTCTTCATGATTTGGACAGTGATTGGATTTGGGGCTGAAAGGACAGATGGGAGTCTAGGATTACACCAAGTACCCTGGCATGAGGGTAGGGACTGATGGTCGTATTGGTCTTGATGGAGAAGTCAGGGGAGGGGGCACGGGCTGGGGGGAATACTAAGAGCTCAGTTTTGGAAAGATTGAGTTTGAGGAAGTGGAGTGACATCCATGCCGATATGTCACTTAGTAGGTTAGTAATGCAAGAGGAGACTGAAGGGGTGAGGTGAGGAGTAGAAAGATAGATTTGTGTGTCATAAAAGTTATGAAATACAAATGCCAGGATGCCAGGACAGTACGAACATCCCCAAAACTATCCCTTTTGGAAGGTAGTAGACACTCCAGAGTAATCACATTTTTGCCACGTTTTTGAAAAGGAAGAAACATGCTGGTATTGAGGTGGTTGAATCAGGGGCATACTTACAGGGGTTGTGATTGTGACCTGGCCCTATGCTCCTGGGGGCCCGTGCGGCTCCCATGTACACCTGGAGAGGAGGGGAGGCAGGGATGGCATATAGAGGAACCGATCCCCTCCATTTTCCTCCTGCAGTTTTTCAGTGGCTGCAAGAGGAAAATGGAGGGGATCGGTTCTCCCCCCCCACTTATCCTCCATACTTATCCCTGAGTTCCCCCCTCCCCTCTCCTACTGTAGGGGATCTGTCAAGATGGAGAGTGGGGAAGGGGCCGGTAAATGGCTCCTTCCTTGTCTTTATAAATAGTCAGTGATCCGTACCGATCACCGACTCTGTTCATTCATAACTGAGGCATAGTAAACTGTGTTTCTTATGCTTCAGTTTGTAAATGAATGGGAAGCTCTGTACAGAGCTATTCCTGTCCATTAATTCAGTGCAGCTGAGGCTGCAGAGATGGAGATTGAGGGCTGTGTTCTTAGTCTCCTTTCCCTGTCTCAAAGGTTGAACATCAGAGGTCTGTTTAGACCTCTGATATTTCACCAAAGCCCTCCCAGTGGGGCTCCTAAGAAATTGTAAAAAATAATAAAAAATAACATTGTAAAATAAATAAAATGGTAAAAAAAAAATAAAAATAAAATAATAATAATATAAAACAAACCCCAGAAAAATAAAAACTATTGACAACAGTGGCAGAATTACCAGGGTCGCAAAAGTCACACGTACGACCAGGCCCTGGCGTTCCACCAACCCGCCAACGTGGGAGGACCCTTAATGGTTTCTTGCACTGGGCCGTAAAGGTTCTAGTTACACCTCTAGGTTGAATAATGGACTGAAGTGCAGTAATCTGCGTTTACTATACTTCCATTTTTGAATGAACAGGAAGCTCTGTACAGAGCTATTCCTATCCATTCATTCTGAGCAATTGAGGATGCAGAGAAGAAGATTGAGGGCTGTGTCCTCAATCTCCTTTCTCTGTCTCAAAAGCCATACCCCTGATATCTCACCAAAGCCCCCCAACAGGGCTCAAAAAAAATTTGTAAAAAATAATTAAAAAAATTATTGTAAAAACAATATATATATTACAAAAAGGTAAAAAAAAAATAAAAATAAAGTAACAAAAATAAAAAGAAACTACAGACACCAGTGATAGAACTACCAGGGTCACAAAGGTCGCAGCAGCACCCGACCCTGGCGTTCAACTACCGGGCTCATAAGGAAGGGCCCTGGCCAGGGAGCCCTTCATGGTTTCCTGCACGGGGCCCTGAAGGTTCTAGTTACGCAACTATGGATATGGATTATTGGATTTTGCTGCTTCTTTAGGGCAGTCATCTTTAAGTTGAGTTTTATCCTAAGTCCCCATTCACACCTGACCGTTTTGTAGCTCGAAGCTCCAAAGTGCTGAAGGAGAGAAACTGCATCTCTATGGAGCTGGTTCAAATTTCCACTCCAAGTTTCCTGAAGCCAAAGGCCTGAAGCTCAAAAAAAAAATTTGGAACTAGTTTTGCAACTAGATTTAGGTAGATTGTTGAATTTCTGAAGCATTTTTACCTCGTAGAAATGCATTCAAATGCGTGATTTGCGCATTTATGATTGGTTTTGTTTTGTTGTGCATTTATTCGTGTTTTTCTGGTCAAATGTAACAAATAAATAAAATAAATAATAATCAATAAATAAATACATAACCATTCTTAATAATGAAAAAATAATAATAAAAAAAATTAATTGCCTAAAATAAATAAATAACCCTAACAAAAATACATAAATAAATAAAAAATAAATACATTATACTTCAATAAATAAACACCAGGATGAAGAAGAGAAAGCTGATGAAAAAAGCAGAAAAACATAGCAACAAAAGATGAAACTTTATATTTTTTTCTATTGGCTAATAAAAAATGCCAACATTCAAAAATGCCTTAAAAGCGCTGTACAGAGACAAGCAAAAACACTCAATGTGCATAAAAAAGCATGGCAAAACACCCAAAAAATGGCAAAAAATGGGGTCATTTTTTTCACATTCAGGTCCGGATAGTGACTATCATGTTTTCTTTTGTTTTCAGAAAATGTGTATAACTATAGAAAATAACTATCTTGCAAACCCTTTTGTATGAACTTTTTTTTATTAGGTTTTAATTTGACTGATAAGTTGGATAATGTGTTGAAAAAAGCCAACTCGGTAAGTGTATATTTTTTGTGTGTATTTGATTGTTGTTTATGTACTGTTCCTTTCTTTACTCTATATTATATATTTTCCCACTATCTGCAATTTTTTTTTTGTGGAAAAAAAATGTAAAAAAAAACCCACATAGGACATATTTAAAGTCCATTACTCTATTAAAAAAACAATCAAAAGCTACCCTAATTTTCCATTGATGTGCCCAAAAATGTTAAACCTTGGCCAGAATTTCACTATTTTTACTGAAATTTCAGGTAAGTGACAAACTTTCAGTTTCACTCATTCCTAATTTTCTCTCACTTTGGACATCTCAAATGTCAAAATATCTCTCAGGGTACTTTCCAAAACTGCATATTTTTTTTATATTTTTATTTTGGGACACTCAGTAAAAGAAGGAGAAGGTAATATTGTCATTTGTAGCAGTTTTTGTAATCCTTCAAGATTCGTGTAAAGGTGTAATACGAATTCCTTTGTTCCTTCAGAATTCTTCGGGACCTGATATCATAAATTCTCTTAGCAATCTCATGGCCAATACCACCCAGGTTGGTTACAGTGATTATGACGTACAGTTGGTTCTGAGTATTATCGGCAATGTTACAGACAAGGCTTTGCAATCAAATCTCACGTTCGATGTGGAAACGATAAAAGTGAGTATATTTTTTATGCCTAAAGCAAGACTCCAGTTATAGAAAGATGTCTAATTACAATAGAAGATACTTGTCATCTAAGAGGACCTGAACTGTGGAAGCTGAGCCCAAACGAAAAACAGAGTACAAAAACCTAGAAAGATAGAAGAGTGGTGGCAGAAAACGACCAAGTGATCCATCAAGTCTGCCCATTTTTTCTTTTCTTTTTTATAGAACATATTTTTTCCCGGCATGTTCAAATTCACTTACTGTTTCCTGCCTCCATACCTCTTCTGGAAGTCTGTTCCAAGTGTAGCGCTAACCCCTCAGGAGCCGTTTTTGGGTCCCCCTAATCCTGCACAGCCAGGCACCATGACCTTTTTCAGCTTGCATCCACAGTCAATAACCAGTCTTTGGGCTTGTTTTTTATGTTTTATTGAGGGCATATAAAACTGGATGGGGATAAGAGGTTATGGGATGCCCAAGCTGAGTTCAACAATGACTTAGAGCAGTGTTTCTCAACCTTTTTTTTCAGTCAAGGCACCCTCTAAAATTATGGACAGTCTTGAGGCACCCCATTCTAAAATGTAGAAAACTATTCTAATAGTTATATATAACGCAGCAACATCCACACATGTAGGACACCCAACGATAGAGGTTATTTATTCTTCCAGTTTTTCTCCATCACTGAGCTAATGTGACCCCACCACTGAAAGATAGGGGCAGGGGAGTGTCAAACAAGCGTTCTGTGCAGTCATCCAACATCCTCCTTATCAACCAATGATGTCATTGGTTGTCAGGAAACTGGCTTCTAGAAGGTCGTAATGGTGCACAATGAAAACCTGTGACTTTGTGTCACTAAAAGGCAGGCTTGTTCCACCCGTTAGCTTATATACAAGTTTTGGGCAATTTTTAGACATTTTGCCAAGGCACCCCTGAAGAAAACTCAAGGCACCCCAGGATGCACCCTGGTTGAAAAAAGCTGACTTAGAGGACAAGTTTTCTATGCACAGCTTTCAGGAAATGGATCCTAGACTGTACTCCCTCTGGAATAATATCAATCCTTAATGGATCAATAGCGAATATACTGTACCATTTGTTTTTAGGAGCTTTATGTCCCCTTAGTAGTGGAAAATAGCAGTCTCAATCATATGCAGGAGCTCTATGTCCCCTTAGAGCAGCGGTTCTCAACCTGGGGGTTGCGACCCCTTTGGGGGTCGAACGACCATTTCCCAGGGGTCGCCTAAGACCATCGGAAAACATATTTCCGATGGTCTTAGGAACCGAGACACCGCTGCTGTCTCCGGCGATGTGTGGGCGGGATGATATGCTGCCCCTGTCACCGCCTCCTCGCCGCTGATTGGCCACCGGAACTGTAGCTCAGGAGAGGCACACAGGCGGCCAATCACCGGCGAGAAGGTGGAGCTTGGAGAGGAGGAGCCGAGCGGCAGCGCGCGGAGATCGAAGAAGATTGAGGGAGCTGCAGGAACGAGTGAAGAGAGAGGCCAGAGAAGGAAGACAGCTGACAGGTAAGTGCAAATTTTGCTGCTGCAGCCAGGTATGCAGGCTGTAGATGGGAGAGGGAGAGAGCGAGCCCAGGCTGGAGCAGGAGTCAGCAAGGTAAAGTATCATTGGTGTCAGTGGAAGGGATAGTGCCCCATCATTTGTGTCACTAATACTAACGATGGCACTATTCCTCCCCCCACTGACACCAACGATGGGGGCACTATTCCTCCCCCCCTGACACCAACGATGGGGCACTATTCCTCCCCCCACTGACACCAACGATGGTGCACTATTCCTCCCACTGACACCAACGATGGGCACTATTCCTCCCCCCACTGACACCAACGATGGGGCACTATTCCTCCCCCCACTGACACCAACGATGGGCACTATTCCTCCCCTCACTGACACCAACGATGGGGCACTATTCCTCCCCCACTGACACCAACGATGGGGCACTATTCCTCCCCCCACTGACACCAACGATGGGGCACTATTCCCTCCCCACTGACACCAACGATGGGGCACTATTCCTCCCCCCACTGACCCAACGATGGGGCACTATTCCTCCCCCCACTGACGCCAACGATGGGGCACTATTCCTCCCCCCACTGACGCCAACGATGGGGCACTATTCCTCCCCCCACTGACGCCAACGATGGGGCACTATTCCTCCCCCCACTGACGCCAACGATGGGGCACTATTCCTCCCCCCACTGACACCAACGATGGGGCACTATTCCTCCCCCCACTGACACCAACGATGGGGCACTATTCCTCCCCCCACTGACGCCAACGATGGGGCACTATTCCTCCCCCCACTGACGCCAACGATGGGGCACTATTCCTCCCCCCACTGACGCCAACGATGGGGCACTATTCCTCCCCCCACTGACGCCAACGATGGGGCACTATTCCTCCCCCCACTGACGCCAACGATGGGGCACTATTCCTCCCCCCCCACTGACGCCAACGATGGGGCACTATTCCTCCCCCCACTGACGCCAACGATGGGGCACTATTCCTCCCCCCACTGACGCCAACGATGGGGCACTATTCCTCCCCCCCGCTGACGCCAACGATGGGGCACTATTCCTCCCCCCACTGACGCCAACGATGGGGCGCTATTCATCCCACTGACATCAGTGATGGGGCGCTAGTCCTCCCACTGCAAAATTACAGTTATGAAGTAGCAACGAAAATAATTTTATGGTTGGGGGTCACCACAACATGAGGAACTGTATTAAGGGGTCGCGGCATTAGAAAGGTTGAGAACCACTGCCTTAGAGGGAATACGGCTTCTACGAGTTAATCCCTGAGCAAAGGAGGGTTTAAGGTAAGTTGTGGCACTGTCCCTTTTTAGGCTAGCTAAATATTGCATCCTGCTGCCTTCTCCCTTTGTTGGCTCAGGATATGGTAAGTAGAGGCCAGAGGCGGACTAACCATTTGGAAACTCGGGCATCGCCCGAGGGCCCGGGGTCAGTAGGGGGCCCCATGAGATGTCCCTGGTACCTTTTTCATACCTTTTTTTGAGTTTGGGCAAGGACACAGGGGCCCCATGATCCCCTATTGCCCGGGGGGCCCCATGAGTTGTCAGTGCACCCCTGGTAGAGGCACTCACACTGTCCCTGGAAATCCTACTGCTTGGCATAGACTATTGTTCTGGCCTCCTGCTGTACAGGTCCTTGCAACACAGGGTGTCTCCTGGATGAGACTGAAGGGTGGTGAAGATCTCTCTAATTAAACTGCTCCTTTCCTTCCTTCCTTAGCTACTGCCTGAAGGCAGAGCCCCCAGCCCTTGGGTCCCCTCCAGGCCTCACGATCTTCGAATCAGCACTCCATACTCCAACCTGCAACAAACCCCACTGGTCAAGCTCTTCATTATTTATGGGCACATCTTACTCTCCTGCCAGGGGATTGGTAAAAATTCCATGAATATTCAGATCCCTGTACCCCCCGCCCACTAGCTTCTAGAAGTTTCTGGAAACTTCCAGAACCAGGGAGAGGTGATGAGGCCTGACCTTCAGAGCCCTCCAGCCTGACCTGAGCTTGAACCCCACTTGTGAGCCAAACTAAATGTACCTAACTATACACACCAGAGGTGCTGCACAAGCATGCTACTCTTTTGGTACAAAAATATTTTCTAAAGTTAGTTTTGAATATTTCTCCTGCTAATTAGAGGTTGTGCTCTTGATCTTAGCTTCATATTGAAAATACTGCCCTTCTGAACCATGTTCACACCTTTCCAAGTGCTCTCTCCTTCTGCCACCTCTCCAATTGCAGCATTGAATAGAATGTGAACTCCTCCCATGGGGTTGCACTCTACAATTTTAATAAATCAATCCCCATGTGACTGTGTTCGGCCCTAGCGGCCAATTGCAACTGATGGTAGTATGTCATGTAGTATGCAAATATCTTTTTTTAGGTGTAATACTAGGATTGCACTTTAGGACGATAATGTTCTCACATTATATACTATCTACTATAAGGCCAAAAGATTTTAGACACCTGCCCATCACATCTATATGAGCTTGTTGGACATCCCATTCCCAAACCATGGGTATTTATATTGAGTTGCCTTCTTCCTTCCCTTTATGGCTGCACCAACCTTCACTCTTCTGGGAATGCTTTCCACAAGAGGAGTGTGTGTGAGGAAGTTTGTGCCTATTCATTTTTCTGATAAATACAATGGGGCGGATTGCATAAAGGTTTTACACCTAAAGCGCTGTTGACCACACTAGTGATAGTTGGTCACCGACATAGGGTGATTGAAACTCCATGTGGGGCACAACAGCACTGTCAAGTAGAGCACCATATTAATATCAGAGCACGGGCACTTTTTTGCACCAATTGGGACTATATAATTTCTTTAGGACTTGCATGTCTTCGATTGTGATATCATTTTTATTTGCTATTGGAAATTTATTTGTGAAATACGCAGTTAAGGTTTTGAAGGTTTCTATTTATGACTGTGTCCCCACTGGGGAGAATCACCCTCTCTATATGTCCTGCCTACCATTATCACCAGGACTGAAAGAAAAAATTCCAAAATTTTCAGTTGTCACCAGAACTGAAATTGAGGGGAAATCTTCCCATGGGGATTCAACCTGACTTTGAAGATATTTGCTGTCCAGTAGATATGTCTACAGGACAGGAAGTGGCAGTCAATCTGCCCTTTGAGACACAAATGGCAGAAACTAGTTTGGGCTTCTGATATACTTTAATATTTTAATTGTTTTGAGGTGAGATGATAAATTGATGATACTCTATCTATTTATGTATAAACAGTTTTAAAAGCTTAGAAATTCTATTCTTAAAGAATGCTGAACATTTATGATTAACTTTATTTTCTTGCAGCAAACTGTTACCATTATCACTCATATGATAGACTACGTAGGCACGCCAGATCTAAACGTACAGTTGATACAAAGCATTGAGAACATCTTTCCAGCAATGAAGGTTACATCTGAGCCCTTCCAAATTTTATCTAATGGTATTGACTTTTCCTGTACTGTCTTCAGTCCTGATGACCTCAAGGAGGATACCTATCTAGAGCTTTTGTCTGGGGCCACTGTGTTCCTGTCGATGGAGAACAGTAATAAGTCTTCTGGGAATGTCATTAATATACTATCCATGATCTATTCACCAAAACCTGGCAGCTTTAACATCTCGTATGACAGTTCTGATGGCCTGTCTTATTCATTGGCCAGTTCTATATGGACCAATGTGGCCATAGTAGATAACATGGGTGACCACTCTCTGAATATTTATATGGACTTCACATGTAACAACAACACGTGTAATGAATCTGCACTATGCGCGTTTTGGAATTTAAGTACAAACAAATGGTCATCGGAGGGTTGTAATACTACAGTTATCAATGGCAGTACCTCCTGTGCCTGTAATCACCTGACCTCCTTCTCAGTTCTTATGGCGGGCTATATACCAGAAGAAAACCAGAACCCTGTGTTCTTGGATACTCTCACGAAGATTCTGCTTCCTATCTCCATAGGGTCTCTTATCAATTGCATCGCCATAGAAGTCTTTCTTCTGAAACAATCCAAGAGCTCGGTTGCTTTGTACAGACACATTTGCATTATTCATATAGCTGTGTTTCTGCTAATCAGCAATGTCTTTTTCTTGGCGTCCAGCCTCTTTGACATCGCATCACATCGTTTTTTGTGCAAAGTACTCGTTCGTTACTCATTTTTCATTGTTGGCCTTCTTTTCCTGGACGTTGGTGCAGGGCCTATTCTTGGTGTGCCGGTTACTCTTCGTCTTCCATCACATTACCAAAAGAGAATTTTTGTACCTTTCTGTCATACTTGGATATGGCTGTCCAATTGCTATAGCCGGGGGCACTTTTGTGGTGTATTATCCTAATAGGTACCTGATGAGCCATGCCTGCTGGTTGGATAACAAACATGGTGCCTTTCTGCTGTTCGCCATCCCTGCCATTATAATTATGGGTGGAAATATTCTCATCATGGTGGTTGTGATTGCAATAATCTTGAAGTCGTCAGTCTCTAAGGGGAAAAGCGAGGATGACGAGGTGGTTGGGAAGCTGGTGAAAGCGGTTTTGTTCTGCACCCCACAGTTTGGATTGACTTGGGCTCTTGGGATCCCATTGTACATATACCCAAAGACTGTTTTTTTGCACTACCTATTTGCCTTGCTCAACCCCCTACAGGTAATCATCCAGAAAGGTTTGCTTTTGTCATTTAAATATGTATAATGTTACAGGACAGGCCCTACAGATTCTATCCAAGTCATAGATGTCTGCCTAAAGCAATGTGCCGTAATGCACATACATGTACTGCATTAACAGAAAGCGTAGTGTAAATCTGACTTTAAAGAAAACTTCAGCAAAGAAATGGGAGGGGGTAGGGTCAGTGGTGGTGCCCCTAACAAATCCCACCAAATGCTTTTTATATGCTTCTTGGTCCATCAGCCAAACTTCAGTGTGAGGATCAGACCTACAGTAAGGTGCATCTGACCATTGACTGTTACAACAATTCCAAGGCATGTGGCGGTACCTACTAACAGGTCTAAGCGCTACTTCTTGTTTTGCCCTCCCTTTTACTAGTTACATTTTTTTCAGATCATTAACCCATAAAATAGTGAAGCCCACCACTGACAGCTCCCACATTTTATTTAGCCAGGTGCTTAAAATTTTTTTCGAAAGACAGTGTGCCAAATATAGGAAAATGTCAACTCATACAATGTAATGTAACATAACATAATAATACAGTGTTATTATTTGTATTCCTTAGGGCTTTTTCCTTCTACTATTTGGGTGTCTCCTGGATAAAAAGGTTAGTAATACGTTTGCAAAATACAACACCATGGATATACTGTATTTTCAATGGAGATGTGCTGCAGTACCAGATTTCGCCAGTAGGTGCAACTGTATTGAGAAACCCGGAAGAAGCATAATTACAGTTTCCATCTGGTGGGAAAATGTTGTACTGTGCCTAAAATATGATCGTTCTGCATGGAATTCTATTTTTTAGTGGATCCTTCTGGACACCCCTACCCCCTTCATAAAGCCAGTGTGGAATAAGCATGTACTTTTTTTATTCTTAAGGAAAAGTGAAGGTTTATTGCATAGCCCACCCTTTCCACTTTCCAAGTGAGATGAGATAACTAGTGATTCTAGGTATTGGAGATCAAGAGAGAGAAGAAGACAAGAAGGGAGGGGAGAAGAGCACAGGGTGAGCAGTAGAAGGAAGGGGAGAAGAAGACAAGAGGAAAGAAGAAAGGAGTGGAGAACAAGAGGAGAAAAGAAGGGGTGGGGTAGAGGAAATGAGATGAGTAGGTGGACAGGACAGGAGGAAAGAATAGAGAAGGGTAGGACAGGAGGAGAGAAAAAGGAACAGAGGAGAGAACAGGAAGAGAGAAGAAGGGAGATGAAGAGCATAGAGAACAAGAGAGAGGACAAATGGATGAGAAGAGAGAAGAAAACAGAAGAGGGGAGGTAAGAAAAAACACAGGGAAGCAAGAAGATAAACAGATAGGAGAGAAAAGTGGAAGAGAGGGAAGGAAAGAAGAGGGGAGGGAAGGAGGATGATATTAAAAGGGTTGTTCCTTCGGTGCACAGCACACAGAGCTCCGATTTGCCAAATATGATGTATTGAAGAACTTGTCAAACAGAACAAACAGGCCCAGCAGGGGTGCCCACTCAACCAGGACACTTACAACAGTTAGAACAGAGTCAGCGGTCTTTGGATCCAAGCTGCAGACAGCACCTGTCATGAGAGGAGTGATGTCCTGAAGAGGGAGACACAGTACTCTTTCCCTTCCCTACCGGAAACTCTCCTTATTGCTAGTGCTGTCTTTGACAGATGGGTATCCTGTCCCTACACTAGTCACTTGCATAAAGTGTGCCAAAACTCAGGGGCAGGGACTTAAAAAGACTCTGCATGATCCAAGATGGCCACCAGAGTCACCTGGATCCAGCATATCCAACCGGAATGCTGCGTCAGGGGCACAGGGAAACCCAGTTTCTCCTGAATTCCTTCTCCAGTTGCATTGCAGAGGAAAACCAACTGCAGTGGATACTGAAGACTGCACCTGCCTACACTCCCCCTTCTTTATCCTTGGCATCAAACAAAAAACACAGAACGTTATAAAAGCAGCATTAAAACAGTTACTAATACAAGAAAAAATTCAAACAACAAAATTAGAATACTTTGGTGGAAGTTGTCCACGGTTAGATCAAAATGGACAGCGAACATCACCCGCTTCTGTGCTATCACAATCAGAGCCCTCGTCTTCTACTGGGGACTCCAAAGCCTCTGGAGGCTGATGTTAGCATCATCCCCTACATCTGAACTGGGGGCTAAGTCCTCCAAAGAGTCCATGGACTCAGCGCAGCTATTAACTCATTGGGGTGAGACCTCTGAACTCTCCACAGCTATGGGACTGGGCTAGCGTCTCCATACCTCACGGGAATGGAGGCTCCAGTTTGAGGGGAGACAGGTCCCATTTAAAGGGGACTTCTTGCCTGCCAGCCTGAATGCTCAAACCTGGCCAGCAAGTGGGGCAAGTCCATGTTCATGCCCAAGACAATGGGTACTGCTGAGCTCACTGGGCAGCAAGTGACCACGACTCCCACCTGGTCTTCTATTTGTATCCTCATCCAGGTGATGCCTTCCACTAAGAAGGCAGGTTGTTTGCAGCATTTAGGGACAGCCAAGAGGGTTCCAGTTGGTCTCTATTCTTGACTCCTTGAGCGTAGAAGTACTCCATGGCGGTCACTTCAGACCCTGTGTCAGTCAAGCCAGGGTCCTCTTATCCATTGACTAGGGAATGCCCAGTGGACTTGGTGCAACCATAGTGTCCAAACCCTACATTGCCTACAGGGTGTGAAGGACAGCACAGAAAGAAAAAAGAAGGGAAGGGAGAAGAGACCAGAAAATAAATGAACAGAAGGGAGAAGACTGGAGGAGGAGGGAAGAGAGGATAGGAGAAGTGAAAAGGGAAGGATATAGGATAGGAGGGAAGGAGAAGAGGTTGGGGAAGAGAATGAAGAAGAAATGGAGAGGGATAATGAATGAAACATGTTATTGTAATATACTGTATATAAATCTAAAAAAAAAATTCCATTTCATATTTTAGGTGATTGAAGCGCTAAAAGAAGTTTTCCAGAAAAACTCCAACTCAAACAGTCTGGTAAGGAAGATCACAAACCAGAATCTTCTAACGGCAGATCCCATTTCTTCTTACAATGTTCTATGGAGATTATTACAATTGAATGGTATTGTTAAAGTGAAAAACAAATGAACTCTCAGCAGACTTTATTATCAATCACTAAGATTCATCAGTAGCATATCATTGCAGTATTGGGATAAGGTCCACTGGCAACCAGGAAAGGATGCCAAAGCTCTATAATTTTGTGCTACAAAAACTAACATGAATTTAAAATGGTACAGAAAAAAAAAAAATCGTAGGGAAGAAATAAAGAAGTAAATAAAGACAATGGTTAGGATTAAGGATAAGGGTTAAATACAATTCCAAGTACAGATTTGTGGGTTAAAAAACAAATTAAGGTTTACAAATTTTCTTCTCGATGTTGTCCCTTTTATGAAAGGCACTAGGATCATATTTCTGGTACAAAGCATTTTTTTTTTTACATTTGGTGCTAGAGACATAAACAAATGCAATTGTAAAATTATTAGGTATTTAAAAAAAAAACAAACAAAAACAGCAAGGCCAAAAATGCTATTGAAAGAAGGGAATAATGGAGTTTTATAAAAACTAATTAGAAGCCAAATTTACCTTTATAAAATTCAGTTTTATTTCAGATAAAAAACTGCACCCAACAAAAAATTGTAAAGCATTGCACCCACAATCAGCAGATTGCGACTGCAATGTCATGCTCATGTGAACTGCCAGCAGAGCTGTCTGCCTATAATTCCAATACGAACAGGCAGTTACTAAAGTCCAGGAAGATCAATGAACTACGAGCGTGCCTACTAGCACCCTTGTAGTTCATTGAGAATCTACAAGCTGTCTGCTTCAATAGGTGAAGGTAGTTGTAGTTCATTAATTACAGAACTCCCTGCGTTTTTTGAATTGTGACAACGGGTGTACAGAGTGGGCAGTTGTCACACTGACAGCGGAGTGGAGTACCGCACAGGGCAGCCATCAGAAATTTTAGGGCCCCTTACACAGCTTTAGGCCTGGGCCTTCCCCCCGGGCCTGACCCGCCCACTGGCCATGCCACCAAATCCACACACTGGCCCTCCCACCGAATCTCATCCCATGTCATCCTCCTTCTCCATCCCATGTCCTCCTCCAGTCCCATCTCCCCATCCGACGTCCTCCTCCTGCAGACCCATCTCCTCCATCCCATGTCCTTTTCTTCCTTCATTTCTATCTCCTCAATCCCACGTCCTTCTTCTCCTCCAGTTCCATCTCCTTCATCCCATGTCCTCCTCCTCTTCTATCCCATGTTTTTCTCCTCCTCCAGTCCCATCTCATTCATCCCATGTCCTCCTCAAAATTCCAATCCCATCTCCTCTATCCCATGTCCTCCTCCTCCTGCAGTCCCATCTCCTCCATCCCATGTCCACCTCCAGGCCCTTCTCCTCCATCCCATGTCCTTCTCCTACAATCCCATCTCCTCCATCCCCTGTCCTCCTTCTCCTCCAGTCCCATCTCCTCCATCCCATGTCCTCCACCTGCAGTCCCATCTCCTCCATCTCACATCCTCCTCCTCCTGCAGTCACATCCCCTCCATCCCACGTCCTCCACCTCTAAGCTCCAGGTGGGGGGATGCGGGACAGGTGGGGGGCAGTGGAGCAAGAGGGGGCAGCAGGACAGGAGGAGGCAGGGACATGAGGGGGATAGATGGGGGGCAGCAAGACTAAAGAAAGGCAGCGGGACAGGAGGGGGCAGCAAGAGATGAGGGAGTGTCACAGGGGGTAGCAGGACAAGTGGAAGGCAGCATCACAGGAAAGGGGCAGCGGGACAGGTGGGGGCAGTGTCATTCTGATCACAAACACCTTAGGAAGCACCAGTCCTCCCATCTCTCAGCTGTACTGCAGTAGCTCCTTCACATGGTGCACGTGGAGAGGATCTGATGCCAGGCTGGTAGCGGAGTATGTGTCCCATCTCCACTGTGACCTTCCTGTACAGGGCCCTCCACCAGCATCTCCTGGCCTGACCAACCCCGTATAGCAGGATGCACACTGCCATTCCTGACCAGATCCTACCTGACAGGCCCGACCCCCCCCCCTGCACTCACAGGGGATCCGCCCCCCAACCCACACTCCCCTTACATGACCCTTACATTAGAGTCTGCAGAGCCCCCCTAACATCAGAGTCTGCAGAGCGCCCCCCTACATTAGAGTCTCAGTCCAAGCTACCTCTGACACTTATATCCCAAAAGCACACAGTCACCAGGAATCAGTTCAGGGTCATTACTCACAAGTCTTCAGGATAGCTGCACACCTTTTAGCTTCCTTTGGACATAGTCCACTGAGGGAGACAATCCTTCTCCAGACCCGATAACTTCTGGTGAAGTCTCGCAACTAGCTCCTTAGCAGATCACTTCAGGTCCTCAGCTACACAGTCCACAGGTTACCTCAGAGAAGCCCTCCCAAAGGCTTGGAAGCCTCCTGGAGAGAGAGAATAATCTCTCCAGAGCGTCAGACTACTTATCACCTCCCAGCCGCCTTCTGGACACTCCTCTCCAGAGATTGGCCAGGCCATGATAAATATTCAGGCTGGTCATTTAAATCTCCCTTCCTACGTTCAGAATGCTTCTTCCAGTGGCAGGGAAAGCAATCAAACTCCCAGCCCGTGAAACTCTGAAAAGCCAGACCAGAACAAACAATCACTCTCCCTAGACCACAAAAAAAAGCCAAAAATTTAATTTGCCTATCATCCATGCTAGGATGGTGCTACATCTGGGTAGGATCTTTGACATAACCTTTGGAAACAAAATAAAAGTATTGAATGATAGTTTTTTTTTCTTAATTAACCACCTCCCGTCCGCCATACAAGAAAATGAGGGGCGCAAGGCGGTTCTCTCGTTCTGGGAAGACGACATACTCCTCCACCACTGGAGGCACACAGCGCTGTGATCATTGGTGTGCTGTGGCCCAGGGACACCGAAGATGTCAGCTCTGTCATGTGATCAGCTGTGTCCAATCACGGCTGTCGGCATTTCTCTCCTCATGAGCTGTCACGCTGACAGAGGAGAGGAGAGCCGGTAATCAGCATTATTCAGAGGGGACATGTACACAGATCATCAGGGCACTGATCATCAGAGTGCCCTGATGATGAGTGTAGCCCCATCAGTGCCACCTGTCAGTGTCCATCAATGCCACCTGCCAGTGCCCATCAGTGCCACATATCAGTGCCTACCAGTGCACATCAATGCCACATATCAGTGCCCATCTGTGCTGCCTTTCAGTACCAACTATCAGTGACAGTCAGTGCCACCTATCAATGCCAGTCAGTGCCGCCTATCAGTGCTGCCAATCAGTGCGCCTAACAGTGCCAGTCAGTGCCACCCAACAGTACCAGTCAGTGCCACCTAACAGTGCCAGCCAGTGCCGCCTATCAGTGCCATATATTAGTGCTGCCTTTCAGTGCCCATCAGTGATGCCTGTCAATGCCCATCAGTGCCACCTACCAATTCCTCCTCATCAGTGCCCATCACTGCAGCCTCATTAGCGCACATCAGTGAAGGAGAAAAATCACTTATTTACAAAATTTTATAACAGAAACAAAGAAAAAACTTTTATTTTCAAAATTTTCAGTTGGTTTTGCTTTGTTTAGCAAAAAATAAAAAACCCCGAGGTGATTAAATACCACCAAAAGAAAGCTCTATCTGTCTCATAAAATTATAAAAATGTCATTGTTGCATGACCGCGCAATTGTCGTTCAAAGTGCGACAGCGCTGAAAGCTTAAAATTGGCCTGGGCAGGAAGGGGGTATAAGTGCCCTGTAGCCAAGTGGTTAAAATCTGTACAGCAACATGTTAAGGGGTTAGTACCACCAAATGGGGCTTGCTATCCATACACTCATTATATGTTTTGTTGACCGATAACTGATTTTTTCTTTTTTAAGGGAGAAACAATGACCAGCACTACCTGAAGCCACTTATATACGGTGTGTAACGCTTGATCGATTTTACATCTTTAACCACTCGCCTAACAGAACAATTGTTTTCATTTTTCACTTACATGTTAAAATTAGCATCTTTTTGGTAGTAGACAATTGCTTAGAGCCCCCCAAACATTCCATATTTTCTGAGAGAAGAGACCATGGAGAATAAAATTATGGCCTGTTGAAATTTTGTTATGTCACATGATATTTGTGCAGCCATTTATCAAATGCAAAAATTCACTTAAATTATTTTAGTGTACACAAACACAGTATAATACCCATTTATTTTGTAAAATATAAAATATGATGGTTTGTCGAGTAAATAGACACCAAACATGTCAAGATTTAAATTGTACACATGTGAAATGGTAACAAACTATGGTACCTAAAACTGTTGATAGGCAACACTTTAAAAACCTCTAAAGGTTATCGATTTAGAGTTGACTGTGAGCTACATCACTAGAAACATTGCTGTCACTCAGAAGTTCATGGCGATACCACAAGTATGGTGCAATTGCAGTTTACATGTGCTTTTAATTTATTTTTATTACTTTTATTTATTATATTTACATTTTTTTACACTTTTTAATATTTGTGTTCATGTAATGTTATTGCTATCACAAGCGGTGAGCAAGCCCCTTGTGATATCTTCGGGCAGTGACAGTTATTCTTTTTTTTGAGACATCAGGGGGTTTATTTACTAAAGCTGGAGAGTCCAAAATCAGACTCCCTTCTGCATAGAAACCAATCAGCTTCCAGGTTTCATTGCCAAAGCTTCATTGAACAAGCTGAGGTTAGAAGCTGATTGGTTTCTATGCAGAAGGGAGTCTGATTTTGGACTCTCCAGCTTTAGTAAATAAACCCCCAGGTGTCTATGAGACCCCCCATATCTCCCTGCCATTCAAAGGGAAGGGGAGATCAGATGTGTTTGATCAGATGCTTCTCTGGTTGTTCCAACCAATGAAAGCCATCATGTGACAAAATCCTTACCACTTCAAGCTTCTTTAGTCACAGAGGAGATTGTGGAATGGATGTTCCTCCATCTCCCCTGTAGGCAGCCGATCTGACTGCTGGGCTGAATGGTCCTTGGCTACTCCGTGCAGGAACGGTGGCAGGAGGGGGCCCCTTCCGACCCCTGTAAAAGTGATCAGGCCGCTGTAAAGTTGCTCGGATGACTTTTACTGGAAAGATGATCGCCAGCTGAAAAATATGATGCCAGGATCCTGGCTTCAGTTGCTTTGAGAGAAATATAGCACCTGCCAATACTGGACTTTTACTGTGAAAATGCTAGATGCCTGGCTGCTATTTTTGGTCAGTAATTTAAAGTAGATAAGAATTGTCTTTAACTGTCTCAATCAGCCTACTTGGTCTTGGTCAGTGACTGAATGTTTTGTAGAAAAAAGCCAGGAAACTAGCATTCTCAAAAGTAGGTCAGCAATGGCAGTAGCCTCCTTCCCCCACCTGCTTCTCATTTAGCGTGTAGAGTAAATTCCAGATACATCTTGGTATGGAGAAATGGAGAAACATGTGACCCCCCCTTCCCATCCCCTTCTCATGGGACAGTGTTGGTGCTCAGTGATTGGCCAGCATTGTTACATGGGGACAGAAAGCGTCCTCAGCCTTGTGTAAGCTCCAGTTTAATCGACTTAGAGCTTACACGGGGCTATCTTTCTTCACTGTTAACAGCTGGATGGAGCAGTGGAGGAATAAAGGAAAGGTGACTGGGTGAAGCTGGATAGGAAGGAATTAAAGAGAACCTGTTGCTTTTTTAGGTATCAGCAAAGCACAGGTTTGTGTTAAAACATGGTCTGATAGCTTTATAGACTATTCCTTTTAAAGCGACAGAAAAAAGTAACAAATGTAGGTATTCATAAAATCAAATAGTACATTTTAACCTGCCTTTTTTTCCTTCTAGTTGTCTATAGGAATCCTGACTGCACTGCCTGTCATACAGATATCCCCAGGAGACTGCAGCAAATATAATACAATCGTGAATATATGGAGCAACAAGTAACAACTGAGTGAAAAAAAAAGGAAAATATTTACTCATATCCCAAGGATTTTGCAAAAAAATGCCTTTTATAATTTCCAGGGCCATTTCTGGACTACTGGGATAAATTAACCAAGAACAAAATCTTGAGAGATATTCTTATGTTACTTAGAGTGAACAATACAACTCTTCACATAAATGTGTAAAATATATTTACAGATCTCAGGTACCTTAGTATAGTACCAATAACAAAGCTTTTAAATCTTCAGCCAAGTACAGTTACTCTATGGGGCAACTGCCCTCCTTTTTAACTCCTCACTAGACCTCACTTCCTTCTCTATCCCTTTCTTCTTCCTCACCTTCTGTATATTTTCCTCGTACTCCTTCCCATGAATTCCTCCTCCCCGTGCTTTTCACCTCTCCATATCTTCTCTTCTTCCATCCCATACCTTTCGTCTTTCCATGTGCTCCTTCTTCCAATGCTTTCCTGCTTCCATGTCTTCCTCCTTCCTATGAGATTCCTCTATCCATGTCTTCCTCCTGCCCATGCTTTTCACCTCTCCATATGTTTTTTCATTACAAGTTTTCCTTCTTCTAATAGTTCTCTCGTTCCCATTCCTTCCTTCTACCCTTGTCTTCCTCCTTCCCATACCTTCCCTCTATCCATGTCTTCCTCCTCCCCATGCTTATCACCTTCCATATGTTCTTTCATCCCATGTTTTCCTCCTTCCCATGACTTCCTCGTTCCCATTCCTTCCTTCAACCTTTGCCTTCCTTCTTCCCTTGCCTTCCTCTTTGCCATGCCTTCCTCCTTCCAATGTCTTCCTCCTTCCAATGTCTTTCTCCTTTGCATGTCTTCCTCCTTGCTATTACTTCTACTTCCATGTCTTCTTTCGATCCATGTCTTCCTCCTCCCCATGCCTTCCCTCTATCCATGTCTTCCTCCTTCCCATGTCTTCCCTCTATCCATGTCTTCCTCCTCCCCATGCTTTTAACCTCCCATATGTTCTTTCATCCCATGTTTTCCTCCTTCCCATGGCTTCCTCATTCCCATTCCTTCCTTTAACCTTTGCCTTCCTCCTGCCCATGCCTTCCTCTTTGCCATGTCTTCCTCCTTTGCATGTATTCCGCCTTTCTATGACTTCTCCTTTCCATGTTTTCTTTTGATTCATGTCTTCCTCCTTCCCATGCCTTCTCCTTCCATGTCTTTTTTTGGTCCATGTTTTCTTCACATGCTTCCTCTTTCACATGCCTTCCACCAGGGTGTAGGAAATGGTGAGAGAGGAAACAGAAGAGAGTATGTTGGCTCAGGGTGCTGGCTAGGATCAGGAGACAAGCACACCTCCATTACCAAGTATTCTTTTAATGATCCATAGTGCCTAAAATGAAACACCTGTAGCTACTGACATTTTGATTCAGAACTGCTGTTTAATTATACAGTATAAACTGAAGCTTGACTTCATCCTCTTGTGCCTGACACTATCATGCAAATTCCGGGCAAAACATTTATTCTTATGATGCGAACATTAATTCAGGAAAGAGTAGAGGAGGGGGTCTCTGTTTATGTTCTTAATGATTGGTGTACAGACAGTAAAGTTTTAGATAACTACTGCTCTCCAGATTTAGAACTTGTTGGTTAAGTGCAGACTGATTTGCATACCAAGAGAATTCACAGTTGCAGTTATTCCCGTAGTTAATATACCGCCAGATGCAAACATTGCAATGGCTTTGGTCACATTATGAAAAGTGATAAGCAAATCTCAACACGTTTATCCTGATGGGGTTCTTGCTGGAGATTTGAAGCAAGCGAATGTAAAATCCGTGCCCCCACAACTTTCAGTTTGTGAAGTGTGCTACAGGAAGAGAAAACATGTTGGATAAGTTTTATTCCAACATTAAGCAAGCTGTAACATGGGGGATGTTTAGCTCAGCGGTAGCTGCGTTTGCAAGTGAGTTCATGCCAGTCAGGAGCTATATTTCAGGGCTTGGTAGCCCACTTTTATTAAAAGGAAAAGGCAAAAACAAAAGTGCAATAAAAGGTTTCCCACACAGGGGTTTTCTCCAGAAAAGTATACACAGTCCAAATGAAAATACTAGCCCACCTGTATACTCTTCAGCAGCACTGCTGCTATAGACACTGGTCCTTCCAACCACCAGCTCTTCCAGGCACACAACTTAGAGCTTCTTAATGCACACAGCCTTGAGCTCCTTAATGCACACAGCCTTGAGCTCCTTAATGCACACAGCCTTGAGCTCCTTAACACACACAGCCTTGAGCTCCTTAATGCACACAGCCTTGAGCTCCTTAACACACACACAGCCTTGAGCTCCTTAATGCACACAGCCTTGAGCTCCTTAACACACACAGCCTTGAGCTCCTTAATGCACACAGCCTTGAGCTCCTTAACACACACAGCCTTGAGCTCCTTAACACACACAGCCTTGAGCTCCTTAATGCACACAGCCTTGAACTCCTTAACACACACAGCCTTGAGCTCCTTAATGCACACAGCCTTGAGCTCCTTAACACACACAGCCTTGAGCTCCTTAATGCACACAGCCTTGAGCTCCTTAACACACACAGCCTTGAGCTCCTTAATGCACACAGCCTTGAGCTCCTTAACACACAAAGCCTTGAGCTCCTTAAACACACAGCCTTGAGCTCCTTAATGCACACAGCCTTGAGCTCCTTAACACACACAGCCTTGAGCTCCTTAATGCACAGAGCCTTGAGCTCCTTAATGCACACAGCCTTGAGCTCCTTAACACACACAGCCTTGAGCTCCTTAATGCACACAGCCTTGAGCTCCTTAACACACACAGCCTTGAGCTCCTTAATGCACACAGCCCCAAGCTTCTAGGATGCACACAGCTCCTGTATCCTAGTCCTCAGGCCCTTAACTTGGTCTCTTGCAGACATGCATACTCCAGCTTCCACCTGCAGCCTCCCTGAATCCTGTAGGACACCTCCTGTCTCTCTTAGGTGGAGCCCCGAGGTATTCCTAAACCTCCGTTATAAGGGCTGTGTGCACCTGGGCACACACCCTGCTGTTCCTCCACAAAAACCCCGACACTGGGTTGGAGATTCCGTCCCACCCAAGGTACTATGGAATCTCCAAACTAGGGAGCCCAATCCAGGGACTACCAAAACCTGGAGAAAGCTGCAAAAGCAGTTTTTTCTCCATTCAGAACATCTGCTCCCTAGTTCTGCACTCAGCAAAAGTCCAAACTCTGTGTCCTTTTGATGACCACCTACACAGTGAAGGAACCTCGTACTGTCACAAAGCCTATAGAACTCTTCCATTGTGCTGTTTGGGTCAGTCAGTTCTCTCTCTCTCTATTTCCTATTCCAGTGTACTTCAGTGTTCCCAACCTCCTGTTATTTTATAGACAGCCAGTCAAAACCTGGCACTTTTCTCCTGCTCATAAATGTCAGTAACAGGAGAAAAGTGCCAGTGAAAATTGTTGTGATGGCTCAGCTTGAAACTGCACATGCGCAATTCCAGAGCTGCCCAAGTCCAAGACCATTGATGATTGGGTGCTCGGCTGCCGCGGTGCCAACCGCTATAAAAACCCAGCTCAGGAAGTGCCAGATGGACTTGTCTCAACGGAGCAGCTGCATTGGAGCCCCGCTTGGCCTCGAGTGGACAGGCCTGTATGTAATGTAAGGTTATAAGCAGTGCTGGAGACAATGATGCACACGCACATGAATGTGAGGCTCAGGGACTTTTTCATGTGCTGGTCTCTTGCTCTTCTTGCTGTGGGGGCAAAACAGTATCTCTCTCTCTCTCTCTCTCTGGGGAAAAAGCAGTCTCTCTGTGCTGTGGGGGCAAAACAAAGTGGTCTCTCTATGGCGCAAATCGGTGTCTCTGTGGGGGCAAAAACACAGTGGTCTCTCTGTGGGGGTAAAACAAAGTGGTCTCTCTGTGGGAGTAAAACAAAGTGGTCTCTCTGTGGGGGCAAAACAAAGTGGTCTCTCTAGGGTGCAAATCAGTCTCTCTGTGGGTGCAAAAAACACAGTGGTCTCTCTGTGGGGGTAAAACAAAGTGCTCTCTCTATGGCGCAAATCGGTGTCTCTGTGGGGGCAAAAACACAGTGGTCTCTCTGTGGGGGGTAAAACAAAGTGGTCTCTCTGTGGGAGTAAAACAAAGTGGTCTCTCTGTGGGGGCAAAACAAAGTGGTCTCTCTAGGGTGCAAATCAGTCTCTCTGTGGGTGCAAAAACACAGTGGTCTCTCTGTGGGGGTAAAACAAAGTGGTCTCTCTGTGGGGGTAAAACAAAGTGGTCTCTCTGTGGGGGTAAAACAAAGTGGTCTCTCTGTGGGGATAAAACAAAGTAGTTTTCTCTGTGGGGGGAAAGCAAAGTAGTCTCTCTGTGGGGGTAAAATAAAGTAGTCTCTCTGTGGGGGCAAAAACACAGTAGTCTCTCTGTGGGGGCAAAAACACAGTGGTCTCTCTGTGGGGGTAAAACAAAGTGGTCTCTCTGTGGGGATAAAACAAAGTAGTTTCTCTGTGGGGGGAAAGCAAAGTAGTCTCTCTGTGGGGGTAAAATAAAGTTTTCTCTCTGTGGGGGCACAAACACAGTAGTCTCTCTGTGGGGGTTAAACAAACTGGTGTCTCTGTGGGGGGAAATTAATGTCTCTGTGGGGCCAAAATAATTTACAAATTACATTGCTGATTGTGCTTATTTGTAGCTTAAATACTGAAATTTGTACTTAAAATTGTAATTGTGTAACTTTTGGAAATTACATTAAAAACGTAGCTGTGCCAGTATGTTTTGGGTGTCATGTCAGTGAATTTCAGTTTGGTAGGTTGGCAACACTGGTGTACCCTCCCATTAGGTGGAGAATAGCCCCAGAATATAGAATAATAAAACTTGACCAGACGTCTACCTTTCACGGTTGCAGGACTGTTTCAAAAGAACAAATTGGGAGGTGTCTGAACAACAGGATTTTATTCTGGAAAAAGAAACAGTGTTGAGGTATATAAAAAAAACTACGCAGATAATATCACAGGATGCAAACTCATCAGGGTATTCTCAAATCAAATCCCCCCGTTGTGTTCTTCAGAGCCGATATAATTTCATCTTGGGAAATAGCTCATTCTAGGGATATTAAATTCTCTTTTGCAATTTTTGTTAAATCTGTTGCAATTAAAAATTCTTGCCTTCTCTTCCTCATCTCTTCTTCTGTGGCTTTTAAATTTATGGGGTTCACCTTATACAGTTTGCTATAGAACTTATGAAACACATTGGCGTATCGCCAGTGGTGGAGTACACCAGCTCCCCAGTTTCATCTTTAATTTTTTCCATATAATTTTTTGATTTCTTTTCCTTCAGCCTCTTCATCATAAATTTTCCTGGCATAGTCCCCCACTGGTATCTCTACTTTGAGACTCTGTTAAAAACTTTCCTCGTTTCCTGTTCAGTTAGATCCTTCAGTTCTTTTCTTTTAACCACTTCCAGACCGGACACTTTTATCCCCTTCCTGACCAGGGCTATTTTCCGCTTTCAGCGCTATCACACTTTGAATGACAATTGCGCGGTCATGCAACACTGTACCCAAATGAATTTTTTACCATTTGAGAGAGATAAAGCTTTATTTTGGTGGTATTTATTCACCACTGGGATTTTTATTTTTTTTTGCTATGTAAATAAAAAAGTCCAAAAATTTTGAAAAAAAGTGTTTTTTTTATAAAATTTTGCAAATAAATAATATTTCATCATAAATCTTTGTCAAAATTTATTCCGTTATCTTTTTAGTAAAAAAAATCCAAATTAGTTTATAACCAAAACTTAAAATTTTTTTTAAACATTTTTTTTTACATTTTTATTTTATTTTTTTATATTCCTATTTTTTATTTAAATTTTTTTTTTCACATACTGTCACCCTAGCAGTACAGTGTCACCATGGTGACACTGTACTACTTGTGGGGGGTGATGAAGAATTTTTTTTTTTTTTTTTTACACTGATTGCTTTTACACCCATATAGGATGTAAAAGCAATCATTTCTCTTTCTCTCTGTGTGCATTGTTGCACTCATTGAGAAGTACTCAGTGAGCTGTGATTGGTCACAGCTTGTCACATGGTACAAGGCTGTTGTGAATAGCCTTGTACCATGTGACCTCTGTGATCATTCACAGATTTCACACGTAGTAAGCAATGATGTCAAAAGTGACATCTTGCTTACTACTTTGCATGTGATCACTGATTGGCCAATCAGTGATCACATGATTGGGACCTCGTACAGAGGTCCTGTCCGACGATCAGTGTTTCACTGTGTCTGGAGGACACAGCGGGCACCGGATCGCGGTGCTGCGCGCTCCCAGGGAGCGCGCACAAGCAGGGTGCGGGGAGGCCGTTTATAAATGGCCACCCGACCCTTCACTGCCACCGTCTGGCCGTTTATATGCAACGGCCGTTCGGGAAGTGGTTAAGAATAATCTTCCCATATAAATCCGAGTCCTTCTTTATTTTATGTGCCATTTCTAATTTATGTAATTCTTCAATTACCCTTTTAACTTCCTCTCTTGGTCTCTCCTTTTTTTTTGTTCCTGCAGCTATCAAAATTCCCCTCATATGGACCTTATGAGCCTCCCATATAGTCACCTCTGATAATTCCTTTGTTTCATTCATAAGAAAAAATAGCTCTAACTGTTCCCTAAGCCTCTTTTCTATATCAGGGTCCTGCATAAGTGTCTAATTTAATCTCCATGTGACCCTCTTATTTCCCTTTCCTCCCAATTGTAGTCTCGCCGTGACAGGAGCATGATCAGATATGGTCATAACCTCTATGTTACATTTCACCAAAAAACTAATACATAATCCAAATGAATACGATCTGTGCAGAAGAGAAGAAGGTATAATTATCTTGTTTTTACTCTCCAAATAATTAACCTCTTGCCGTCCGCCTGCTGTTTATAAAAGGGCGGTGGCAGTCCAATCATGCCGAATACGATAGCTGTGCGCTCCCTAGGAGAACCGCGAGAACAAGTCGGTATAATCCCTACTGATTCGAATCAGTGATCACATGCAAAGTATGAGCAAGATTCACTTGTGACATCACTCTACGTGTGAAATCCAAATCACAGATCACATTACAGCCTTGTACCATGTGACAATATTCACAGCTCACTCAGTATTTCTCATGACTGCAAGAATGCAGACAGAGAGAAAGAGAAATGATTGCTTTTACATTTGGGTTAAAAGCAATCAGTGTAAAAAAAAAAAAAAAAATCTTCATCACACCCCCACAAGTAGTACAGTGTCACCATGGTGACACTGTACTGCTAGGGTGACAGTATGTAAAAATAAAAAATAAAAATAAAAAATAATATAAAAAAAAATAAAATAAAATGTAAAAAAAAATGTTTAAAAATTATAATGTTTGGTTATAAACTAATTTGGATTTTTTTTTTTACTAAAAAAAAATAACGGAATAAATTTTGGCCAAGATTTTGAAATATTATTTATTTGCAAAATTTTTAAAAAAAAAACACTTTTTTTCAAAATTTTTGGACTTTTTCATTTACATAGTAAAAAAAATAAAAATCCCAGCGGTGAATAAATACCACCAAAATAAAGCTTTATCTGTCTCAAAAAAATGGTAAAAAATTCATATGGTACAGTATTGCATGACCGCGCAATTGTCATTCAAAGTGTGATAGCCTGAAAGCTGAAAATTGCCCTGGACAGGAAGGGGGTAAAAGTGTCCGGACAGGAAGTGGTTAATTGGTTTTGATATTCTTTTTTCAGCTTTCTTAATTTTTTCCCTCCCTCATTAACGTATCCATCCGTGGGACCCAAAAAATTAAAGTCTCCTGCCACGATTAGACTATCTCTCTTTAATTCCTTAATTTTCCCAGTCCTCTGGGTTCTTATTTGGGCAGTAGATATTTACCGATGTATATCTTTGCCCCTGCAATTTCCCTCTTAATCCTAAATACCGGCCCTCTGGATCCACCTATTTTTCCTCAACCTCAAAATTTATATATTTTGTGAATCCTATTGCCACTCCCTTGGCCCTCTTTATTGGTGAATCCGCATAGTACCATGTGGGATAGTACCTCGAGTATAACTTAATGTTGGTCTAATATGAAAGATGTGTCTCCTGTAGGAAGTCCACATCTATAGAGTGTTGGTACACTTCCCTAAGTATCTTACTGTATGTCTTTTAGCCGGAGAATTAAGACCTTTCACATTACATTTCAAAATGCTAATCAGACTCATGTCTAATATCTATTGCTCTCTTACATCTACATGTCCACTGATAGGTAGGGGAACCATAGCTATTTGACTCATGGACAACCACCATCCCCCCACACCCCCCAACCATCTCTCCCACCTCCCCAATCCCTCCCCTCCCTATTCCTCCCCTAAAACCCTCTTGGTCTATATAATACCCTAGAATCTGACGTGGGACCCCCCCCCCCCCCACTGGCGATTCCTATTTTGGGGTATGACTCTGAGCATAAGCACCACTCTTGACCCCCTGTTCTCGACATAGGGACTTCTCCCTTCTTTCAGCTATTTAGAGACCCTGGGGAGCTCCAGGCGCCCACCGTTACTGTAAATAATTCTTACCCATAATTCTTCTTGTGAATCAGATGAGGGCCCATAGGAGCAATGGGCGGAGGGAGATATGGGATCGGAAGAAAGAAAGGGGGTCACTTCCTCATCCCCTCCTCTCTAATTCCTCCCCTCTTCTCCCCCCCCCCCACACCTCCTCCTCGGGCCCCACATCCTCCCACCTTCAGCTACTTTTTCCTATTCTTAACTTGCTGCCATTTCTCGGTTCTAATCATCCTTCATCCTTTCGGCATTCCCCTCTGACCATCCCCCTATATCTACAAACTGAAGTTCAAATTTTTCACAAAAGTCTCTTAAGTCCTCTGGGAATCTCATTCTTGCAGACCTCCCATTTCTCCACCCGATCAGACAGGCCGGGAACCCCCAGTTATACCGAACTCCTTTTTCTTTCATCTGATCTAGTAACTATTTCAAAACTCTTCTTCTAGACAAAGTCTCCGGAGCTATGTCCGCAAAAATCTGCAAGTTCATTTCTCCAAGTTTTATTTCGGGACTCTCCCGCAATTTTTTCCATATTCTCTCTCTTTCTTCGTAATTATGAAAACGCACAATCACATCTCTTGGAGACTCTGACACAATACCCGGAGGGAATCTAATTCTATTTGCTCTCTCCAATTTTAATGGGTCTGTGCCTGATCTACCTAACAAGGGTTTAGGTACACTTTTTATTTTTCCTGGTAGGTCCTCTTCTCTGGTATCCTCTGGTAGGCCCCAGATCCTCACATTGTTTCTCCTTGCTCCATTCTCTTGATCCTCCGCTTTATAAAATAACTTCCTCTGTTATTTTTCCATCTCTTCTACTCGCTTTGACAATTTTATAATCTCCTGCGCATGGGCCTCCGTTTTTCCCTCTATTTCTTCAACTCTAGCCAGAATTCTACCCAGGTCCTTATGAATCACCGCCATTTCATTTTTTATGGAGCAATCTAGTTTTGCAAACATTTCTACCATCTCATTTTTAGCAGGCATTTGAGATAACGCTCCCTGTTGGCCCGTCATATTATGTTCTATTATACTTTCATTATTTAAAGATTCATTTGGCTGGTCTCCATCCTGAATTCCAAATGATAGTCTAGATTGTGCCCCATCCGACTTCCTCTTTATTTCCTTTTGATTCCCCAGGCCTTGACTCTCAGGGCTCTTTTCTTGTGTTGGCAAGTATCTCTTAATTGAACTCGATTTAGTATTCGACTGAGGGGTCTTAACCCCTCCTCCTTTGGTTGTTCTGCTCCTCATACTGTATTATATGGACTTTTCACGTAGATATAGGGTATAGTCACACTTAACCTACTGAGAAACACCCAGCACCTTCTTCTACCTGCCCAGTTCTCCCTCACCAGTGTCCAGTCTCCTACTGCAACAACAAAGCAATGTAGCAAATATTGGTATAGCTATTAAGCCGTTGTCCACGGCAACTCACCAGATCCTTAAAAGTATAACTTTCTGGGTCCTTATGGATGGATGGTGGGTGATCTGGGCGGGGAATCTGTCAGTTCAGTCAAGTGTCTTGTCCCCTCCTCTGCAGGCAGTCTCGGGATTCCCCCAAGCCTGCCATGTGGGTGCCTCCCAGCTCCTGCAATCATTGCTGCACACCGCTCGACTGAGGGGAAGATTGAAATCTTCCCCGCTCTGCTCACATTCATCCGGGATTTTTACATCCAGCCAGGCAGTCCAGGCAGTTCTGCTTCAGACATCGGAGTCCAGGGCTCCCCTGAGACCCGGGCTCACGGCGCCATTCTCAGTTCTTCTTGGACCTGTGTGTCTCAAAAGGCTGCAGTGGGAAGGAGGAGAAAGCCAAGTGCTTTGAGAATGGTCCCACAGTCTTCTGGGACCTGTGTGTCTCAAAAGGCTGCACGGGAAGGAGGAGAAAGCCAAGTGCTTTGAGAATGGTCCCACAGTCTTCTTGGACCTGTGTGTCTCAAAAGGCTGCACGGGAAGGAGGAGAAAGCCAAGTGCTTTGAGAATGGTCCCACAGTCTTCTTGGACCTGTGTGTCTCAAAAGGCTGCACGGGAAGGAGGAGAAGGCCAAGTGCTTTGAGAATGGTCCCACAGTCTTCTTGGACCTGTGTGTCTCAAAAGGCTGCACGGGAAGGAGGAGAAAGCCAAGTGCTTTGAGAATGGTCCCACAGTCGTCTTGGACCTCTGTGTCTCAAAAGACTGCACGGGAAGGAGGAGAAAGCCAAGTGATTTGAGAATGGTCCCACAGTCTTCTTGGATCTGTGTCTCAAAAGGCTGCATGGGAAGGAGGAGAAAGCCAAGTGCTTTGAGAATGGTCCCACAGTCGTCTTGGACCTGGGTGTCTCAAAAGGCTGCACGGGAGGAAGGAGGAGAAAGCCAAGTGCTTTGAGAATGGTCCCACAGCCTTCTGGGACCTGTGTGCCTCAAAAGGCTGCAGGGGAAGGAGGAGAAAGGCAAGTGCTTTGAGAATGGTCCCACAGTCTTCTGGGACCTGGTGTCTCAAAAGGCTGCACGGGAAGGAGGAGAAAGCCAAGTGCTTTGAGAATGGTCCCACAGCCTTCTGGGACCTGTGTGCCTCAAAAGGCTGCAGGGGAAGGAGGAGAAAGGCAAGTGCTTTGAGAATGGTCCCACAGTCTTCTGGGACCTGTGTGGCTCAAAAGGCTGCAGGGGGAAGGAGGAGGAAGCCAAGCATCCTCACAGATTGCCCCAACCATCTGATCCGGAAGTGGGAGTGGGTACCTGTCAAAACTAGGCACCCGCTCGACCACAAAAAGTGCCAAAAAAAGTGGATGTTAACAAGAGGAACTTCTCCTTTTGGGTGAAGTTCCACTTTAAAGAGCAGAATAGCACCTTTAGGAATAGGGACAAGGTTGTTGGGATAATTTGAAGAGAGGCATAAATGAAGCAAAATTGGCTTATAAGAAGAAAATTGATGAATATTTCAATGAAAATTGGAAATATTTTTCTTCCCAGTGCAAATTAAGCATAGGCTCTCCACAGGGCTTTGTGTTGAGCCCTCTGCTTTATTCTCAATTAGTGATGGGCTGAACACCCTCCTTTCGTTAGGTTCGATTGTTGGACCGTGAACTTTGAACAGGGACAATTCACTATGCAGTATCTTACCATATCTGAATATGCGGTAAGAAACCACTCAGCTACTAAAATACCACATGAGTTATATTATTAAATCATGCGGTATTTTAGTAGTGAAAACATTCTTTAACATTTCAGCTGTCAGCAGGGTTCCCTATTGACAGCTGAATGTAAAAAGAATTGCCCGGCAATTACATTTTTTTTTTTTTGAACGGTGTTGGGACCCCACCCCATCCATACCAAGCCCTCTGAGTCTGGTATAGATTTAAAGAGAAACCAAAATATAAAAAAAAAATGGCGTGGGGGTCCCCCTAAAATCCATACCAGACCCTTATCCAAGCATGCAGCCTGGCAGGTCAGGAAAGGAGGGGGGGACGAGCGAGCGCGCCCCCCCATCTGGAACCATACCGGGCCACATGCACTCAACATAGGGTGTGTGTTTTGGGGCTGGGGAGGCTTCCTGCCCCAAAGCACCTTGTCCCCATGTGGATGGGGACAAGGACCTCTCCCCCCACAACCGTGGCTGGTGGTTGTGGGGGTCTGTGGGCAGGGGAGCTTATTGGAATCTGGAAGCCCCCTTTAACAATGGGGCCCCCAGATCCCCCCCACTATGAATGTACGGGGTACACGGTACCGCTACCCATTCACGAAAAAAAAAATGTATTGTAAAAAATGACAGTAGACAGTATTTGACAAGTCCTTTATTAAAAACAAAGATTAAAAAAAATGTCTCCTGAAGTAGATCCAACGTCAATCCCGATGGCCGCCACCACCGCCGACCTGAAAAAAGGAGAAAAAAAAAATGCTCTGTTCTCAATGCTGGCACCCGCTGTCTGACAGCTGCGCCAGGATGACAGCTCCTAAATACTGTGATGGTGTCACAAGGGGTGGGGTCATCCCACCCCCTTGTGACGTCATCATGCGCTGTGAGTGGCCACAGCTAGTCAGGCACATTGCTTTGACCATTTGCCAATGCACTGTCAGGGCACAGTGCTTTGTGGGGTGTGGCAGGCGAGCAGCCGCCAAATGCCCTTATTTTTTGTGTGTTTGCAGAACACACAAACAGCCGATGTTCGAGTCAAACTTATGTTCGACTCAAACTGATGTTCGACTCAAACATCAAGTCCAACCCTATTCTCAATACACCTATGATTGTACTGTATATTACTGTACATTACCATCATTAAATTCCCTGACAATACTATGGTAGTTGGCTGTATTGAAGCAGGGGATGAGGAGCTTTACAGAGAAGAACTTGGGAAGGTAGTTGAGTGCAAAAATATATATATATATATATATATATATATTTTTTTTTAAACTGAACAAGGTCAATAAATGTGACTGCTGTTGATAAAAAATCCTAGCAATGCTCATACTTTCTGAGATTACTGTATTGGTGTACTGCATCATAGTATGGTACCCAGGGTTTTTTTTTTCTCAAAGAAAAGATGCAGGAACTGCCTCCCCCCCCAGGCCACGCCTGTTCCTGCCTCCTACCCACCCCTCGTAACCGCCCCTTGTCTCCACTCTTACACACCTCCTAGCACCCCCTTTAGAGAACAAGGAACCAAGTATAATTTGTGGGGCTATACAAGTAATTTATATGGAATTTGTTAATAAAAAGCAATGTAGTAAAATGTACAAAACATTAGAAATATCTAGCACTTAAAGTAAGCTCAGAGCCACTTCTAGCAAGAGACAGCACTATGTCCAACAAGAGACAGTCCCCATATCCAACAAGAGACAGTCCCCATATCCAACAAGAGACAGTCCCCATATCCAACAAAAGACATCCCCTTTTCCATCAAGAGACAGTCCCCATATCCAACAAGAGACATCTTCATTTCCATCAAGAGACAGTCCCCATATCCAGCAAGAGACATCCACATGTCCAGAAAGAGACATCCCCATTTCCATCAAGAGACAGTCCCCATATCCAACAAGAGACATCCCCATTTCCATCAAGAGACAGTCCCCATATCCAACAAGAGACATCCCCATTTCCATCAAGAGACAGTCCCCATATCCAGCAAAGAGACATCCACATGTCCAGAAAGAGACTTTCTCATATCCAGCAAGAGAAGTCCCCATATCAGGGCCAGATCTAGCCTGTCTAATTTGGGGGTGCAGAAAAAATGTCAGGGGGGCAGAGGATGCAAGGTCAGCAGAGCATTGTATAAGAGTGAGTAGAGTAGTGTACAGGGGTTGGCAATTTGCAGGGCAGTGTACAGGGGTTAGCATGGCACAGGACAAGGGTCAACAGGACTGAAGATAGGGGTCCCCAGTGCAGGGGACAGGGGTTAGCAGGGCAGGGTACAGGAGTCAGCATGGCAGAAGACAGTGGTCAGCGGAGTTGAGGACAGGGTCACTGTTGGCAGGACACTTTAAGAGATCTCCTCCTCCCGACACAGCACATCGCTGAGATCGGTATCCCTCCACACAGTGTGTAGCTGGCTACTGCAGCTGCCAATCCAATCGGGGAATTTCACAGGTCAGAACTGCAACTTACAGCCAGATACACATTGTGCAGATCGATGCTGTGGGGAATCTGATCTCAGCTACTGTATGTGTTGTGTGTGGGGAGGAGATCTGTTGAGTGCCTTGTGGGCAGTGCAGACAGTGCCAGGACAAGGTCGGTTAGCAAAAAAACCCCAGCACTAATCAACACGCTTACCCCCTAAGCATAAATTCCTTCTGCAAGTCCAAATTCTACCCAAACAAATATGCAAAAATTCCCCATCCTCACAGTCCAAACCCCCCATCCAGCTCAAATCCCCCCAATCCCCAACAAATCTATGCCCCCAAAAATCACCCCTCCTAACATGCATCCTCTTTCCTTCCAAAGCCCCCCTCCTAGTACAAACCCTCTCCCCCAACTCCCTCCTCCTAGTACAAATTCTCCCCCCAAATCCCCCCTCCTAGTACAAATTCTCCCCCCAAATCTCCCCACCTAGTACAAATTCTCTCACCAATCTCCCCAGTACAAATCCCATTCCTAGCTTAAATCTTTTACCAAATTCCCCCTTCTAGTACAAATCCCCGCCTCCCCTCCTCTTAGCACAAATCCTCTCCCCAAATCCCCCCTCCTGGTACAAATTCTCCCCAATCCTAGCACAAACCCTCTCCCCTAAGTCTCCACTCCTAGCGTAAACCCTCTCCTCAAATCTACCCTCCTAGTACAAATATTGCCCCTCTAAATCCCCCCATCTAGCACAAATCCTCCCCCAAATCCCCCCATCTAATACAAATCCCCCCAGAATCCCCACTCTTAGTACAAAATCACCCCTCCTAGTACAAATTCCCCCTACTAGTAAAGCTTACCCTCATCCCCCCTCCTAGTACAAATATTGCCCTCCAAAATCCCCCCTCCTAGTACAAATCACCCCTCCTAGTACAAATCCCTCCTACTAGTACAAATCCCCCTCATCCCCCCTCCTAGTACAAATATTGCCCCTCTAAATCCCCCCTCCTAGCACAAATCAACCCTCCTAGTACAAATCCCTCCTACTAGTAAAAATCCCCCCATCCCCCTTTCTATTACAATTCACCCCCCCCCCCCAAATTCCTCCTTCTAGCACAACTGCCTACAAATTACCCTTCCCAGCACAAATCCCTGCATACCCAAATCACCCTAGTAGCACATATCACCCCCCGTTCCCCCCACCCAGTTCTAATCCCCCCTAATTCCCCCCTCCTAGCACAATCCCCCATTCCCCCCTTCTAGCACAAATCTTCCCCAATCCTGCTTCCTAACACATCCCCCCCAATTACCCTTCCCAGCACAAACAGCCCCCCCCCCCACCACCCCTACTTCACAAGTTCCCCCTCCCCCAATCCTACAGGAGCAACAGGAGTAGTGAAGAGATGCGGGCTCTCTGTGATCTCCCCCTCCTATTATACCAGCGATCCTCCATACAGCAGGTTACACAGGATTGCTATTACATCCTCCGGTACATGGCTTTATTACCCCCCCATCTCCTCCAAAGACTGCTCAACTCTTGGAAATGTGGATGGGGGGTAATGAAGCCATGTACCGGCAGATGTAGTAGCGATCCTGTGTAACCTGCTGTATAGAGGATCGCTGTTATGACAGGAGGGGGAGATCATATCCGCAGACCACATTTCCTCCCCCGCTCTCTCCTCTCTGCTGCTCCTGTCTGGACTATTTTCTTTACATAACTGCGGCCGGCAGTGAGTGAAAGGATGGGAGAGAAAGCTCAGCGGGCACAGCACAATGTAAATGGGGGGGAGGGGAGCACCCAACCTGGGGGGCTGAATCTGCGGGGGTACAGCCCACCCCAGCACCCCCCTAGATCCGGCCATTCTTAAGATCAATGTAAGGTATACTTACTGACCATTTTTATACTGGACACTTCTCCATTTAACAGCAATGCAATGGACACCTTTACTACCAAGGAATGGAACACTTCTCCATGTAACACCAATTTAAGAGGACATGTCTCTAACCCCAAATGTAAATTTAGACCAGCTTATGGGGGAGGTCACAGACGTGGGGTACAGTCGCAGATGGGGGCATTTTCTGCTGGAGTGCAAAAACAGAAGTTTAACTAAAGCAGGATAACTCAAATCAGCAGGAAGATACAACAAAGAACTCTACTGCATGCCGGATGGACTGCAAGCAAACACCCTGAGAAACATCTCCAACAAGTTTGATTCTCACTCCATCTACCTTTTAATATGCCCCCTCTACTCCTCCTTTTCATATTACTATCCTCTATTCTCAAAATGTAATTTCTTTACCCCTCTGCTCCATCACAAACCTTTACATCTCACCCTCACTGCTACCATCTCCCTACTACTGCTCTCATCACCTCCTGCTAATATTTTACTCACCTGCTGACCCAAACACCAGGACTGGAAGACATGTGCACATCCCGCTCCCATCTTTCTTTCCTCACCCTCCTTCTTCTCCTAACCTCTGGGGATATCTCCCCAAACCCTGGTCCTCTAGTATCTCACCCCCACACCAGGCACCCTCTTTCCTCCGGGAATAGCCTCAATCCACTCAATTTAATATCTATCCCCATGCTGCTAAAGACCACCCTCCCTCTTTCATGTGCACTCTGGAATGCCCGCTCTGTCTGTCATAAGCTCACCTCTGTCCATGACATTTTTGTCTCCCGCTCCCTTAACCTACTAGCAATTACAGAAATCTGACTCCAAGCAGCAGATTCTGCTTCTCCCGCAGAACTTTCCTATAGAGGCCTTCTCTGGACCCACTCACCCAGACCCAGTGATCGGAAAGAAGGTGGAGTTGGCTTGCTTCTATCCCCACTGAGCACCTTTCAAGTCCTCTCTACTCCTCCCTCTTTAACCTTCTCTTCTTTCGAGTGTCACTGCATTTGGCTGTTTTCTTCCATTTCTCTGAGGATTGCAGTGATCTACCGACCTCCTGGACCGGTGTCCTGCTTTCTTGATGACTTCTCTACTTGGCTACCCTACTTTCTCTCTTCTGAACTACCCAGTGTCATTCTTGGAGATTTTAACATCCCCATCAATGTGAACAACCCAGCTACGTACATCCCAACTCTTCAACATAACCTCCTCTTTTGCCTTAGCACAATGTATACAGGCCACCACTCACTCTGATGAGAATACCCTAGACTTGTTTTCTCCCATCTTTGCACTCCCTACAACCTCACAAACACCCCCTCTCCTCTCTCTGGTCACAATCTCATCACCTTCACAGTCTCCTCGTCTTCAAACACCTATCCCTCCAAGCAGCAAACAATTACCCGCAGAAACCTTCACAACTTGAACCCTGCTCCTTTCCACTCTGCAACTAACCGCCTCTATGACAGAATCTCTCCCCTGTCCTGCCCTGACCTGGCCACTGCTGTCTACAACAGTTCGCTTTCATCCACATTAAACTCATTTGCTCCTCTAACTACATGAAGCATCAGGCCCCGACCATTACAACCTTGGCAGACTGAAGACACCAGAAATCTTAAGAGGCATAGTCGTGCGCTGGAACGAATGTGGCGTAAAACCAAATCACACCAAGCTTTCACCCTATATAAATCTGCTTAACATACAATTCCTCCCTCCATGCTGCCAAACAAGCCTACTTTGTCACTCTTATTAATAGCTTGTCATCCAGTCCTCGTCGTCTCTTCTCTACTTTTAACTCTCTACTTTTTCCACCTCCACCTCCACTCAGTAACTCAGTCACTGCTTATGAGATTGCAAATAATTTCACAAACAAGATTGATGCAATTCGTAGGGACATCGACACTGCACAGGCATCCATCCCACTTAGTATACCTTATACTAAACCTCCCTCAACACTTTCCTCTTTTGAACTTGCTACTACTGAAGAGGTCACTACAGTCTCATCACCTGCTCCCTGGATCCTGTTCCCTCACAACACCCTCTTCTTCTGTCCTTTGCTCTCTCACTCACATCGTCAATCTCTCCCTCTCTAATGGTGCCTTCCCCACCCCTCTAAAACATGCACACATCACTCCCATACTTTAAAAGCCCTCCCTGGACCCCACCAACCTGAACAACTTAAGACCCATCTCCCTGCTCTCGTTTACCTCTAAACTCTTAGAACACTTAGTCTACAATCGCCTGAGCTCCTACCTCACTGACAACAACCTTCCTGACCCTTTACGGTCTGGCTTTCGCTCCCTACACTCCACTGAAACTGCCCTACTAAAACTCACTAATGATTTACTAACTGCTAAGACCAATGGCCACTACTCCGTACTCTTACTATTTGACCTCTCTGTGACTTTTGATACTGTTGACCAGCCCCTCCTCCTCAAAAAGCTCTACTCTCTTGGCCTCTGCGACTCTGCTCTCCCCTAGTTCTCTTCCTATGTATTGCAGCGCTACCTATAGCTCTCCTCTCCACTGTCCTTGGACCCCTTCTCTTCTCCATCTACACCTCCTCCCTTGGTCACTTGATAAACTCCCATGGCTTTAAGTACCATCTCTATGCTGATGACACACAAATCTATCTTTCTACTCCTCACCTCACCCCTTCAGTCTCTTCTCGCATTTCTAAACTACTAAGTGACATATCGGCATGGATGTCACTCCACTTCCTCAAACTCAGCCTTTCTCTGAGCTCTTAGTATTCCCCCCAGCCCATGCCCCTCCCCTGACTTCTCCATCAAGATCAATAATACAACTATCAGTCTCTCCACTCATGCCAGGGTACTAGGTGTAATCCTAGACTCCCATCTGTCATTTCAGCCCCAAATCCAATCGCTGTCCAAATCTTGTAGACTTCACCTCCGCAACATCTCCAAGATACGCCCGTTCCTAACCTCGGAAACTACTAAGCAACTTATTCACTCCCTGGTTATCTCTCGCCTTGACTATTGTAACTCCCTCCTCATTGGCCGACCTCATCGCAGGCTATCCCCTCTTCAGTCTATCATGAATGCTGCTGCCAGATTCATCCACCTTACTAACTGTTCCATATCTGCCATCCCTCTCTGCCAATCCCTCCACTGGCTTCCCATTGCCCAGTGAATAAAATTCAAAACATTAATAACATATAAAGCCATTTATAACTCTGTCCCAAATTACATCACCAATCTTGTCTCCAAATATGACTCAAACCGTACTCTCCACTCCTCGCACGACCTCCTGCTCTCTAGCTCCCTTGTCTCCTCCTCCAATGCTCGTCTCCAGGACTTCTCCAGAGCTTCCCCCATCCTCTGGAACTCCCTACCCCGATTTATCAGACTGTCGCCTACTCTGCTCACTTTTAGGCGATCTCTGAAAACCTATCTCTTCGGGGAAGCCTATCCTGCTCTCAGCTAATAACTGAATCTTCTATTCCTCCTATCAGTCCATCCCCCACAGTTATTACCTTTTGTACCACTAGCCCCTCCCTCTTAGATTGTAAGCTCCCAGGATCAGGGCCCTCATAACCCTCTTGTATTGAACTGTATTGTTGCTGTATTGTCTCCCGTAATATTGTAAAGCGCTGAGCAAACTGTTGGCGCTGTATAAATCTTGTATAATAATAATTTACTAAAGGCAAATAGGATGTGGACTGCAAGTGCAGTTTCTCTAGATCTGAGGGGAACATGAAAGGAAAATAAAAAAACGTAATTTTTTCTTGCACATGATTGGATGAAAGAAATCAGCAGAGCTTTGTCTCATCTCAGGGCTTCCCCTTGGATCTGAAGCCACTTGGTGATACCTCACTGTGATATCTCATCAGTCTGCCAGTAAGTTTGAATAGCAGTAGGAACCTCCCCTGTGATCTTAGGCTGTGTAATCTATTGTGGGCCCAATCCCCAAGGAGGCATTACGTGTCTCCCAAGATCCAATAGTCACGGCTAAGGGAGAGTGTTCGGATAAGCCACTAGTTAGGTATTAAGACGTTAGGGCATCAATTAGCAAAGAGGGACTCGCAAATGCAAGGTCTATATGGGAAGCTGTCTTATGAGATATGGAATAGCAAGAAGAGATTCTAAGAAGGGGGTATTTCCACCTCCAGATTTCGGTGAGGTCTACAACCTGTGCCCAAACTCTTAGCTCTCCCCAGGAAGATCGTGAGGTAGAGGGCCTGTCTAGTACTGGGGATAAGATGGCATTAAAGTCTCCCATGATTAGAAGTTTTGCAGGATAAAATGAGGAAACCTCATTTCTCCATTGGAGAAAGGGGGTGGCACATACACTGACACTATTTGTGACCCCCCCATACGTAGTACCAGCAGTGATGTATTTAGGTATTGTGCTGCCCTAGGCAACACAAAAATCATCTGGACCATGGACACTGACCAACCCCCCTCCCTTCCCCCTCCTAAGGAGAGAGCCTGACATTGACCAACAACACCCCTACCCCCCAATCTGGGAGAGCCTTCCACTACCCCCACCTTCCCGGCGATAACGAGAAAGACACCCATCTTCGCAGCTCTGAACATCCCCGGAAACAAGAGTCAGGCTCTACATAGACCATCAAGCAGTCCGCAGCCTCTCTCAGATCCCACCTGGTTTCCATGGCGCACTTGTCCCTTCTTCCATCCCTTCTTCTGGGGAGAGGTGCTGCCCCCCTGAAAAATGCTGCCCTAGTCAAGTGCCTTGTTTCCCTTGTGGTAAATACGCCCCTGAGTACCAGTAGAACACATTTGCCCATAGAATCAGTGTGGACAGCATCCACTATACAGGTCAGTGATGAGCAACACTGAGACCTCCCTTGAAAAATTAGAGTATGTGGCGTGAAACAACTTTTGAAGCCATGGTTTCTTGATTGTAAGTATTTTGCTGCCCATGAGGTGCATCTCCTGCAGTAGTAAAATCTGTGGGTTCTGTGATTTAACATATTTAAACATTAAAGCAAGCTTGAAATTAGAGTTGAGTTTCTGGACATTCCGCAAGAGGACTGTAAACGTCTGTGTGAATTGACTGTCCATGGAAATCCAGGGAACAGAAGAGCTGGGACACTGGACCTGGGGTCGGGGAGAGCGGGAACCTGATGGCAGCAAAATGGACCAGAGCCAATAGAGTTGAGTTTCTGGACATTCCGCAAGAGGACTGTAAACGTCTGTGTGAATTGACTGTCCATGGAAATCCAGGGAACAGAAGAGCTGGGACACTGGACCTGGGGTCGGGGAGAGCGGGAACCTGATGGCAGCAAAATGGACCAGAGCCAATACACCTGAGAATAGATCATCTGTACAAAAACCAACAACAAAATGAAAAAATGACAGAAAATGATAAAAAAAAAGTCCCCTGGCCGTAAGGCCAACCCTACCTAAACTCATCCAGACCGAAACACTGGATCAGAGAAGAAGAGGTTTTAATCCCTTAGCTGTGCTAACGTTCAGTTCTCCGAGGCAGCGGTGTATTTACCATAAGGCAAACAAAACGTTTGCCTAGGGTGGCAATTTTGAGGGGGGCAGCGCCACCCCCTGGAAAAAGGGGCACACATGGCAGGGATGGGGACCTGGTGAGGCTCTGCCATGGAATCCGGGGAGGCTGCATGCTGCTGAAGGGTGTAAGCTTCCCGCACAAGGAAGACACTGGGCTTGGCCCCGATGGCCAGGATGGTGGATTTGGTTGGCAGAGAGATGCCGGGGCCAGGCCTATTAGATCTACACTGACCTCTCCCAAACTACTATCTTGAAGAGGAGATCTATGAAGCCATATCTCCACATACTTCAGGACAATCACATTCGTTGGGGGTTCCCCTTCAGATTGTCCTTTATGTATAAAGGGTCTCAATATGATGCCTTTAATTCATCTGATCTTATGCGCTGTCTGTCAGAGCTTAGTCTCCTAGATCCCACCTCTACTTCGCAGACTTCTTCAATGAATTCATCCATCCATCTACCTTTATTACTTTGCAGCTCGCAAAAGTCTTCCAATCGAGAAGCTGACAGAAGATCTCAAACAATGGCCCGGCTTTATTCTCAGAACTTCCAACTGGCTGGGTGCATGGGGGAGGGAGTGGTGGTTTGCTGAGATTTGTTTTTTCTGTGGGTATTTTTTTCCCCTACTCAGGTCAAAGCCCTCAGTTGGGTTGGTTCGCTATGTTGCTTTATTTGTTTGGGGAGCCTCAAAGTTGATGGTAACATTATGCCCAATTTGGTATGCGTTGGTTGACTTTTGGCCCCCCGATGGTGTGCTTCCTTGGGTGGGACGGCGGGCTCGCAGTCTCATCCTGGAAGCATAGTTACTTCTCTGCTTCTGCTGTTACAAGTAGCCAGCTCCTGAAAGCGGGTGGCACTTCCTGCTCATTTCTGAAATATGGGGTATTATCCCACCCATCTGCACACTGTTTTGCTATATGTGTCTGTGACTCGGCGCTATGGTTTGACCCCTTGTTCATTTTATGTCCCCCTTTGACAAGATGTTGTAATTGTTACTATGTTATTGTGTCTCCCTGTTTCATCGTCATATGCCTGGTTTCCATTTATGTGACTGTCTTCCTCTTCCTTTGCAGGTTCTATATATAGTTTGATATGTGCGGGGGGGGGGGGGTGTCCGGGGTGCTACATGCCACACTCTTTTGTTCCCTGATGTGGGGTACGGTTTTATGTGCACCATGGGTTCCACTGGATGCACATGATGTGGCATTCTATGGGTGTTTCCGTGTTTTTTTTTTACGGCACTCCCAATTGTCAACAGATTTCATTCTCTTCTTTTCTGGTTTCGTCCATCTTGGTGGTGACCCTTTTCCTAGCTTTCTTTTTTGCCTTTTTTTCTGTTCGCCTTGTGGTGAGAGGGGGATGTGTTTTTGGGGTGCCCCCATGGTCGAGTGATTTTTAATTGTTGTCATGACTCTCACTTGGTTGTCAAGGTTTGAACTCACCACAGAAATGGACTAAAGTTTTTAAGTATCTTCGCTCCTCCAAAATCGGTATAGTGTGTCTGCAGGAGACTCACCTGACCTCCTCTTATAATCCCTGTTTTTTTAGATGGTCATTATGCCTGTCTACAGTATTTCGCCTCGGCCCCTGTTAAGAAGAGGGGGGTTCTTTTGGCAATTCGCAAATCCTTGCCTTTTCAAGAGGACAGTAGTTGCGGACCCCAAAGGCCGTTGTTTGATAGTTGTAGGGATCCTACAAGATGTGGAGGTCACGATCTGTACATACTATGCCCCTAATCAGAGACAAACTCGTTTTTTTTGCGCTTTTGTCGGTTCTTTAGACCCATCAGAAAGGCCATCTTATGCTGTCCTTCATCCTAAACTAGATAAATCTCCCGCGGGCTCAGCGGTCTTCTCTCCACTCTCTGTGGAGTTTGGGCATATTCTTCATTCCCATAATCTGGTCGATACCTGGTGGGAATTACATCCCACTTCTAGGGATAATACCTTTTTCTCCAATCCCCACTCTAGCCATTCTCGTATTGATCATGTTTTTTTGTGACTACTTCTTTTCTTCTGCATTTACTCTCGATGAGGATTCCTATGGTTCCTTGGTCTGACCATAATCCCATTGTCACGCAGTGTTCAGTTCCCTCTCAGTGTCCACGAGCTCCCTCCTGGTATCTTAATGAGTCCCGTCTCTCTTTTTCCTCTGTAGTTGAGGATGTTCAGATCCACTCCTTGGATTACTTTCGGAATAATCTGGGTACAGTCTCTTCATCTGTTACTCTTTGGGAAGCGTATAAGGCGGTTATTAGGGGTCATACCATACAGTTGGCTTTCAGGTGGCGCAAGGAACGAGATCAACATCAGCGGACTTTGGAACATGAGCTTGAACAGATTACGATCCTGTTTAAGAGGTCTCCAATGGCTGAGCTCCAAGAGAAGTTAGATCGTATTGGCACAGATCTCAATCTTTGATTGACTGATGAGGCTGGGCGCCATTTTCAATGGTCTCGTCAGAAGTTTTATGCGAATGGCAACAAAATTATTATATGAGATTATGTCAGCTAGTAAGTTACGATCGTTTGCCCCTCGAAGACATCATTATACTCTGAAAACTAGGAAGTGTCTGAGAACATCTAATCCCAAGCATATAGAGGATGAGTTCTCTCATCATCTTTCAAAACTTTTTGCTGGCTCAGGGGATGCCCCATCTGATGCCATTGACACGTTCCTTCAGGAGACTCCTCTACACCAAATAACGGATGATCAAAGGGACATGTTGGGCGCTGATATGTCACAGGATGAGCTTCGGCAGACGATTCAATTTTTGAGAAGGTGCATAAGCGTGCTGGCCCAGATGGTTTTGCGGCTCTCTTCTATAAAAAATTTAGCAATGTTGTAGTTCCTGTTTTGGCCCAGGTATTCAATCAACTTAAGCGGAATGGTCAGCTGACTTCAGAAATGTGAAAGGCCCAGATCGTGATGATTCCTAAACCAGGGAAAGATGACCAATCTTGGGTGAATTATTGCCCTATTTCTTTGAACGTGGACTTGAAAATTCTGACTAAGACTTTGGCCAATCGCTTGAATGTGTTAATCCCTACTTTAATTGATAAGGATCAAGTGGGTTTCGTACCTCGGCACCAGGCGGCCGATAGTATTCAACTTTCTATTTTAATTAGTCATTTCACTCGAATTCGGTCCCGTGACCTTGTATTGCTGTCCTTGGATATGACCAAAGCCTTTGATACTCTTTCCTGGACTTATTTACAGAAAGCCTTGCAGAGGTGGGGTGTGGGAAATTATTTTCTTCAGTGGATTTATAGACTTTACAGTATTCCGTCCACTACGGTCCTTTATCATGGGGTTGAATCCTCTCGGTTTCCAATTAAGGGTGGTACCTGTCTCCTCTTCTTTTTATCATGGCCCTTGAACCCCTCGCTGTTCGCATTCTGCTTCACCCAGATATTTCGGGTCTTGAGTTGGTGGGATTGCATCATAAGATTGCCCTTTTTACAGATGATATTCTGATGTATCTTTTGTCTTCACTTATTTCTCTCCCCAATCTCTTGTCGCTTCTGACCGATTTTGCTCATCTCTCAGGATTACATGTAAATCCTACTAAGTTGTGGCTATGAACGTTTCCCTCCCCCAATCGCTTGTGACACACCTTCAATCTCAATTTCCTTTTCAATGGACCTCCTCTCTTTCTTATTTTGAAGTTAAACTTACACCTTCTTATGATTTGTTGTATCGAGCGAATATTCCTCTTCTACTTCCTCAGCTAACCCAGTTGCTCTCTTCTTGGCAGTCCATGTCCTTATTCTGGTTCAGTAGGGCCCATGCGATTAAAATTATGTATCTTCCCAAGCTACTTTATCTTTTTCGGGTGCTCCCTGTTCGGATTTCACCCCATATACTCTGTATCTTACAAAGCCAAATTTTACAGTTTTTATAGGCTTCGGGATGTCCTCATTTGTCTAAGCAGTTGCTTTGCCACCCACGTATCCAGGGTGGTCTTCTGAATGTTCATCATTACTATATTGTGGCCCAAATTACTCCCCTCAGTCAGCTTTTTTTCTCTAAAAGACTTGTGGGCACTAATAGATACTGTGGACACACATATATATATATACTATATGTTGAAATGTGTTTTTATTACAAAATATATGAAAAATATTTATAAAAATAAATTTTCAAATATACTGTAAGTCTTTAAAAAATGCATTTACAAATATATGTAAAAATATATGTTAAAATGACTTTTTTATCTGTTAACTTTTTCATATAGTTTCTAATTATAAAAAAAAACACATTTCAACATGCAGTATATATATATATATATATATATATATATATATATATATATATATAATATATATATATATATTTTTTTTTTTTATTATTGTTATTTATTTTTTTATTTTTTTTAAATATTGAATATGGCCAAAATTGTAGTATTTCAAGTATATGTCAATATATTTGAAATACTACAATTTTGGCCATATTCAAGATATTTCAAAATATATTTCAATAAATAAATAAATAAATATATATATATATATATATATATATATATATATATATATATATATATACTGTATGTTGAAATGTGTTTTTATTACAAAATATATGAAAAAATCTTTTTAAAAATACATTTTCAAATATACTGTACGTCTTTAAAAATGCATTTAATCTACATTTTTGGAATGCATTTACAAATATATGTAAAAATACATGTTAAAATTACTTTTTTATATGTTAAAAAAAATCTGCAGAATATATTTAAAAAATATATATTCTAAAAAATATTTTTCATATTTTGTAATTATAAAAAAAAAAACATTTCAACATGCAGTGTGTGTATATATATATATATATATATATATATATATATATAAATATAAATAATGATATTATTGTAGTATTTCAAATATATGTCAATATATTTGGGAAGAACATTTTTCTTCCATGTGGGACAGGAGGTTCCTTACTGGCCAGATCACCAGGTAAAAACACAGGGGGGAAAGCCTAAAAAAAAAAGAAAACTAATGCAGCCACAACCTTGAATGATTGATAAGCTGCTATATAGTACAGTTTTGGTTTGGGTTTATTATCATTTTTTATTTTTCACATACATGCAGAAACAGCATGCAAAAAACACATGCAAAAAACAGTGATTTTTGCTAGAAAATTCCTTGTATGTGCTCGGCCTTCTGGAAGATGTTTCCTCAGGATACAAGGACACGCAATCTAGTGTCCATCACTAGGAGTGCAGGCCAGGGAAGAAGCTCCTTTCCGCTCCAAGCAACTGGTAAGCAAAGGATGGATCCCATGAAGCCGCAAGGCCCAGCGGGAGCCCAGGCTGAGGCTGCCATTCATTCCAATACCAGCGGGTCTTCATAGACATACGGTTTCATGGGATCCATCCTTTGCTTTCCAGCCAACACCTAACGCCCTATGTGGTCTCCTTAGGGCCTCCTTTTTTTTTTTTCTTGGAGAAGTTGTTTTAGGCTGTTAGTACTTGAAGCATTTATATATGTTCCTAATTCCGTCTTTTATTACACCTCTCATATAGGCTCCATCCCTCTCCAAGAATTTATGAAGGAAGGAGAGGTTTTAGAGCTTACAAAAAAATAAAACATGCAAACGAGTACACAACATAACAATGGACACAGACATATTGTCAGTAAATACACAGAGCGTAGAGACTCATCTTATTTACATTGCAAAGGAGGAGAATACTGAGTACCATAAGATCTTCACATTGAGGAAAGGAAATAGTGCTGCGCTAAAAATCAAAAAAGCTTAAAACAACATAAATTAAAAATAAATAATAAATTTGGCTAAAATACATGATATGCAGTATAAAATCTAGATAATAATCAAGTGACAGCACGACAGTGCTTCACATACTGGCTGCCGACGCTGCATACATTTGTGCATAAAGAAACCATAAAAAAAGCTTAAAAACGACATAAATGAAAAATAAATAATACATTGGCAAAATACGTGATACACGGTATGCAATATAGATAGTGTCCTTAAGAAAGAAAAAGGAATATATAATATGTAAAGTGCACACACACACACTATAACAACTGGTGTAAATGAGGTCCACAAACAACCCCCTGGCACGGGGTATATACCGTAATGGACCAATAAAATAAACAATATACAGAAAAAGCACAGTAAGTCTTATAAATATTGTAAAATTCATTGACATAAATAAAAACGAGAGTCCATATAAAGTGAATAACACTCCCACAGCTTCAACTATCACCTCTACTCCGATGACAGGCAAATTTACCTCTCCACCCCTCACCTCACCCCTTCAGTCTCCGCGCTCACATCACCCACCTACTGAATGACATATCAGACTGGATGTCGCTCCATGTCCTCAAATTGAACCTTTCCAAAACTGAGCTCCTGATTTTCCCCCCAGCCCACGCCCCCCCACCCTCTCCATCACGACCAACAACGCCACCATCAGTCTCACCCCGCAACCCAAAGTTCTAGGTGTCACTCTAGGCTCAAACCTGTCTTTCCAACCCCATGTCCAATCGCTGGCAAACTCATGCAGTCTCCCCCTCCGCAACATCTTCAAAATACGTTTGTTCCTAACCTCAGACACTACTAAACAACTCGTTCACTCCCTTATTATCTCACGTCTGGACTACTGCAACTCCCTCCTCACCAGCCTACCCCAACACAGGCTATCCCCGCTTCTATCCTGAACTCAGCGGCCAGATTCATCCACCTTACCAACTTACCAACCGCTACTCTTCTGCCACCCCCCTCTGTCATTCCCTCCACTGGCTCCAGATTGCCCAACGCATTAAATTCAAACTATTAACATTGACATACAAAGCCATTCATAACGCTGCCCCAAACTACCTCACCGACTTGATACCCAAATACCACCCAACCTGTAATCTTCGCTCCTCACAAGACCTCCTACTTTCTAGCTTCCTGGTCTCCACCTCTCACGCCCGACTGCAGGACTTCTCCAAGACTTGCCCTATCCTCTGGAACTCACTACCCCAATCCATCAGCCTGTCACCTACCCTCCTCACCTTTAGGCGCACCCTGAAAACCCATCTCTTCAGGGAAGCCTACCCCACCCTCACTTAACAACCAATCTCCTCCACTCCTCCTACCACTCCATCCCCGACAGCCACTTCCTCCTGTACCACTATCCCCTCTCTCCTAGATTGAAAGCTCAAAAGAGCAGGGCCCTTGAACCCCTTGTGTTTTGTTTTGTTACTGTATTGTCTCATGTTCTGTCCCCCACTATAATGTACAGCACTGAGCAAACCTTTTAGCGCTATATAAATACTGTATAATAATAATAATAATAACAAAAAGGTATATAATTCTGTGAACCTTCTCCTTTAAACCACTTCAATACCGAGCACTTTTACCCCCTTCCTGCCCAGGCCAATTTTCAGGTTTCAGCGCTTTGAATGACAATTGCGCGGTCATGCAACACTGCACCTAAACTACATTTTTATCATTTTGTTCACACAACTAGAGCTTTCTTTTGGTGGTATTTAATCACCACTGGGGTTTTAATTTCTTGCTCAACAAAAAAAGACTGAAAATTTTGAAAAAAAAAAACCCACGTTGTTCTTTGTTTCTGTTATAAAAGTTTGCAAATAAATAATCTTTCTTCATAAATTTAGGCCAAAATGTATTCTGTTACATTTCTTTGGTGAAATTAACCCAAATCAGTATTTATTATTTATCAGTCTGAAGGAGAGTTTATAGAGTTCACAAACTATGGTATACGGGTGAAACTCGAAAAATTAGAATATCGTGCAAAAGTTCATTTATTTCAGTATGCAACTTAAAAGGTGAAACTAATATATGAGATAGACTCATTACATGCAAATTTTGAGTTTACTATATATTCTTTATAGCCAAAAGTGAAAAAAAAAAAGTTTATTGTGCTAAAAATAAAAAGCACACAGGTGATCAAATACCACTGAAAGAAAGCTCTATTTGTGTGAAAAAAAAAGAATTACCCGTTGAAATAGTGCAGCGCAGAATAACTAAAAATAAGCCTGGTCAGGAAGGGGGGTAAATCCTCAGGATGGCAAGTGGTTAACAAGCAGGGTCTCTCTCTCCCTACACTAAACACTTTCAAAAATGCATGCCAAAACCTGGGGGCAGGGACCCTACTGACTCAAGAAGGCCACCAAGGGTCACATGACTGCAGCATAGCCAACTGGAATGCTGCTCCATTGACCCAGGAAACCATAGAAAATCAGTGTTTCCCTTTGACTTCCACTCCAGGCTGTAGTACTACTCAGATGGAGTAAAATCCATGATTCTTAAGTTTTCTTAAATTTCAGCATTGTGTCAAGGAATTTCGTTGTCAGTTTCTCCTTTGAGAAGGTCCAGTGAATCCTATTTTTCATAGTTACTTAGTTAGTCAGGCTGAAAAAAGACAAAAGTCCATCCAGTTCAACCATTAAAAAAAAAAAAAGTTATAATCCTCTACCCACAGTTGATCCAGAGGAAGGCAAAAACACCCAATGATCCAATTTGCTCCTGCAGGGGAAAAAATCCTTCCTGATCCCGAGAGGCCATCGATATTCCCTGGATCAACTTTCCTATAAATGTTAGTATCCAGTTATATTCTGTGTATCCAAGAAAGAATCCAGGACTTTCCTACAGCAATCCACTGAGCTAGCAGAACCAACTCTTGAGGGAGTCTATTCTACATTTTCACATCTCTCACTGTGAAGAAACCTTTCCGGGTTTGGTGATTAAATCTCTTTTCCTCCAGACGTAAAGAGCGCCCCCTTGTCCTCTGTGATGACCTCAGGGGGAATAACTCTACACCGAGTTCACTATATGAATCACTGATGTATTATACATGGAGATCATATCCTCCCCTTATGTATTATACATGCTGATCACCCCCCCTTATGTATTATACATGGAGATCATATCCCCCCTTATGTATTATACATGCTGATCATTCCCCCCCTTATGTATTATACATGGAGATCATATCCCACCTTATGTATTATACATGGAGATCATATCCCCCCCTTATGTATCATACATGGAGATCATATCCCCCCTTATGTATTATACATGGAGATCATATCCCCTCTTATGTATTATACATGGAGATCATATCCCCCCCTTATGTATCATACATGGAGATCATATTCCTCTTATATATTATACATGGAGATCATATCCCCTCTTATGTATTATACATGGAGATCATATCCCCCCTTATGTATTTTACATGGAGATCATATCCCCCCTTATGTATTATACATGGAGATCATATCCCCCCCTTATGTATTATACATGGAGATCATATCCCCCCTTATGTATTATACATGGAGATCATATCCCCTTATGTATTATACATGGAGATCATATCCCCCTTATGTATAATACATGGAGATCATATCCCCCTTATGTATTATACATGGAGATCATATCCCCCCTTATGTATTATACATGGTGATCATATCCCCCCTTATGTATTATACATAGAGATCATATCCCCCCTTATGTATTCTACATGGAGATCATATTCCCCCTTATGTATTATACATGGTGATCATATCCCCCTTATGTATTATACATGGAGATCATATCCCCCTTAGGCATTATACATGGAGATCATATCCCCCCTTATGTATTATACATGGTGATCATATACCCCCTTATGTATTATACATGGTGATCATATCCCCCTTATGTATTATACATGGATATCATATCCCCCCTTATGTATTATACATGGAGATCATATCCTCTCTTATGTATTATACATGGAGATCATATCCCCCCCTATGTTATATACATGGTGATCATATCCCCCCTTATGTATTATACATGGAGATCATATCCCCCTTATGTATTATACATGGAGATCTATCCCCCTTATGTATTATACATGGAGATCATATCCCCCCTTATGTATTATACATGGTGATCATATCCCCCCTTATGTATTATACATGGTGATCATATCCCCTCTTATGTATTATACATGGAGATCATATCCCCCCTTATGTATTATACATGGAGATCATATCCCCCTTATGTATTATACATGGAGATCATATCCCCCCTTATGTATTATACATGGAGATCATATCCCCCTTATGTATTATACATGGAGATCATATCCCCCTTATGTATTATACATGGAGATCATATCCCCCCTTATGTATTATACATGGAGATCATATCCCCCTTATGTATTATACATGGAGATCATATCCCCCCCCTTATGTATTATACATGGAGATCATATCCCCCTTATGTATTATACATGGAGATCATATCCCCCTTATGTATTATACATGGAGATCATATCCCCCCCTTATGCATTATACATGGAGATCATAACCCCCCTTATGTATTATACATGGAGATCATATCCCCCCTTATGTATTATACATGGAGATCATATCCCCTCTTATTTATTATACATGGAGCTCATATCCCCCTTATGTATTATACGTGGAGATCATATCCCCCCCTTATGTATTATACATGGTGATCATATCCCCCCTTATGTATTATAGGAGGGGTATGATCTCCATGTATAATACATAAGGGGGGGATATGATCTCCATGTATAATACATAAGAGGGGATATGATCTCCATGTATAAATACATAAGGGGGGATATGATCTCCATGTATAATACATAAGGGGGGATATGATCTCCATGTATAATACATAATGGGGGGGATATGATCACCATGTATAATACATAAGAGGGGATATGATCTCCATGGTGATCATATCCCCCCTTATGTATTATACATGGAGATCATATCCCCCTTAGGCATTATACATGGAGATCATATCCCCCCTTATGTATTATACATGGTGATCATATACCCCCTTATGTATTATACATGGTGATCATATCCCCCTTATGTATTATACATGGATATCATATCCCCCCTTATGTATTATACATGGAGATCATATCCTCTCTTATGTATTATACATGGAGATCATATCCCCCCCTATGTTATATACAGTTGCAAGAAAAAGTATGTGAACCCCTTGGAATTACGTGGAGTTTTGCATGAATTGGGCATGAAATGTGCTCGGAACGTCATCTAAGTCACAACAATAGAAGAACACAGTCTGCTGAACATAATACTACAGAAACATTAGATGTTGCCATGGTTTAATTGCACATAACATTTAAACATTCACAGTGCAGGGAGGAAAAAGTATGTGAAACCTTTGGACTTAATAACTGGTTGACCCTCCTTTGACAGCAATAACCTCAACCAAATGTTTCCTGTAGTTGCAGATCAGACCTGCACAACGATCTGGAGTCATTTTGGACCACTCCTCTTCACAAAAACTGTTTCAGTGTTAGCAATATTCTTGGGATGTCTGGTGTGAATCGCTCTCTTAAGGTCATGCCCACAGCATTTCAATTGGGTTGAGGTCAGGACTCTGACTGGGCCACTCCAGAAGGCGTATTCTGTGCTGTTGCAGCCATTGTTTTGTTGAATTACTTGTATGCTTTGGGTCATTGTCCTGTTGCATCACCCATCCTCTGCGGAGCTTCATCAGTTGGCGGACAGATGGTCGTACGTTTTCCTGAAAAAATGTCTTGATAAACTCTGGAATTCATTTTCCCATCAATGACAACAATCCTTCCAGGTCCTGAGGCAGCAAAGCAGCCGCAACCATGATGCTCCCTCCACCATGTTTTACAGTGGGGATGAGGTTTTGATGTTGGTGTGCTGTGCCTTTTTTTCTCCACACATAGTGTTGTGTGTTCTTCCCAAACAACTCAATCTTGGTTTCATCTGTCCACAGTATATTTTTGCCAGTAGTGCTGTGGAACATCCAGGTGCTTTTTTGCAAACTTCAAACGTGCTGCAATATTCTTTTTGGACAGCAATGGCTTCCTCCGTGGTGTCCTCCCATGTACTCCATTCTTGTTTAATGTTTTCCTTATTGTAGATGTGTCAACAAAAATGTTAGCATGTGCCAGAGATTTCTGTAGGTCTTTAGCTGACACTCTGGGATTCTTCTTTACCTCATGCAGCATTCTGCGCTGTGCTCTTGCAGTCATTTTTACAGGACGACCATGCCTAGGGAGAGTAGCAACAGTGCTAAACTTTCTCCATTTGTAGACAGTCTGTCTTACAGTGCACACATGAACATCAAGGCTTTTGGAGATACTTTTGTAACCCTTTCCAGCTTCATGCAAGTCAACAATTCTTGATTGTAGGTCTTCTGAGAGCTCTTTTCTACGAGGCATGGTTCACATCAGACAGTGCTTCTTGAAACCAGTAAACCCAAAACAGGTGTGTGTTTTTTAAGGGCAGGACAGCTGTCAGCAACACATCCCAATATCATCACACTGATTGGAGTCAAGGTTGGCTCACCTGGCTCCAATTAGCTCTGGGAGAAGTCATTAAGCTAGGGCCTCACATACTTTTTCCTCTCTGCACTGTGAATGTTTACATGTTATATGTGCAATTAAACCATGGCAATATCTAATGTTTGTGTAGTATTATGTTCAGCAGACTGTGTTCTTCTATTGTTTGTGACTTAGATGACGTTCAGAGCACATTTTATGCCCAATTCATGCAAAACTCCACGTAATCCCAAGGGTTCACATACTTTTTCTTGCAACTGTACATGGTGATCATATCCCCCCTTATGTATTATACATGGAGATCATATCCCCCTTATGTATTATACATGGAGATCTATCCCCCTTATGTATTATACATGGAGATCATATCCCCCCTTATGTATTATACATGGTGATCAATATCCCCCCTTATGTATTATACATGGTGATCATATCCCCCCTTATGTATTATACATGGAGATCATATCCCCCCTTATGTATTATACATGGAGATCATATCCCCTCTTATGTATTATACATGGAGATCATATTCCCCCTTATGTATTATACATGGAGATCATATCCCCCCCCCTTATGTATTATACATGGAGATCATATCCCCCCTTATGTATATATACATGAGATCATATCCCCCTTATGTATTATACATGGAGATCATATCCCCCCCTTATGTATTATACATGGAGATCATATCCCCCTTATGTATTATACATGGAGATCATATCCCCCTTATGTATTATACATGGAGATCATATCCCCCTTATGTATTATACATGGAGATCATATCCCCCCTTATGTATTATACATGGAGATCATATCCCCCTTATGTATTATACATGGAGATCATATCCCCCCTTATGTATTATACATGGAGATCATATCCCCCTTATGTATTATACATGGAGATCATATCCCCCTTATGTATTATACATGGAGATCATATCCCCTCTTATGTATTATACATGGAGATCATATCCCCCCCTTATGTATCATACATGAGATCATATCCCCCTTATATATTATACATGGAGATCATATCCCCCTTAGGCATTATACATGGAGATCATATCCCCCCTTATGTATTATACATGGTGATCATATACCCCCTTATGTATTATACATGGTGATCATATCCCCCCCTTATGTATTATACATGGATATCATATCCCCCTTATGTATTATACATGGAGATCATATCCTCTCTTATGTATTATACATGGAGATCATATCCCCCCTTATGTTATATACATGGTGATCATATCCCCCCTTAGTATTATACATGGAGATCATATCCCCCTTATGTATTATACATAAGGGGGGGATCTATCCCCCTTATGATAATTATACATGGAGATCATATCCCCCCTTATGTATTATACATGGTGATCATATCCCCCCTTATGTATTATACATGGTGATCATATCCCCTCTTATGTATTATACATGGAGATCATATCCCCCCTTATGTATTATACATGGAGATCATATCCCCCTTATGTATTATACATGGAGATCATATCCCCCCTTATGTATTATACATGGGGAGATCATATCCCCCTTATGTATTATACATGGAGATCATATCCCCCTTATGTATTATACATGGAGATCATATCCCCCCTTATGTATTATACATGGAGATCATATCCCCCTTATGTATTATACATGGAGATCATATCCCCCCCCTTATGTATTATACATGGAGATCATATCCCCCTTATGTATTATACCATGGAGATCATATCCCCCTTATGTATTATACATGGAGATATCATCCCCCCCTTATGCATTATACATGGAGATCATAACCCCCCTTATGTATTATACATGGAGATCATATCCCCCCCTTATGTATTATACATGGAGATCATATCCCCTCTTATTTATTATACATGGAGCTCATATCCCCCTTATGTATTATACGTGGAGATCATATCCCCCCCTTATGTATTATACATGGTGATCATATCCCCCCTTATGTATTATAGGAGGGGTATGATCTCCATGTATAATACATAAGGGGGGATATGATCTCCATGTATAATACATAAGATGGGGGGGATTGATCTCCATGTATATATAATACATAAGGGGGGATATGATCTCCATGTATAATACATAAGGGGGGATATGATATGATAATCAAAAGGGGGATATGTATAATACATAAGGGGGGATATGATCACCATGTATAAAATACATAAGAGGGGATATGATCTCCATGGTGATCATATCCCCCCTTATGTATTATACATGGAGATCATATCCCCTTAGGCATTTATACATGGAGATCATATCCCCCCTTATGTATTATACATGGTGATCTTTATGTATTATACATGGTGATCATATACCCCCCTTATGTATTATACATGGTGATCATATCCCCCTTATGTATTATACATGGAGATCATATCCCCCCTTATGTATTATACATGGAGATCATATCCCCCTTATGTATTATACATGGAGATCATATCCCCCTTATGTTTATATACATGGAGATCATATCCCCCTTATGTATTATACATGGAGATCATATCCCCCCTTATGTATTATACATGGTGATCATATCCCCCCTTATGTATTATACATGGTGATCACATATCCCCCCTTATGTATTATACATGGAGATCATATCCCCCCTTATGTATTATACATGGAGATCATATCCCCCTTATGTATTATACATGTATTATGACTTGGAGATCATATCCCCTTATGTATTATACATGGAGATCATATCCCCCTTATGTAATATACATGGAGATTATCCCCCTTATGGAGATCATATCCCCCCCCTTATTATTATACATGGAGATCATATCCCCCCCTTATGTAGTATTATACATGGAGATCATATCCCCCTTATGTATTATACATGGAGATATCCCCCTTATGTATTATACATGGAGATCATATCCCCCCTTATGTATTATACATGGAGATCATATCCCCCTTATGTATTATACATGGAGATCATATCCCCCTTATGTATTATACATGGAGATCATATCCCCCTTATGTATTATACATGGAGATCATATCCCCCTTATGTATTATACATGGAGATCATATCCCCCTTATTGTATTATACATGGAGATCATATCCCCTTATGTATTATATGGAGATCATATCCCCCTTATGTATTATACATGGAGATCATATCCCCCCTTATGTATTATACATGGAGATCATATCCCCCCCTTATGTATTATACATGGAGATCATATCCCCCTTATGTATTATACATGGAGATCATATCCCCCCTTATGTATTATACATGGAGATCATATCCCCTTATGTAGTATTACATGGAGATCATATCCCCCCTTATGTATTATACATGGAGATCATATCCCCCTTATGTATTATACATGGAGATCATATCCCCCTTATGTATTATTACATGGAGATCATATCCCCCCTTATGTATTATACATGGAGATCATATCCCCCCTTATGTATTATACATGGTATCATATCCCCCCATGGAGATCATATCCCCCCTTTGTATTATACATGGAGATCATATCCCCCCTTATGTATTATACATGGAGATCATATCCCCCCTTATACATGGAGTATTTTTATACATGGAGATCATATCCCCCTTATGTATAATACATTCCCCCAGTATTATACATGAGATCATATCCCCCCCTTATGTATTATACATGGATTATCATATCCCCCTTATGTATTATACATGGAGATCATATCCCCCCTTATGTATTATACATGGAGATCATATCCCCCCTTATGTATTAGATACATGGGTTGTTATCATATCCCCCCTTATGTATTTTACATGGAGATCATATCCCCCTTATGTATTATACATGGAGATCATATCCCCCTTATGTAATTATACATGGAGATCATATCCCCCTTATGTATTATACATGGAGATCATATCCCCCCTTATGTATTATATACATGGTGATCATATCCCCCCTTATGTATTATACATAGAGGATCATATCCCCCCTTATGTATTCTACAATGGAGATCATATCCCCCCTTATGTATTATACATGGTGATCATATCCCCCTTATGTGTTTATACATGGAGATCATATCCCCCCTTAGGCATTATACATGGAGATCATATCCCCCCTTATGTATTATACATGGTGATCATATACCCCCTTATGTATTATACATGGTGATCATATCCCCCTTATGTATTATACATGGAGATCATATCCCCCCTTATGTATTATACATGGAGATCATATCCCTCTTATGTATTATACATGGAGATCATATCCCCCCTATGTATATACATGGTGATCATATCCCCCCCTATGTTATATACATGGTGATCATATCCCCCCTTATGTATTATACATGGAGATCATAGCCCCCCTTATGTATTATTCATGGAGATCTATCCCCCTTATGTATTATACATGGAGATCATATCCCCCCTTATGTATTATACATGGTGATCATATCCCCCCTTATGTATTATACATGGTGATCATATCCCCTCTTATGTATTATACATGGAGATCATATCCCCCCTTATGTATTATACATGGAGATCATATCCCCTTTTTTTTATGTATTATACATGGAGATCATATCCCCCCTTATGTATTATACATGGAGATCATATCCCCCTTATGTATTATACATGGAGATCATATCCCCCTTATGTATTTACTGGAGATCATATCCCCCCTTATGTATTATACATGGAGATCATATCCCCCTTATGTATTATACATGGAGATCATATCCCCCCCCTTATGTATTATACATGGAGATCTTATCCCCCTTATGTATTATACATGGAGATCATATCCCCCTTATGTATTATACATGGAGATCATATCCCCCCCTTATGCATTATACATGGAGATCATAACCCCCCTTATGTATTATACATGGAGATCATATCCCCCCTTATGTATTATACATGGAGATCATATCCCCTCTTATTTATTATACATGGAGCTCATATCCCCCCTTATGTATTATACATGGTGATCATATCCCCCCCTTATGTATTATAGGAGGGGTATGATCTCCATGTATAATACATAAGGGGGGGGATATGATCTCCATGTATAATACATAAGAGGGGATATGATCTCCATGTATAATACATAAGGGGGATATGATCTCCATGTATAATACATAAGGGGGGATATGATTCTCCATGTATAATACATAAGGGGGGGATATGATCAGCATGTATAATACATAAGGGGGGATATGATCACCATGTATAATACATAAGAGGGGATATGATCTCCATGGTGATCATATCCCCCCTTATGTATTATACATGGTGATCATATCCCCCTTATGTATTATACATGGTGATCATATCCCCCCTTATGTATTATACATGGTGATCTTATCCCCTCTTATGTATTATACATGGAGATCATATCCCCCTTATGTATTATACATGGAGATCATATCCCCCCCCTTATGTATTATACATGGAGATCATATCCCCCTTATGTATTATACATGGAGATCATATCCCCCTTATGTATTATACATGGAGATCATATCCCCCCTTATGCATTATACATGGAGATCATAACCCCCCTTATGTATTATACATGGAGATCATATCCCCCCTTATGTATTATACATGGAGATCATATCCCCTCTTATTTATTATACATGGAGCTCATATCCCCCCTTATGTATTATACATGGTGATCATATCCCCCCTTATGTATTATAGGAGGGGTATGATCTCCATGTATAATACATAAGGGGGGGATATGATCTCCATGTATAATACATAAGAGGGGATATGATCTCCATGTATAATACATAAGGGGGATATGATCTCCATGTATAATACATAAGGGGGGATATGATCTCCATGTATAATACATAAGGGGGGGATATGATCAGCATGTATAATACATAAGGGGGGATATGATCACCAAGTATAATACATAAGGGGGTATATGATCATCATGTATAATACATAAGAGGGGATATGATCTCCATGGTGATCATATCCCCCCTTATGTATTATACATGGTGATCATATCCCCCTTATGTATTATACATGGTGATCATATCCCCCCTTATGTATTATACATAGTGATCATATCCCCTCTTATGTATTATACATGGAGATCATATCCCCCCTTATGTATTATACATGGAGCTCATACCCCTCCTTATGTATTATACATGTTGATCATATCCCCCCTTATGTATTATACATGGCGATCATATCCCCCCTTATGTATTATACATGGTGATCATATCCCCCCTTATGTATTATACATGGAGATCATATCCCCCCTTAGGTATTATACATGGAGATCATATCCCCCCTTATGTATTATACATGGAGATCATATCCCCCCTTATGTATTATACATGGAAATCATATCCCCCCTTTTATGTATTTATACATGGTGATCATATCCCCCCTTATGTATTATACATGGAGATCATATCCCCCTTAGGTATTATACATGGAGATCATATCCCCCCTTAATCTCCTCTTCTTAAGAGAGAATAAATTCAGTTCCTCTAATCTTTCCTCATAGCTGATCTCCTCCATGCCTCTTATCAGTTTGGTTGCCCTTCTCTGTACTTTCTCCAGTTCCCCAATTTCTTTTTGTGAATTGGTGCCCGAAACTGAACTGCATATTCCAGATGAGGTGTGTTACTAATGATTTGTACCGGGGAAATTATATCTCTCTCTCTGGAGTCTATACCTCTATTAATACAAGAGAGGATTTTTTTCTCACTTTAGAGACCACAGCTTGGCATTGTGTGCCATTATTTTCACTTCAGTCAATTAGAGTGAGTCTGGTGGCCAGGCTTTTCGCTACTGGAGGACGCCTTGCCATGCCAGGTACCATGTTTTGTGACTGGTTGCAATGTACCTCGCACTAGCTCTTGGTGGCATTACTCCTCCTGCTTGTCTTGCCAAATGAACCTTTTGTATTGACTTTGCTTTATACCCAATGGGTGCTGTACTGGTCCTTGTTCTTTCATACTCCAGAAACCATCATGCACCCCATTAGAGTAACTTCAGATCAACAGTTCAACAGCACCGCACACAATCTCAGTCACCCCGGGACTGAGATTGAGCACCACAGTCACTTTTTCAGCAGTTGTTTTCTTATTCCGCTCAATGTCCTTTTGTCTCTTTCGGTCAGGTGACCATGTTTATGCCTATCAGACCACGTTTTCCCGGAAGCTGTGTAGGCTGTCATAATCCTGGACCTCACAACACGCCAAAACACGCCAAATACATTGGTGACTTCAGTCACAGTGGCACCAGCTAAGCGGCACCAACAATTTGCCCTCTTTGAAACTCAGTAAGCTCCGACATGACTCCGTATTACTAGCAACGTACACAGTGAATGAGGAAAGTGAGGCTTCCAACCTGTTAGCTTGGTGTCTCATCACATAGCGGAAGCCAAAAATGTTGCATCACTTCTGCTTTCAACAGGAAACGTCATCACTTTCAAATCTGCAAATCATGTAGTACAAGGTGTCAAACTGGCAGCCCTCCAGCTGTTGCAGTGCCATCATGCCTCTGCCTTTGGGAGTCTTGTAACTGTCAATCTTGCAATGCCTCATGGGACTTGTAGTTTGGCAACAGCTGGAGGGCTGTAAGTTTGACACCTGTAATGTAGTGTTTCCATTTTTATTTTGTCTAACCCCTGTACATGTTGCAACTGTCTTTCCTCTGTACATCCCATGTGGAAGATAGCTCTGAGCCCCTCTGAGCCCTCCCCTGATATTTATGTGGCTTGCAGAAGGGGGCAGGACTTCACAAAAACCTGAAAAAGAGTCTAGACACAGTTAACCACTTCCCATCTTAGGCAGCCTGTTACTGTCCATATAACTACACAGTGCATTACAAAGCACAGTAACATAGAACTTTATTATGGTTCACATTATAATAATGTAGCACCCTTCAGTGTGCAGTTAGAGGTAGTGTGGTAGCACCCAAATATTGTGGAGTTTCCCTTACGTTTTAAGATTTCTGTTCACAAGGTCATCAGCTCACTTCCCCCTCCCTTATTTCCTGTGAAATAATGTGTTCCAGTCTGTAGCTGGTACTTTGATTCTTAGATTAAGATAAATTATCTAGCAAGGCCACATTCTGTACTGTTTAGAAAGTCTTTTGAATGTACAGAAAGTGAAAGAGGAATATATGCATTTTGACGTAATTACTGATATGTATACCCTGTGAGATGCTTTTGAAGGCACTTTGAAGGCACTTAGGTTTGCAGACTTGAGACTGGCTAGGTCAAACTTGTTTTCCTCAAGTTCGTGTCCGGAGTTTTACCTGGTATTCTCAAAGTTGCTACCACAGTAGGACTTTTTAATTGCTCATGGTAGTGTGGTGAGTCTGGGGAATTGTTTTGGGTACACTTTAGGTCAGGTTGGGGGGCTCTACAGGTCAGGACTCTGGTACCTCCATCTGGTTCTGGAGTTTTCCAGTAGATACTAGAAGCTAGTGGGTGGAGGCGAAGAGGTGCATGTTTATGGGAGTCTGACCAATCCCAGGCAAGAGGCCTGGCAGTGTGGTGAGATGGGCCTATAAATATGAAAAAAGCCTAGCCAGCAGGGGAGAGTCTGGTGATCAGGTGGAAGATGGAGTGTTGAGGATCAAGAGGCCTGGGAGGGGACCCTGGAGAAGGGGGACTCTGCCTCCAGGCTGGAGTTATGGATGGGAGGAAAGGAAACTGGAAAGTGGGATCTCCAATGCCTCTGCCTTTGAGAGTCATGCCTGTAACTGTCAATCTTGCAATGCCTCATGGGACTTGTAAATTGGCACCAGCTGGAGGGCTGCCAGTTTGACACCCGTGCTCTGTACCCTCTGGGCCCACAAGAGAGAGGGCTGCCAGATGCAAAATCCAGAAAGCTGTCATTAAGGACAGTGTCACAGCTGCCTAAATCTTACCCTAAGTTGACCAACTAACAATCAATATCCAACTGGTTGTGACATTTGGACATGCATAATATGCTCAGCTGAGGATACCATGATGTATAAGCCTTTGATACTCTGGAACAATCCTGTCATCTGCTCTTTTAACAAGGATGTATTGAAATATAATGTAATTCTCTTTTTGGAGATCAAAGATTTATAAGGAATGCAGACTGTGTATTATTAGACATTGTGTCATGGAATATATCCTTTAAGGTTGATTAGTTTCTTTTAAAACCAAAAAGAATAATATAAGTATGTTTTTATGATTTTACACTGTGCACTTGGTTGCCTTCAAAATCCCATTTAGAGGGTAATTCAATTGGTATGCTATATTAGGGATGGTGGCAACCACACCCATAGTCACACAGACCCTTTTCGTAGCTCCCTAAATCTTTTAGGACACTCTCCAAGGCAGCCAGGTGGACTGGTGCTCCTTAAAGTAACATGGCTACTGATCCTTAAAGGGATAGATACCTCTCCGGCTGGAGTAACGTCCAGGATCCATTTTTCTTGTACATAGTTTAAGAAGTTTTGTCCTTGGGTTGTTTCACCAAGACAAGTTGGCCATCCCACAATCCCCAATCCCTATCCAAGTCAGTTACCCTTAATAAAACAACAAAAACAAGACCAAGGACTGGGCATTGCCTCTGCGAGAAAGTTGGAGAAGAAAAAGTGTTGCCTGGCTGTGCAAGAATAGGGGGACCCAAAGAAACAACCACCCTCTATGGGGTAGTGCTACATGTGGGTTTGTAGACCATCTGTCATCATCTTTATTGTCTTTACTCACATACAGAAATTGAAAAGATAGAGGGGAATTTTTGCACGTCACTAGTTGCAATGGTAAGTAAAGGCGTTATCGAGACATGCTACCTATCCATCTTGTCTAGCCTACTGCTGTACTTGCTACTGCTTTATGATATCCAAGAAACAGAGAGAGGGGAGGGAGTCTCTGTGGGATTTAACAACAAGGAATATATTCACTTTGCTTATTGATGACTCTGTTTTATGGTTTGCCTGGAGCTGTTTGTAAAGTTGTAGGCTACTCATGTAGGAAAGTGTATCAACATTTAAATATACAGCCATCACATTGCTCCAAGAAGGGAAGAACAAGAATCGGGAAGAACAGTCACATTTTCAGGAGCTCTAATGGTACAGAACTATTCTTATCATCAGTGATTTTTCAGAAATTCTGTAAAACCTAGAATGACCTGGTCAAGGTCTGTTACACAATGTCTGCTGCTGCTGTTGTTTACATCAAATTTTCTTGCGCAAAACACAGAAGAACTTATGAAGGACCATAGTAATGTAAGTAGAAGCCATGTTTCATATTTGTTATATTCATTATGTAATTTTCCAGCTACTTAATTCTTTAGGAGTCTGGGGGAATATAGATTGACACTTCACTTTGATGAGACATTCCAGTGCCTTATAGTACCAAACCAACTGGTGCTACCCTTGGAGCTTTTTCCCAGTGGGTGCAGCCCCAGAGTAAGAGGCCCTCACCAAGCCTAATGGGAGATCTTCTCCCACCAGTATGTTATGGAGCTACCCTTGGGTCTTCTTCTAGTTGAATGAACCCTAGTACAGCATTTAAAAAAGCCTCATAAAGGTATAAAATGCACCACTTATCCAACTGGGAGATATGCTCCTACCAATATGTTATGGAGCTACACCAAGTTTTCTTCGAGTCGGATGAGCCAGGTGAAGCTCTGACAGATCCTCCCAAAACTGTAAGATGTCCACACCAAGACAATTGGTAGATACAATATATATTTAACGATGTGCTCAGTGGCTACCACTTTAGGTTCTTTCAGTTGGAAGATCCAGTTACAAACCTCAAAGTTATAGGTTTTTTCTCTCAATTAAAAGAAAAGAATATTACATTCATAGACTGCACACTGCTCACCGTATCATTGAATAGTTAGACCTGCAATACAGTAGAATAACCTCATTTGCACCACTTGTGAGCTACCACATTATATATCAGGCAGCTGAAGAAGATATGGTCTAAAGTTAGGACACCACTGGTCTAGAAGATATGGTCTTAAAGTTTCCTACAAGTTTTGCAGCTGCATGTGACCATACTAAATTCTATTTTTTTCACAGAAATGTATCGTTCTCCGGTAGCTGTGTGTCTAAAGGATGGGAGATTTTACTTCGGGCACAATGTGTTATATGCTGATTGCTATGGTCTGCTTCACATCCTTCTATGCTATATGGCCAAAAATAGGTAGACTTCTATGCAAAATGGGTTCAGGGTTTTCCAGTGAAAGGCGCTGTTAATGCTACAGCTTATTAAGACATTTTGGTAATTGTGCACTTCCAACCTTGTAGCTACATGACCAGCACTGATTTTTGGACACACCTACAGTCATGGCCAAAATTATTGTACCCCCCTGCATTTCTGTCAAATAATGCACCACTTTGCCCAGAACATTGTTGCAATTACGAATGTTTAGGCATTCTGATGTTTGTTTCTTTTGTTTGTATTGGTATGACACAAAAAAGTGGAGAAACAAAAAGCCAAATCTGACACATTCCACACAAAACTCCAATAATGGACTGGACAAAACTTTTGGCACCCTCCATTTAATATTTGGTAGCATACTCCTTGGAAAAAATAATTGAAATCAATGGCTTCCTGTAACCATCAATGAGTTTCTTCCACCTCTCTACTGGAATTTTGGAGCACTCTTCTTTCGCCAACTGCTCCAGGTCTCTCAGATTGGAAGGGTTCCTTTTCCCAACTGCTGTTTTGAGATCTCTCCACAGGAGCTCTATGGGATTGAGATCTGGACTGATTGCTGGCCAATTCAGTCCTCTCCAGCGCTTTCTCTGAAACCATTTTGGGGTGATTTTTGACATATGCTTTGGATAATTTTCCTGCAGTAAGACCCATGACCTCTGATGTAGACCCAACTTTCTGACACTGGGCCCTACATTGAACCCCAGAATTATTTGGTAGTCTTCAGATTTCATAATGCCATGCACACAGTCAAGACATCCAGTGCCTGAAGCAGCAAAGCAACCCCAAAACATCAGTGACCCCCACCACGTGTGACTGTAGGGACTGTATTATTTTGTTTAAAAAGGCCTAATTTCTTTTTCTGAAAACAGTAGAATGATGGGCTTTACAAAAAAGCTGGAATTTTGTTTCGTCTGGTCACAGCACATGGCCACAGCAAAGGATTTTGGCTTCCTCGGGTAAGTTTTGGCAAACTCCAATCTGGCTTTTTTATGTGTCTGTATCAGCAGTGCGGTCCTCCTGGGTCTCCTACCATAGCGTCCCTTTTCATTCAGATGGTGACGTATAGTGCGAGCTGCTATAGTTGTACCCTGTGCCTGAAGGTCAGCTTGAATTTGTCTGAAAGTTGATCGAGGTTCTTTATCCACCATTCGAACAATCCTTCGTAGTAATCTTGGATCAAGTTTTTCTCTTTTGTCCACATCCAGGGAGATTATCTACATTGCACTGTATGGACTATAAACTTCTTTACAATGTTGCACACAGTGGACACTGGAACATTAAGATATGTTAGTTGATACAGGTGAGTTTAATTACAAATTACAGGAGCATCACAAATTTAGAAATGTAATTATTTCTCACAATTTTGAGAAGGTGACAATAATTTTGTCCAGTCTATTTTTGGGGTTTTGCGTTGAATGTGTCAGATTTGGCTTTTTGCTTCTCCACGTTTTCGTGTCATACCAATACAAACAAGACATAAACAATGAATAAATTCCAAAACAATTCTGCTGCACTATCTGACATAAATGCAGGGTTGCCAATATTTTTGGCCATGACTGTATATGAGCTTGTTGGAAACCAGACCGTGGGCATTAATATAGAGTTTTTCCCATCTTAGCAGCTATGACAGCCTCCACTCTTATGGAAGACTTTGCATATGTTTTTTGGAATGTGTCTAAGCAGGGTCATGTCTGTTTAGCCAAAAAAGTAATTGTGAGGTCATGTACTGACTTGGTTTGAAATCGGCATTCCAAATCATCTCAAATCAGTAGGTCCAGACTGTAGGCCACTTGAGTTCCTCCACACCAAACCCATGAAACCATGAAGCTTTGTGCACTTCAGCACAGTCAAGCTGGAACAGAAAATGGCCTATCCTACACAAGGTTGGAAGCGCTCCCTTGGCTAAAATGTCTTTGTATGTTGTAACATTAACAGTTTTCTTCACTGGAAACACCTTGCTGTGGGGCTTGTTGTGCCCCAAACCTTCCTGCCAGTCTTATACTGTGTGCCCTTCATTCATTCCTTTGGGGTGTCTGCAGTCCATGCTCTAGTGGAGTACAAATTCATTATAGGATTGATTAACTTCTTCCTACCCACGCCATTGTTAAATGTCAATGTCCAGTCAATGACTTGGTTTGAAATCGGCATTCCAAATCATCTCAAATCAGTAGGTCTAGACTGTAGGCCACTTGAGTTCCTCCACACCAATGTCCCTGATCAGCACCGAGTGGGAGCCCTATTGTTCTAGGAGGATGCCATATGACATCCTCCCCAGAACGCACTTTGCCCAGGCCCAGCAGGCTGCACTAAGGTGTAATGTGTCACCCGCTGTGTCCACTGAACATAGCAGATGACTGATCCGTGTACCGTCTCGCTGCCAGTACTATAAGATCACTTTGACCAATCACAGCAGATCACGTGACAATCGAACACATTCAATGTCTTCGATTCATGCCATTCATTGTGTACAATTGTGTTGCTTTCTGAGATTGGTTACAGTGATCCCATGGTACATACAGGGCCAATCACAGCCCATCTGCAGCATGTGATTACAGTAGCTGTGGCCAATCACAGGTAATTACAATACAAACTGAATGAATCTATTTTCATTTAATAAAAATGCTTGCTTTTAGCAGTGAAATTCAAAAAAAGCAATTATAGTGTGTACCAAAAAAAAAAAATCTTCATCACCTCCCCAGAGTAGTAAAGTGTTTATGTGGTAATACTGTATTGCTCTGGTCACAATATGTAAAAAAAAAAAAAAAAAATTAAAAATCTAAAAATAAAAATTTAAAATTATTATTATTATTATTGTTTTTAACATACTGTCACCAGCCAATGTTCCTGATCACCACCACACCAGTTATATGATGACGCTGTATTGCACTGGTGACATTATGTAAAAAAATGTGAAAAAAATGTTTTAAAATTATTTTCATTTTCCCAAAAATTGTGACAAAAACTTACACCTTCAAAAAAATGCATCATGCCTCTTACTAAATACCTTGGACTGTCTACTATCCAAAAATGGGTCATTTGGGGGATATTTGTACTGTCCTGGTGTTTTTTGGCCTCAATAAATGAGATCGGCTGTCAGTACATCATGATGGATCAATTTTCAGACATATATAACATAGTTTGTGGACGCTCTAACTTTTCTACAAACTAAATAAGAAGCACTGATTTGGGTTATTTTTCACCAAAGAAATGCAGCAGAATACATTTTGGCCTAAATTTATAAAGAAAGAATATTTAATAGCAAATTTGATCAAAGAAACGAAGCAAAGGCAAGTTTTTCAAAATTTTTGACCTTTTTTAGTTTATTTAGCAAAAAATAAAAATCCCAGTGGTGATTAACCGCTTCCCGACCACCCTATAGCAGAAATACTGCTACAGGGTGGCATGGGTGTGCAAAATCACATATATATACGTGATATTGCACTTCCGGGTAGGGTGTGCGCGATCCGCGTGTGCGCCCTACCTGCGCCACCATTCACGGCTGTGGCTGTCAATCAACGGGCCCTGGCCTGTAATTGCCCGCTGGCGCCCTGTGATTGCTAAGCATCTCCGTTGGGGAGGAAGACTGTTTTATTTACAAACAGTCTTCCTCCCTGTCAGCTCCGGCACACTACACAGCACAGCCATCCTGATCAGTGTGCTTACAGTGAAGCACACCCCCGCCCCCTAGTAAAACACTCCCTACATATAGTTAACCCTTTGATCACCTCTCATGTTAACCTCTTCCTGTCCAGTGCCATTAGTACAGTGTCAGTCAGGGACGGACTGACAACTCATGGGCCCCCTGGGCAATAGGGGATCATAGGGCCCCTGTGTCCTTGCCCAAACTCAAAAAAAAGCCTATGAAAAAGGTACCAGGGGCATCCCATGGGGCCCCCTACTGACTCCAGGCCCTCGGGCAGTGCCTGAGTTTCCAAATGGTCAGTCCGCCCCAGGTGTCAGTGCTTTTCTTTTAGCACTGGTCACTTTATTGGTGTCACTGGGGATGTCAGTGACACCAAGTTAGTTCCCCCCAGTGTCAGAACGTCCGCCGCAGTCCCGCTAAAAGTCGCTGATCGCCTCCACTACTAGTAGAAAAAAAAAATCCAAGTATCTACACTACCATTTGTAAATGCTATAACTGTCACATAAACCAATTCATTTACACGTATTTTTTTTTTTTTTTTTTTTTTTTACCAAAGATACATTTTGGCCTAAATTTATGAAGAAATTTGATTTTGTAATTTTTTTTTACTGGACATGTTTAATAGCAAAAGTCCAATATATTGTTTTATTCTCAAAATTGTAGGCCTTTTTTTTTAGCACAAAAAAAAAAAAAGGTGATCGAATACCACGGAAAGAAAGCTCAATTCATGGGAAAAAAAGGAAGTAAATTTCATTTGGGTGTAATTTTCAGTTAAAGTAACGCAGCGCTGTATCGCAAAAAAAATGTCCAGAAAGGGGGGAAATCCTCCGGAGGGTAAGTGCTTAAATACCAGCAAAAGAAAGCTCTATCTGTGTGAAAAAAATAAAAATGTCCTACGGGTATAGTGTTGCATGACCGCACAATTGTCATTCAAAGTGTGACAGTGGTGAAAGCTGAAAATTGGCCTGGGCAGGAAGGGAGTAAAAATGCCCAGTATTGAAGTGGGTAAAGAATGCACAGCGCATGAGAAGTTGCTATGTAGTTTCTTGGGTGATGTCTGGCTGGGTCAGGAAAATGTGAGTATTAAACCCAGTACACACTATAAGAAAATCACACAGACGATCGTCCAATTTTCCTCGATGTTTCACAGCAGGTCGAAACTGAGCCGGATTTGTTTGTTCTTTATTGTTTCTTATCATGCGCAGTCTTTTGTATCCGATTGTTCTTGTAAAAAAATCGTACGGAAAAAGTGCACATTAAATTTAAACCATTAGTTCTGTTCTGGTACGAGAAAAATTTGGGAGTTTGTCCTTTCGAAAATTTTCATTTGGAAAGTCGGAATTGGTTGTCTATAGTTGTGTACACACTATACGAAAATCGAACGGTCATGCCTCGTATGGTTTTTTCTTCTGATTTTCTCATAGTGTTTAGCTCACCTAAGGCAAAAATAAGTTGCAGTTATACTTTAATAATATCCACAACTCCATTCAAAATTTCCATGTAAACTTGGCACAGCTTACCTGTCAATGTCAATGATTCAACCTGGAGTTCATCTTGTGCGCCTTGCTGACCCTATAGCTACCAGAAATGGTCCTGAATCGCAGCCATACAGTGGTCACTGGTTCTGAGCGCAACCCGTTTTTGTAAACTCACTCTGAAGAATATATTTTTTTTTAAAATATATTTTTAAAAATATATTTTTTTAATATATTTTCAGATTTTTTTTAACAGATAAAAAAGTCATTTTAACATATATTTTTACATATATTTGTAAATGCATTCCAAAAATGTAGATTGTAGATACAGTATGTATATATTTATTGAAATATATTTTGAAATATATTTCAATAAATATGGACAAAATTGTAGCATTTCAAATATATGACAATATATTTGGGAAGAATATTTTTATTATTATTATTATTATTACATCGAGTTTATATAGCGCCAAAGGGTTTGCTCAGCGCTGTACAATAGGGGGGGGACAATACATGGCACAGTACAACAATAGCAAACAACGTACGAGGGGTAAGAGGGCCCTACTCTTTCGAGATTACAATCTAGGAGGGAGGGGGGGGTAATGGTACAGTAGGAAGTGGCTGAGGGGAATGGGGGGTGGGAGGAAAGAGGGGGAATGGCCGTTAGGTGAGGGTGGGGTAGGCTTCCCTGAAGAGATGGGTTTTGAGGGAGCGCCTGAATGTGAGGAGGGAAGGCGACAGTCTGATGGATTGGGGCAGTGAGTTCCAGAGGATGGGGGAGGACCTGGAGAAGTCCTGTAGTCGTGCATGGGAGGAGGAGACCAGGGAGCAGGATAGAAGGAGGTCCAGTGAGGAGCGAAGGGTACGGGTAGGGCGGTACTTGGGGATCAGGTTGGTGAGGTAGTCAGGGGCAGTGTTGTGAATGGCTTTGTAGGTCAGGGTTAGAAGTTTAAATTTGATTCGTTGGGCAATGGGGGCCATGGAGGGAGAGGCAGAGGGGGGTGGCAGAGGTGGAGCGGGTGGTGAGGTGGATGAGTCTAGCTGTTGAGTTCAGGATGGTCTGGAGCGGGGAGAGCCTGCACTTGGGTAGGCCGGTGAGAAGAGAATTGCAGTAGTCAGAAGAGAATTGCAGTATTTTTAAAATGTATTTCAAATATATTTTCCTTCCATATGGGAAACCCTGACTGTAGAAGGTTTGTATAAAACTCAGACTAAAGGGGTTCTGAGATGAGTTTTTCAATTAAGCCGCTGCTGCTGAGATTCAAGTTGGTGTTTAAAATTTGTAATTAATTTAGTTTTTTTTTTTGTTTTGTAGAGGGGATCCATCTCTAACAAAGAAAATGTTAATCAGCCAGAGAACGTACGAGGGAGAGTCAAGAGATGTGAGTAGAACATCGTAAATGGGTAATGTTTGAGGAACAAACCAGTTCACTGTAGTCTGAACATGTGGCCCATCAGTAGAGGTGAAATCTCTCAAAGTGGGCCCCATAATGTGCAAATATGCAAGGCAAGAATTGACCCTTACTTTTCATTCCTCCAGCAATTTAACATCCTCGCTCCCGTCATTGTTCTATTGCCTCCACTGCCATCTTCTCCTGGACTTCTGGCCCAGTGTCTTCTCTTTTCAGTCACTGGTGATGCAACTTCCTGTCATGTACCTGATAGGAGGCCAAGATGTTGAAGACAATCTCCCTTGTTTCTCCAGCCTAAGCGCACCTGGTTACGAGATAGGTTGTGATTTGGTACACAAGGAACACTAGTGCCTAAGAATTTTGCATGCAGATCTTTGGACTATCAATGCCAACTAGGAGGAACCAGCAGGTAAAAGTATCAGGCGAACAGTTCGTGAACCTATAGGAAGAACCAGCAGAAGTTGAGGAAGACTTTCTAATGAGTTGAGGATAGCAGGACAGTACAGCTATGCAGAGCCATACAAAGCAGTGTGCAGGAGCTAACGGAAAAGATCTGTATTGTTCACATACAGTTCTCTCCCCCAAGCGGTAATGGTCCTTAACAGGGGCGGACTGACCATTTGGAAACTCGTGCACTGTCCGAGGGCCCGGGGTCAGTAGGGGGCCCCATGAGATGCCCCTGGTACCTTTTTCAGAGGCTTTTTTGAGTTTGGGCAAGGACACAGGGGCCCCATGATCCCCTATAGCCCGGGGGAGCCATGAATTGTCAGTCCGCCCCTGCTCCTTAATCACCAGGTGCCAGCAAGTAATCACTGGCCGGGACCCAGTGATTGACAGCCAAGGTTGCGAATAGCAGCGTGGCTCGCGAGCACCCCCTACCTGGAAGTGCAAAATGGCGTAATATATATATATATATATATATATATATACAGTCAGGTCCATAAATATTGGGACATCGACACAAGTCTAACATTGTTGGCTCTATACACCACCACAATGGATTTGAAATGAAAATGAACAAGATGTGCTTTAACTGCAGACTGTCAGCTTTAATTTGAGGGTATTTACATTCAAATCAGGTGAACAGTGTAGGAATTACAACAGTTGCATATGTGCCTCCCACTTGTTAAGGGACCAAAAGTAATGGGACAATTGGCTATTGGGACAATACACCGTTCACCTGATTTGGATGTAAATACCCTCAAAAATTAAAGCTGACAGTCTGTTCGTTTCATTTCAAATCCATTGTTGTGGTGTATGAGCCAAAAATATTAGAATTGTGTCGATGTCCCAATATTTATGGACCTGACTATATATACATGATTTTGCGCACCCTTGCCACCCTGTAGCAGTGTATCTGCTATAGGGTGGTGGGAAAGCAATTAAAAAATATATAATGTTTGGGGGTTCTAAGTACTGTTCTAGCAAAAAAATGCTAACTTTTACATCTTGGAGAGAAGTGTCAGAATTGGCCCAGTAGGCAAGTGGGTTAAATAAGCTGTTTGATGTCCTTGCTGGCACTGGGCATGTGCAAACACCCACACGTGCACCGTGAAGCAGGGTTAAATAAATGAAGATGCACGCACTAGCCACGACTATACATGCAAAGCTATGAGCAGGGCCAGCGCTACCACTAGGTGAACTAAGCAGCCGCTTAGGGCTCGTTGCTACCTGGTTTCAATACTCTCCACTGGATCTAGGGGGGTGCTGGTGTGGGCTATGCCCCACCAGATTTCAGTTGTGCCCCCCCAGGCCGGTCTTTCCATAGACACTGAGTGCTGTACCCCATCCCCGTACTCATGGCTGGGACAAGGGGAGAGCAGCCTGGGGCAGTGAAGCTTGCAAAAGAGAAATAACAGGAGAGAGTTGGGAGGTGCGGGCTGTGCTCTCCTCTCCTGTCAGTGGAGAGATACTCTATAAAGCAGATGACACAGGAACGCTCGTACATGCTCAGTGTTTGATTTATTCCTCGGCTCCCTTCTGCCAAGAGATGAGCGATTATTGGAGGAGATAGGGGGCTGTGTAATCAAGCAGCATTGCAGCCGAATCCAAGAGCGACCCTGTATAGTCTGCTGTATGGAGGATCGATTCGCTGACAGCAGTGAGAGCACAGCCCACACCTCTACCTGGTTTCCCACCTGTAAATTTGAGAAGGTGGGGAGATTACCGGCTGGGTCAACTGTACACAATGACAGGAGGGGGGATAACAATTTGTGCTGAGATGAGAGGTTTGGGGGGGGGGACTATTTGTGCTGGGAAGGGTAACGGGAGGAGGAATTTGTGCTTGGAGAAAAAATGGGGGGATATATGCTGTGGGGGATTTGGGTAAGGTGGAAAGAGTTTATGCTGAGAAGGGTAATCTGGAGGGATTTGGGGAAATTTGTCCTAGGAGGGGTGATTGAAGGAAGAGGATTTGTGCGGAGGGGGGATTTGTGTAAGGAGGAGGAAATTGGGAGTGGGGAATTTGTGCAAGGAGTGGGGATTGGGGGGAAGGATTTGTGTTAGGAGGGAGGATTTTTGGGGGGATTTGTTTTCAGATGGGGGGATTGGGGGAGGATGTATACTAGGTTGGATGGGGGGTTGTGCTAGAAAGGAGGACTGGGGGGGAGCGATTTGTACTAGAAGTGGAGATTGGGGGGGTTGTGCTAGGAGGGAGGAATTGGGAGGATGTATACTAGGTTGGATGGGGGGGTTGTGCTAGGAGGGAGGATTTGGGAGGAATTTGTGCTAGGATGAGGGATTTAAGGGATAAGTGCTACGAGAGGGGATTTGGGGGGAGAGGATTTGTACTAGGAGGGGGGATTTGGAAGGGGTTGTGCTAGGAGGGAGTATTTGTGCTAGGATGGGGGATTTAAGGGATATGTGCTATGAGAGGGGATTTGGGGGGAGAGGATTTGTGCTAGGATGAGGGATTTAAGGGATATGTGCTATGAGAGGGGATTTGTGGGGGAGAGGGATTTGTGCTACGAGATGGGGGATTTGGGGGGGATGATTTGTGCTAGGAGGGATTTAAGGATTTGTGCTAGAGATGGGGGATTTAAGGGATATGTGCTACGATGGGGGATTTGGAAGGGGTTGTGGGAGGGGAGGATTTGTGCTAGGATGGGGGATTTAAGGGATATGTGCTATGAGAGGGGATTTGGGGGGAGAGGATTTGTGCTAGGGTGGAAATTTGGCGCTAGGAGGGGTGATGTAGAATCCTACAGGTAAAGTTTTATTTTTTGGGGGGAAGGGGTGCAAGTAGTTGAGCTAATCTTGCCTAAGGCGCAAAATAGTGTAGCACCGGCCCTGGCCATGAGCAATAACATATGAATACATATTTTTCAGTCCCGGATCCTAAACAGTCAGTCTCTTCAAAGAAGTCCCGTAGCTGCTAAAGATAAAACACCACCCAGGTGAATGAATATGTGCAAATGAAACCGACACTTACAGTCATTAATCAAATCTTCATGCCTGCAGATATACGGATTCTTATAACAAATTTGCATTTTTGATTTGAATTTGTTATAAGAAGCAGTATGCCTGCAGGCATTAATATTTGTTTAATGACTGTATTAGCGCTGGTTTCATTTGCACATCCACAACTACTCGGCACAGTTATCGACTTCACTCTTTGCATCTTACAGATTCTTGCATCTTACAGATACACTGTACTGCACATACACCACAGTCAGCATACAATTAAAAAAATTGCTTTGAAAAAGAGAAAAAAGAGGGAAAAGCCATGCAAAGTCTATTCTAAAGATGAACTCTACCTGCTATTGCAATTTCTTTTATTTTATGTCTTAGAAGGGTCTTCCATCGCTTAGCTGTGGTGATGGGATTTGGTGCATACAGAATAAAACCCCTGACCCCTACCCTTACTGTCCATAACTCTCCCACTGGGGAGATTTTCCTTCATTTCCTGTCCTGGGGGCAAGGGTTTGGAGGATCAGGAAGTGATGGGAGATCTCCTAAAACAAAGCCAGCTTACTTAAACACAAAGGGCAAAAGTTGAACTCGCTGTACATTTTTTATTGCTTTATTCATCTGTTCTTCGCGGTGACCTCTTGTTCCCCTCATTTCTTCTCTTGGTGTCACCTGGATAAAAAAATCTCCCTGGTCGAGTTAATTATAGCAAAAAACTAAAAAGTGACAAAAACTTTTCTCCTATGTCTTCAAAACAAACAATAATATGGTCTTGGTCTGCCTTGATGTTTTTAGTAAACCCATACGTTGACCCTACTAGGCCAAGCATCAGGTTGACTTTTCTGTAGAGTTGTCACTCTCGTTCTTTGCGATCGATCCTCGGGTCGCCCAAGAGTGGCGCTGTGGGTTTAGGAACCCGCTGTGTGAAATTGCACTAGGCCCCGATACCTATGTTTTTTTTCTGCACACCACCTCATGGGTTAGGTCTTTTGGCCGAGACAGGAGCAATTTTTGTTTCAAGGCCAAAAGGCCTAGCTATTGCACTTGCACATGCACTGACACTTTTTTTTATTATTACTTAATTATTTTACTCTCCACATACACTTATACATACCTCCTAACTTTTTGAAGGACACCTATTAGCAAATTCATCTGGGCATAGGATACACCCCCTGCCACACCCCCGTAAAGGAGAATTATACGAAAAAAATATTAGTTAAATCTAAAAGCACTTTTTTTTTTTACCACTACTATTCTTTTATATTGGCTTTTGGAATTTACAAATGTAGCAATGTAGAAATCAGATGAAAGGTTTAGCACTGTGAAACACTTTTTGAAAGATTAAAAAGTTCATTTTTATATACAACTATATAGATCAGACCAAAATGAGGGACAAATGAGGAGGAAAGAGGGACAGAGGGACGTTATTCCAAATCAGGGACAGTCCCTCGATATCAGGGACAGTTGGGAGGTGTGACTTATATGTGTGTTTCCTTTTCACTCAGGGTGATGGTGTGAGTCTTTGGGTCTGCCCTGTAGTCTAAGGGGAGGATGTGTGGCCATTAGGTCCCTTCCTTCCCTACCTTGGAGGGTCTTTCTTCAGGAGAACCAACCACTTAGTACTCATTAGTCGGCTTTGGCTGATCATGAGAAAAGGGGTTTGCCAGGCCTTTTGGCTAGGTGGACCTCAGTGTGCCTTAGAAGTCTTGTGCCCTGGGGGCCAGGAAGGGGCCCTTCCTCTTTGGGAGGGGACCATATGACACACCGTAAGTGCACGTTTTGTTCACTTTTGGTCTTTAGTTTTGGCACATCGCATTCCGGGTTCAAAAAAAGGTTTGAGTTTTGAAGTACACAGGTCTGTCTACACTTCCCTCACACCCATGTGACAACGCTTGCACCTAACAGTGGGGTTTATTTACTAAAGCTTGTTCAATCTCGTGCACTTCTGCATTGAAACCAATCAGCTTCCAGGTTTTATTGCTAAAGCTGAATTGAACAAGATGAGGTTAGAATCTGATTGGCTACCATGCACAGCTGCACGCGATCCTGAGTGAACCAGCTTTAGTAAATAAACCCCAGTGTGCCATGTGTTGACCCAATACCATGAAGTAGTAGGTAATCCTTTGGGTTCCAGTGGCAAATCTGGATCATAAGAAAGGGAGTAAAAGATAAGCAAAGATTTCTAAAGCCAGACATAGATGGAGCAATTTTCTTTCTTGCAACCATGGGTTGCAGAAAAGAAAATCGCTAGATTCCCCCATCAACACAGGCAGTGTTGATGGGGAATCCCTCCCGCAGAGCCATTGTGTTGCCCTGGCGGGGGGATGGGGGGAGCCATCCCCACCAGGAGAACACAGTGATTATTGCTAGCCGCTGCTGGCAATAATCGCACATAAAATCCGACAGGCTGATTGTACCCAAGTTGATCGAAAGATCGATCAACTTGAGTACATTCAGCCTACCCATACATGGTTGGAATCTCTGCCAGTCCCTGCTGAACCAGTTGAGATTCCAACTGTCCACGGCCGGCTTAAGAGTCTCCACCAAAGTGAACTTATAACTTTTGCAGTTATGGACAAAATGCAGGATCACGTTAAAGCCTAGCCTAGCTCCGGGATCTTGAGGATGGTGGTTGATCTAATAAAAACAAAATTTGTTATTAATGAAAATGTCTCTGCTGGATTTACCATGAAGATATAATTCTGTTTTTTTTTTTTAATTTTTCAGAACTGTTTGTTTGCCTTGTTCCTTTGTTCTTGTTAATGTGTTGTGTTGAAGTTTTGGATATGGGGTGATACCGTTTATTGGCTAATTAGATTTTAAGTAGGGCACTAAAAATATTTAGTTAGGCAATAAATGCCATCAACCTTAATCTAAACTTTCACTTTTGTTGATGGCTGACATAAAAAAACCCTCCCCTGCCAATTAAAGGGTGGATGAAAAGATGAACTAACACCCTCCCCACTCCCCTAGTTCCCACTGCACTTACTGCCTTGGAAATCTTTGGAAATCTTTCACTGCCCATGCTGCTGTAGCAGTCCAGACATTTGAAAGCCATGGCCTTCCATATCCTTCTTTCTCTGAGATAATATCTGGAACAAAGAGGGCTCAGGGAGATTCTCATTGGTCAGTGCTGACCAATGCCCACTCACCATTGTGAACGTTATGATGCTACAGAGCCTCCAGGTGATGTCCTGCATTTTTCAGAGTCTACACTGGTGGCATGGACAGCAGAAAATATTTGAAGGAGATAAGTGCAGCAGGGACCAAGGGTGTGGGGATACTGCAGTGAGTTAGTTCAGTTTTTCAACTTTTTTTTTTTTTTTTTTTTTTTTTAGAAAAGATCAACTACCCTTTTCTTGATGCTGATTTGTGGACAACTGATACTTATTTGGCCAAGACAACCAACCATCACACCTTCTGTATATGAGCTTATTGGACATCCCATTCTACATCTATGGGTATAAATACTCCAGCCTTTTGTGGGTAGAACAGACTCTATTTTTCTCTGAAACCTTTCAACACGATTTTGGATAGTGTCTGTAAGAATTTGTGACTATTCAATCAAAAGAGCATTTCTGAGGTCAGGCACTGATGAAAAGATGTTTATTATAATTCGTGTTCCAGTTCATCCCATAGGTGTTCAGTAAGGTTGAGGTCAGGGTTCTATGCAGGACACCCTTACTACTTTCACACCAAACTGGTCAAACCATGTCTTTATGGAGCTGACTTTATGTACAGGAACAGTTATACAGAAACGGAAATGGACCTTCACCAAACTATTGCCACAAGGTTGGAAGTAAACAATTTTTTAAAATGTCTTTGTATGGTGTAGAATTAAAAGTACCATTCACTGGAAACTCCTTAATATGGAGAAGTGTCTGTATCATATAGGAGGTGTGATGGTCAGGTGTTACAAAACATTGGATTGTATATTATAAGTCCAGGAATACTCTTATATTTGCTGTTTACTTAACCAAGAACAGATTTTTTTTTACAACAGGCACAAACTGACTTCTCCTTGTTTCTCCACAGTCCCAGGAATACCCACTGTAGCTCCAGGTAGGTATGGAACCAACTCCTGATCTTATTAGGGTTTGCCAGTTTAAGATAAGTCACCCTGACAATTTGACCCTACTATGTGTCCTTACCTAGCTAACTACCTACCTCTATATTCTAAAATTCTCTCCACTTACCCCTTAAATTGCCACAGCCGGTTCTGGCTCAGTGAGCAAAGGACTCCTCCGCAATTTATGAATGTTTCTCAGAGTTGCTTTTTTATATCCAAGTGACCAGAGGAACAGATCAAATCCTAATGCAGAAATACAGGGCTTCAAACTTTGTACAAGATGAAGACTGGAGAGCTTTATCAAATATGCAGTAAGGTGTGTTCCACAGAAACCAAGGGACTGCCCACAACAGCATCAATTGGAGATATAGTGTAGGCAGGTACGGTTAGCCACTTTGCCACTAGGTGGCTCTGTACCAGCATAGTGTACAGCAGATAGTGACACTGGGTGTCAGGCCCCTTTTAGGTAGAGCCCCCCCCCCACAGTGATGTCAGGGGTGAATCAGCACCCACATATAAACGAGGTGGGGAGGGACACACAAGGTCTTGGGGCACAGGATCCAAACACCCCATACCTAAGAGCAGGGCTTTAAAATTTCAAGTCCTGAGCTACTAGCCAGGCCTTAAGAGTTACTCGCCACCAACAAACACACACAAACCGAGACACCTGTACACACACACAGACATGTACATACACACACAGAAACATGTACACACACGCACAGAGACACATGTACACACACACACATACAGACACGTGTACACACACAGGCACGTACAGACATACATACACACAGATACATGTACATAGACAGAAATACACACGCACAGACACATGTACATACACAGACACACACAGATTTACACACACACGCTGTTAAGTGCTCTCTCCTCTCCCATGAAGCCACCACTGGCTGACATAGAGGATCATGTGACCAGAGTGAGCTGAAATTAGACACACACACACACACACAGAGAGCCCTATAAAAAGTTGCAGTACTTTGTTGTTCACTCACAGAGCCGGGTACTGCACTCTAGGGGGAGGCAGAGAGCACAGCACACACTCCTTCCTTTGCTTTCACTGCTCAGCTATTGAGCAGTCTGATCGCTCCCAGTGCCAATGACAGATCCAGCCTGAGCTCCGAGCCTGCTCAGCAAGACCGCCCTGGGGGACACACTCGCCCCCACCATAATTTCCGCTCGGCATTTCAAGGCCTGCCTAAGAGCATGTAACCGACACACGTGGGCCCTAGTCAGGGCAGTAGGTCGGGTGCAGTGGAACTGTATGCAGTTGGCTGTCCCTTAAAGAGGAGGGGAGACCAGGGCAGATTGTAAAAAGCCTTTTAGGCCAGTCTGGAGATACTTGTATAAGGCTGCTTCCCAGGGTGTACCCAGCTAGGAGATATCTACAGAGAACACAGTCCTATGAATTCTGATGACTCCAGGCAGAGGAGAGACAAGAGGGAGATGGGGGCTGTGAGGTAGGTACTGCATGTTCTTTCACTGGTGATTATTACGGATTGTCCACTTTTTGTGATTGACTGTGTCAGGGCCAGAACAAGGGGTGGGCAGGAGGGGAGGCTGCCTTGGGCGCAGTGGGGATTTGGAGGGGGGGGAATTAGTAGTAGGAGGATGGATTTCTTTTAGGGAGGGGGATTTGGGGGGAGAAATTTAATATCAACTGTCCAAACCACAATAATTAATGAAAATTAGAAAACATTATATACACAAAAGCCCCTAGAAACCCCCACAAGACTAAAAACATTTAAAGCAATGCTCTGGTCAAAATATGACCCACCTTCTATCATTCCCTTCCACCACCCCTCAAATCCATTCTGTAGGGATTTTTTATCCTCACTTTGTGAAGCAACTAAAATTCACCTAAGTCACCCTTCTGGGTTCCATGCTGGGGCCGTTTCTGGATAAGACAGGACCGCTATTCCAACACTAGAGATAGTCCCTCTCTGTCTGGCTCTGTCTGGGGCTGAGAGATCCTCCTTCCAAGATCCTGTCTGCAGGTAAGCCCCTCTCCTGGGCCCACTCCCTGGCTCCACACTCCAGCCTTCTCACATCATCATCTTCCACCCGATACTGACCACTTTCTGTTTAGGCTCTCCCACACTTAAGGGCTGTACCAGCCCCATGCCAAGCCTCTTGCTTGGGGATTGGCCAAGATCCTCTAAATATGCAGATCAGCCTCTCCTCACCCCCACCCACTGCCTTCTAGAAAGCTTTCATGTTCCTAGAGCAGGGGAAGGTATCAGGGAACTGATCTGCAGAACCCTCAGCCTTGACCAAAAAATGACCTGGCTGACTCATCCCAGGCTAACTCATGCCAGGCTACTACTCAGCCTCTAACTCAAAACCTAGCTAGCTCCCCCTGGTTAACTAGAGGAGAGCCACATTTATTTAGAGTAATCGTTTATAGGGGGTGAGAGAAGGTATAGTTATTTCTAGAGATGAGCTTTTAAAGAGTCAAGAAGTAAAATAGACGAACTGGCATCTACGTTAGCTGGTACCTCTCCTAATTTTCCATGACCAACTGTTTGTTGTTTGCTCCAGAAGCCTCATGTTTCTCTGAAAGGCTAATACACACTGCTTGTTTTGCTACAAAGTGGGCTATCACCTTTCATTGGAAGTCAATGGACGTCCCTTTGAACTTCAACAAAAATAGACTAGATTCAATAATGCTCATGGAATGAATCTTCCATACTTTGCACCATACTATGCCCTTTTTCCATAGACAATGATAACAGATCATTGTTTCTATAACCTGTATCTGACCAGCCTTTTACTTTTTTGATCCTGTAACAGTTATCCTTCTTTTTGTACGCACATTTACAAGTAGCTTCCAGTTTTTGACCACGTTTTTACATTTTTGTATTTCCTAACACTGGGCATCTATGGCATCAATCTCTCTGTACTATGACTTCAATAAAGTGTGTAAACAAACAAAAAAAAAAAAACCTCAAAGAACCCCAAAATAAATATCAATACACCAATCCCTAAAAAAAAATGGTTTCAACTATCATGGAGCTTAATCTGAGGCCTGAGTTGTACCGACCCGGTACATAATATCCTATTGTGCAGCAAACAAAATAGGACACATATGGAGATTTTTTTATTTATGTATTAATGTCATACATATCCATCAAACTTATGTATAAAAGTACAAAATATAAATAAATAAATAAATACAAAACTCAACACAAAGGAAACTAAAAAGTCCCAACAGTCCATGGGGGGAAAAAAAACACAAATACAGCCTGAACGGCTCATAAATAAAAGTCCATAACCTGAAAGGAAAAAAACAGAAACTATATACAATATTTACAGTACAAGGCCTTTATGACCGAGACTATATAATTAGGAGCCTTTATGGCTCAGATATAAACATAAACCATATTCAATTTCCATATTAAACCTGCCACTTACGGCCTATATGGCCTAAACTATACACAAAAAAAAACCTAACCACACTATTACACTACAGGGGAGGGCTAAGGAACCTGCAGATCTTCCACGTCTGACCCCTACAACCTACCATGCAAAAGGCTACCAAAAAGACCGAAACGCAAAAGCTAGGGAGTGCAAGAGGCAGAAAACAGGGACAGTTCCCATCACCCGAGATCAACAGACTGCAGCAACAGGCTTGATGTTCCTCCACGCCTCCATCCAAGCTCTGCGTCGCAGCCTGTCTTTCTCAAGACCCCAAATTTTTCCCACCTCACCAAGGATGTCACTCACCACCACCTGAACAGGGAGGACCTTCTGCCGAATGGAGACCTGACACCGTGCCATCCAAGTGTAATAATGGACAACTAAGCTGACTAAAAACAAGGTGTCCAAATCAAAACCCATGTGACACTCGAATGCTCCGTACACCCACTCCGCATACGACATGCGATGGAGGAAAGGAACACCCAGAGCCCCTCCCACCTGTTTATACACCTCTACGTTAAAGGGGCACTGAAGCAAGAAGTGGTCCATAGTCTCCACTTCACCCCCCACACTCCGACCTCGGACAACCACGGTCATCCGGAGGACGGTTACTTCAGGTTTACCCCTCACGTAGAGCCTGCCGTGGAAGGCGAGCCAGGCCTGGTCCCGCAACTTCAGGGGGATCCGCTCCAGATTTATCAACCGCAAACCCTCCCTCAAAACATGGCCCGGGCAATTTCTCAAGGCCAAATAGGACACATATGGAATGACCATTTGTTCTAAAAACCAAAGCAAATGCAAAAATAAGATAATATGTGCCTTGCAACACAACCGCAAAACACACTATTGATAGCACATGAGGGTATTCCCTGGCTCACGTATGATTGATCTCCTCACTTGACTTCTGCTTTGAATGGATCAACCTACCTAGCTTTTGATCCTCAGCTTTATCTTAGGCGTCATAAACACTTGTGATTGCTATATTGTGAATTCCATGAATCAGAGGGTTCTTGCAGCTGGAATAACAGGTGTTTGTGAATATTTGCAGCCACTCTGTCTATACAAAGCATTGACAGGCTGAAGATGGCTGCAGCTGTTGGGATGTTATTATATATCCACAGATTGCCTGCAGGTTAAGTGAAATGATAGCCCTTGGATACAGGTTTGGATAAAGAGACAAACAGCTCTCCCTAACTGCAGGTAAGGGCTGGATTGCAAAGTGCAATGAACAGGCATGGACAGCTGCGGCCAACACTGGCCTATCTTGGCTTTTTAGTACTTCTAGTTAGCCAGAGGGAGATAGCTAGGTTTTTTTTAGTTAGAGGCTAGATAGCAGCATGGTATGAGTCAGCCAGGTAAAATTAGGTCAGGGCTGAGGGCTCTGCAGGTCAGTTCCCTAATACCACCCCCTGCTCAGGGAGCTTGAGTAGTTTCTAGAAGACAGTGGGTGGGGGTGAGGAGGGGCCGATCTGCATACTCAAGGGACTCTGACTAGTCTCAAGCAGGAGGCTTGACATGGGGTTAGAACAATCCTTAAGTATGGAAGAGCCTGATCAGTCGATGGTCAGTGTCGGGTTAAAGATGATGTGAGAAGGCTGGAGTGTGGAGCCTGGGAGTGGGCCCAGGAGAGGGGCTTACCTGGAGGCAGGATCTCTCCTGGAAGGAGGATCTCTCAGCCTCAACATCCCCTGAGAAAGGACAGCCTGGGAAGCAGGGAAGGAGCCAGCCCAGCTTAAGTCCTGAAGGCAGTCACCAACCCACAAGCTTACATGAGAGGACTGATTGAGTAATTCTGCACCCCCTGGGCTGGAGTCAGGTGGCCATCCCAACTAGCTCCTCATCTGGGGCTCCTCTAATGCTGTGGAAGTTTCTGGGTCCCCTTGCTCAGGGATTCAGGCAACTGGGTGAAGAGGAGGATTCATCTGGGGTCTGAGGAGGTACGACAGAAGGGCTGAAGAGTTCTTTAAGGAGAGACTGTTTGTCTATGGACTTGTACATAATTGATAAGGAGATTTGACCTCATATTCACAGTTCCTTAGGCACCCCGCACATCCCTTAACCCCATCCAGGTTCAATACCCCTTAATTAAACTAAAAAAGAGCTCACTGACTATCTACTGTCTCCAGTGTGCAGGTGTTAAAGAAAATGCATGTTACCTGGATATGCAGGACTATAGGGGGCCTCCAGAATTTGCGCTATAGCCCTTATCTCAAGTGTGAGGGACCTCAGGCATTGCTCCTGGTCACGGATATGACTGTCACCTAAGTTTCTTGGCTCAGCACTGAAAGAGGGTATTGAATGTATTTCTTGCTAGCTCTCACATTATACTTTTTTTTTTCAGCGACACTGGCACCATACTGGTTTCTGCCCGGAGTTCAACCACTACTTGCAGGTAAAACAAGTGAAAAATGTAATAGATCATAAGGTATTGAATTTACTTTGTATCAGTCGATTAAAAGTACACTATATGGCCAAATGTTTGTGGAACATGACCATCACAAAAGAACCCCTCCAAATGATTGTGTTCAGGTGTTTCCAGTTCCAGCTCCATAAAGATTTGGTTTGATGAGTCTGGTGTGGAGGAACATGGGTGTTCTGCTCAGAATTATGACCTCAACCCTATTGAACTCCTTTGGAATGAATTGGACAGCCAAGCCAGGTCTTCCATCCAACATCATAACCTGACCACACACCTTGTGAAAAGCCACAGATGAGTGGAGGCTGTTTTAGCTGAAGGGGAGCCAACATAATATAATATCCATGGTTTAGGAATGGGATACCCAACAGGCTCATATAAGTGTGATGGTCAGGTGTCCACAATCTTGTAGCCATATAATGTAGTGGTTTCCAAACTGTTGTGGCCTGGGGGGCCGGATGCAGCCCTTTGCTTGCCTTTATCCAGCAATTGGAGCACTATTCATCCAATTGACATTAATAATAGGGCAACATTTCTGCCAGTAAAACCAACAATGGGACACTATTCTTCCTACTGAGGCACTAGTTTACAATTTTTTTTTAGACTTTTTGTTCTGTTTAAAGTAGAATTCTTCCAACTTGGAGGCCTTCAGCACCTAGTTTCCCCCTTTTTTTTAAGACTTTTTGTTCTGAAAGTATTTTTTCTAAAGTAGAATTGGTTCCCCTCTCTCTCCTAGTACTGCTGCAGCAGTTTACACTTGAATAGTTAAAGACAAATTCAGGTACATTAGCTATATTCTGAAATACCTCTAGAGTTCATTTCTGGCTTCACCCCTCCCACAATGGCCATATTTAGTCAATAATTTCAGCCACCATTCTCAGCCCCATAGTTTACAATCTGCTGTCGGCTGGGGAATGTCCTGTCTGGCAGCTGAATACATTTTGGGATCCATCAATGGCTGTTAGGACATTGGCAGCCATTGGCACTGTAGCAACCAATAGGCTCTGAGTGGGAAGCTGCCACATTTGCAACAACTTTCCTGTGCTGCAGATTTGGCAGGCGGGTGGTCCAGCTGGTCATTTAGTTCACCTACTTGATGAATGGAGAGCAGCCAGAGTTTGCTGCTGACATGAACTCCATCCCTAGTCCTGAGAAATCGCAGCGAGATCTGTGCATAATTACACTATGAATGCAGGGCACTTTAATGTCGATCCCTCAGGGGCGGGTTCATGACTGACTGAACTCACAGGATGTCCTTGGTCTACAGTGGTTGAATGTTACTCCAGCATCATTAAAGCTGAACTCCAGGAATTCTACGGATTACTATGACTTAAGTCAGCTATAGAGGTGTATGCCACCTTGTGGATTTATCTCTTTTAATTTTCATTTTTATTGAGCTCTGGGATTACAGCTATAGCTATTCTTCCAGTGGCACTCTGTCGCTGGACCTTCTGGTCCCAGCTCCTGTACCTGTAAAGTCATATGCAGCTGCTCTACCCACTCATCCTCTTCTCCTACCCAATCACAGAGTGCTTTTTTGTTAGGAGAACACATTCACAAAATACAAAGCCTTCTCTCCTGTCAGAGTGCCAGGAGTATAGCAATAGCTGTACTCCCAGTGCTCAGTAAAACTGTCAGCTGTAAGTAATTGATAATACAGTAAGTCCATGAGGTAGCATGCACTTGTTAGAATTAACCCATAGTAATAAAGTAACTGAATTCTTGGAGTTCAGCTTTAAACTTGATGGACTGAGAACATCTACTATTATTAGTGCATGGGACAGCTGTGGAGAGAATCTTAGTATTACAGTGGGAGCTGCTTCTTTGTTTCTTTTAGGCCACTTTATGCATCAACATACCTTCTTAGACCCAGTCTGTCCAGACAGTATGGTCACCTGCGGACTTGGCACCAGCCACAGACAGCTTAAAGTGATACTAAAGGCTCTTTTTTAAAAAAAATAACAAACATGCTATAGTTACCTGCTCTGTGCAGTGGTTTTTCACAGAGCAGCCCCGATCCTCCTCTTCTCAGGTGCTCCTCCCCCGTTGGTGCTCCTGGCTCCTCCTTTCTGTTGGGTGCCACCATAGCATGCAGCTTACTATAGGGGCACCTGCTGCTCTATGTGTCCATTCACACAGGTAGCCGCGGCTTGACCCCACCCCCTCTCCCTCCTTATTGGCTAACTGGCTTTGATTGATAATGTCCCCCGCTTGCTGTCTCAGCCAATGAGGAGGCAGAGACCTGGGACAGCCAAGGCTGTTGTGCACATTGCTGAATCTTGATGGGGCTCGGGTAAGTATTGAGGGGGCTAGGGGGCACTGCTGCACACAGAAGGTTTTTTTTTACCCTTTTACAACCACTTTAACTCTTCAATAATACACAGAAGTTGAATGCAACACAATTTTACTTTCTGCTAATTGCTGTACTGGAGATTTTTTTTTCCATTCTTTTAGATACAATGACTTTCCTGATCCCCATCTCTGTTAATAGCTAACACTGACTGAGGGACCATGGAAGAAATGGGGAGGGTCTAGCTATGTCTAAACAAACTAGCACTAAACATAAGGGGAAGACCAAGGAAGATACCAAAATCACATTAGTAAAAACATTGTAGTGGCCCATAACGACCATTAGATGTCAGCATACAACAGAAAAATGATAGCCTAACGCAGTTCAATACAAGCCATAAAAAAAAAAAAAAAAATACATGAACATGGGGCAGAACAGGTAGAGAAAGCTCCTTTTCCTGAACCAAGGTGAACTGTACCTGGATCAGTGTGCAGAGGGCAGAGAGCTCTATTGTTCACATTCTCTGAAATGCATAAACCATTATTAATCCTTCATTATCATTCATTCCTAGCTCCTGATTTGCAGTATGTCTTGGATCAGTTGTACAGTAAATCATTTCTCGTAAGTAACATTCTTTTTGTATTACTCTTAATGGGGGGAATTGGTGCTGGGAGTGGGAGAACTGTGACAAGCCTGCTGTATGTGCTCATAATGGACTAACCTTGAAAGAAAACTTTCAACACAGGCAAAGGGGAAGGGGGTGCGGATCTTGCTTCTCTGACATATTTGGCAGTGTGTGCAGTCCTCCAGTTAATAAAGCTGAATAGGCTTTCCACAGCATAGCAGTAAATCAGACTCCAGAAGACTTGGCATTTTTAGCTTTGCACCTTCTCCTAAATATAAAATGTCTGCATCAAATATTTAATTTATTCCCAAAACATTATAACTTTCCCTTTAGATTTTCCAACCCTAATCTGGGGGTTTTCTTTTTGCTACACACTTCTTCCGAAAGCTCGACTCTGGGCAAAAACAATTTTTAACCCTACCTCCCCCCACCAACTCTAACCCATCAGGAGAGTCTCCTCCCCTTACCTGGTAAAGTTCCCCACCCAGACCCCTCAAACTGCTTGTTTTTGGTGTGGGGGACTGTTTATCAATCGTAAGCAGTGACACATTGAGACCATTGTTCCCTTGCCATCTCTTTGTAATAACGTTGTCCTCTTCTCTAATTTGAGAGGACCACACTAGCTATCCAATAGAAAGTGTCCATGTCTCACCAGCTGTGACATGGACACTCAAAGAAGGACAGTCACAATAAATCAAACCCATCTCTCTCTAGCTCACTGCCCAATTGGGAATTAAAAAAAAAAATTGAAATGTTCCAAATACTCCATGGTCATATGATGCTCCAAGTTCCTCTCCCTTCTGGACTACAGAGTAGGGGGTCTTTCTTCTGGTGCCTGTGATGGACTCCTGACACTCTGACTGGGTATCTCCACCAAGAAGCTGCTTCCCAAGCTCTGGAACACGGGGCAAGTGACTCTAGCTGTAGCTACCTCTAAAGAACTAGACAACACCAGTTTTTGGAGTAAACAAGAGGAACTGCTTTATTTGAGAAACACACTGAATTTAATACAGAAAACCATCAGATAATTTTAGACAATGCCCACCCCAGACAGTCCAGTGCCCACATAGGAATACATTATACATACATGGGACAATCCCAGAATGCCATTTGACAGCCCCAGAACCCCAGATTACATGATCCAAAAAGCTATATATTCCATGGATGGGCCCTTTAAATTTTCCAAGCTAATCTGGGGGTTTTCTTATTGCTTCGCATTTCTCCTGAAAGCTGAACTATGGACAAAAACAGTTTTTTAAACCCTACCTCCCCCCACCAACTAGAACCAATTGGGAGAGTGTCCTCCCCTTACCTAGTGAAGTTCTCTACCCAGACCCCTCAAACAGCTTGTTTCGTTGTGGTAGAGTGCTGATTAATAGTTGAGGTAACACCCTGAGACCTTGTCGTCTCTTTGTGATAACATTGTCCTCTTCTGTCATTTGAGAGGACCACGCCACTGGCCATCCTATAGAAAGTGTCTACATCTCACATTATACTTTCCCTTTAGACATTTCAACCCTATTCTGGGGGTTTTCTTATTGCTTCACATTTCTCCTGACTTAAAGCAAAAACAGTTTTTTTAACCTTACCTCCCCCCCCCCACCAACTATAACCCATCGGGATAGTCTCCTCCTTTTACCTGGTGAAGTTTCCCCACCCAGACCCTTCAAAACTGCTTGCTCCAGTGTGGTGGACTGCTGATCAATCATTGCAGTGATATCTTGAAACTATCGGTTCCTTGCTGTCTCTTTGTGATAACATTGTCCTCTTTTCTCACTTGAGAGGACCACACCAGTGGCCATGCTATAGAAAGTGTCTACATCTCACATTATACTTTAGATATTCCAACCCTAATCTGAAGGTTTTCTTATTGCTTCACATTTCTCCTGAAAGCTCGACTCTGGGCAAAAACAGTTTTTAACCCTACCTCCCCCCACAAACTCTAACCCATTGGGAGAGTCTCCTATCTTTAGCTGGTGAAGTTCCCCACCCAGACCCCTAAAACTGCTTGTTTTGGTGTGGTGGACTGCTGATCAATAGTTGCAGTGACACCCTGAGACCATCAGTCCCTTGCCGTCTCTTTTGTGATAACGTTGTCCTCTTCTCTCACTTGAGAGGACCCCCCATGGCCCCTATAGAAAGTGCCCATGTCTCTCAGGCTGTGACATGGACACCCAAAGAAGGACAGTCAAAATAATTCTAACCTATCTCCCTCTAGCACATTGCTCAATTGATTTAAACAAAAAAAAAGAATCCAAATGTTCAAAATACTACATGGGCATATGATGCTCTAGGTTCCATTCTCTTCTGCACTACAGAATAGGGGATCATTCTCCTGGTGCTTGTGCTGGACTCTTAACACTCTGACTGGGTATCTCCACCAAGAAGCTGCTTCCCAAGCTCTGGAGCATGAGGCAAGTGACTATAGTTGTAGCTACCCTAAAAGAACAAGACAACATCCGTTTTTGGAGTAAACAAGAACTAGTTTATGGGAGAAACACACTGAATTTATACAGAAAATCATCTGAAAAGAGCTAATCACATTATCATAAACAATATCCATCCCAGACAGCCCGTCGCCCACATAGGAACGCATAATACATAGGAAGCCATATGATACAATAATAGTTCTTTTAGGGTGATCCCAAGGGGGGAGCAGTGGCAATTCCGGTATAACATTTCGAAAGCCTCAGAGCCCCAAATGATATGGTCCAAAAAGTGATATGTTCCATGGACGGGGCTGGAGTGAAAGCTGGTTAAAGGTACCTGAGTACCGTTCGTACAGTATCCGGACAACAGTTCCATAGTCGTGATTACCAAACCCCAGTGGAATGTAATGCTGAAATAACAATCTGAAAAACATAGCAACAAATGATGAAACGGATGATATTTTTATCTATTGGCTATTAAAAAGATGCCAAAGTTCAACACTTTGTATAAAAAATGTGCATACAAGCATGAGACAAAAAGCGCCCCCCCCCAAAAAAAAAAAAAAAAAAAAAAAAACATTAAAAACGTGATGCTCATCTGTGAATGGAGCCTCAGGCTGTAGAGGAATAAGCTTGATGATGCTGGATATCCTCCACCCATGAAATGAGGCGGGCTTTGTCCGACTTGCTGCAACTTCTAGTGCACATTGGGTGAAGCTCACAGCCGTTACAACTGGGCAAGACTGAATGGCAGGCTGGAGGCCTGTCAGGGTCCTGTCCACAGCAGTTCTGGAAGATCTGGCATTTCTGCCAGTACTCTGCATGGCCGCAGAAGTACACATCAGCCTCAGTTTGGTGCCAGACGGCCGTTATAAAGAGGCTCATCACTTCCTCAAGTTGCTGGATGATCTCTAGCTCCGCATGCCCTGTTCCTGTTTCCTGTGATTCTGACCTGTGATTTCCTGTTACCGACTCGGCTTGCTCCTGGACCTTTCTACTCTGCTTTACCCCTGATCTGACCTCACCTTGGCTTACGGATACTCTCTCGCTCCTCTGTGTATGACCTCGGCTATCCCATCTGACTACGTCTGCTCTGATTCCCACCTGGTACCTGACCTTGGCTTGAACCAACTACCCAGTAAACATCAAATCCCAGAAGGGCTTACATACCACGCACAGGCGCCTTCTGTCTGCAGACCTATCTCCGTGCACCAGCTGTACTTCTGAGTGGACCACCAACCAGCCCTCCTACAGGTGACATGTGGAATTTTGGGCCTGACTCCCGCTGTCCCACTCTCAGGGGAGTCTGGAATTTAGCCGCAAGGCAAGCCCTCTCTCCATTGACCTCCATCACCAGGTATGTGATAAGGTCAGATTTAAGCCATTTTGTAACTGACTGCTTTAGGAACGACCTTTCCATTGGCTCAACAGCCAGGTATAGTCATCTAAAACAGTAGCAATAAATGCAGATTCAATTTCTTTGCAGTATGGCAAGCTGGATGCATTCTATACTCTATGAATGTATAGTATGTCCTCGGATATATTGTTTCCTGCTTGTGTGATTGGCTCACTGTCATTCCCAGAAGTCTGCACTGAGATATTTCGGGTCATTTCAGGCACCCCCCTACACATTTCACATTTGGTGAGATGCGGTTTAAAGCTATTCACATCTAAAGGGATGCAGACACTGCATTTTCTCATTACGACACTGAGACCATTTAGGCAGTGATAATGAGGGCAGACCCTCCAATCCAGACATGGTCCAATCCAATCTAGAAAATGGTAAAACACTCAGCAGTTTCTCCATAATAAAGACTGTTACTTTATGCTGTTTTTATCATTGTCCTAAAAGAGATAATCTTTTGTTAACAAAATAGGAATGACTGGAGTAATTACTTGTGTTCTACAGGTGGCAACGGCTGTTAGGGCAATGCCCCTTCTAACCGTAAAACTACGTATAGTAGCAGGTGAGAAAATTGTGTAGAATCTTTATTGCACTTCAAAAACACGCTAATGTAAAATAAACACCGTGTAGCAATTTACTTTGTACGTATTTATTATTATTATTATTATTATTATTGTTATACAAGATATACATAGCACCAACAGTTTGCTCAGCGCTTTAAATATGGCGGGAGACAATACAGCAACAATACAGTTCAATACAAGAGGGATAGGAGGGCCCTGCTCCTTGGAGCTTACAATCTAAGAGGGAGGGGCTAGTGGTAGAAAAGGTAATAACTGTGGGGGATGGACTGATAGGAGGAATAAAAGATTTTGTTATTAGCTGAGCGTAGGATAGGCTTCCCTGAAGAGATAGGTTTTCAGAGATCGCCTAAAAGTGAGCAGAGTAGGCGATAGTCTGATAAATTGGGGTAGAGAGTTCCAGAGGATGGGGGAAGCTCTGGAGAAGTTCTGGAGATGAGCATGGGAGGAGGAGACAAGGGAGCTAGAGAGCAGGAGGTTGTGCGAGGAGCGAATAGTACAGTTTGGGTGATATTTGGGTGATATTTGGAGACAAGATCGGTGATGTAATTTGGGGCAATGGGAAGCCAGTGGAGGGATTGGCAGAGAGGGGTGGAGGACACTGAGTGGAGGTCAGTGGAGGGATTGGCAGAGAGGGGGGGCAGATACAGAATGGTTAGTAAGGTGGATGAGTCTGGCAGCAGCATTCATGATAGACTGAAGAGGGGATACCCTGCGATGAGGTCGGCCAATGAGGAGGGAGTTACAATAGTCAAGGCGAGATATAACAAGGGAGTGAATAAGTTGCTTAGTGGTTTCTGAGGTTAGGAACGGGTGTATCTTGGAGATGTTGCGGAGGTGAAATCTATATGATTTGGTCAGCGATTGGATTTGGGGCTGAAAGGACAGATGGGAGTCTAGGATTACACCTAGTACCCTGGCATGAGGGGAGGGACTGATGGTTGTATTATTGATCTTGATGGAGAGGGGAGGGGGCACGGGCTGGGGGGAATACTAAGAGTTCAGTTTTGGAAAGATTGAGTTTGAGGAAGTGGAGTGACATCCATGCTGATATGTCATTTAGTAGGTTAGTAATGCGAGAGGAGACTGAAGGGGTGAGGTGAGGAGTAGAAAGATAGATTTGTGTATCATCAGCATAGAGATGGTACTTAAAGCCGTGGGAGGAGAGATTCAGGAAGTATTTATGTGGAGCCATAGAGTGAAGGGTATGACAGCATAGAAGCCTCACAGACTGGATTTGCATTCTTTAGTATATGGCTGTGGATCAACCGAGCTAATATGACAATGTTCACAAAGAGCACAGACATCAAGAAAGACTTGACACAGTGTCTAACCCAGTGATCTCCAAATTGTGGCCCTGGGGCCGGATGCGGCTCCTTACTTGTCCATATCCATCCCCCTGATACAAGACACTATTCCTCCCACTGACACCAACAATGGGGCATAATTCCTGCTACTGACATAACCAACGGGCACTATTCCTCTCACTGACACCAAAATTGGGATACTATTCTTCTCAATGATACTAACTATGGGGCACTATTCCTCCCACTGATACCAACAATGGAGCACTATTCCTCCCACTGATACCAATGATGGGGCACTATTCCTTCCTCTGACACCAACCATGGGGCACTATTCCTTCTACTGTGCCAACCATGGGGCACTATTCCTCCCACTGACACCAACCATGGGGCACTATTCCTTCCACTGACACCAACCATGGGGCACTATCCCTCCCACTAACCCCAACAACAGGGCACTATTCCTCCTACTGACACCAATAATGGAGCACTTTTTCTCCTACTGACACCAATGATGGGGCACTATTCCTCCCACTAATACTAATGATGGGGCTCTACCCCCCCCCCCCAATACCAAAGATGCATTGTTTATTCTGACTGACGCCAGGACAATTTGTACTCCCAATGGCCACAGTCAGTCCCCCCCTAAAATCTGAAAGACAGTAAACTGGCCCTTTGTTCAGAAAGTTTGGAGATCCCTGGTCTAACCCTTCCTTTTATTATTCAAAATTGTTTTAAATAAATTGCTATACCTATCCTTTAAAACTGCAGTTATCCTTTTACTGTTGGTGCATATAAAGGTTACTATATCTACTGTATTACCTGAAAATGCATTGTATTTTGTTATATTATATGATATTAAAGTATATTTGTGTTTCTGTTTTATTATTATTTGTACCTGTTTAATGAACAAATTCTTTTTTCCTGACTTTTTTTTACCTTTTTTGTTGATAAAAGTGTCTGTCTACCTTTGGACTATATGTAATAAACCTACTTTTACTTTTTCTTCTTTGCAGCTTTTTATCTATTAGGTATGTATATAGTATTTTATTTTTAAATTCTGTTAAATGTGCTATCCTGTGAAAATGTGTTGGCTGTTTATAGATCTGTTGTTTTGTATTTTTTTGTCTGGTATCTTCATGGATCTGTTGTGTGACTGAATATGAATCACATGTCTGATGGTGGACAAAACTGTATATACACTGCTTCAAAAAATAAAGGAAGACTTTGAAAACACATCAGATCTCAATGGGGAAAAATCTCCTGCTGGATCTCTATACTGATATACTTATGGATGGGGTAATGTGTTAGGAATGTAAGGATGCCCCAGCATTTGATGGAAATGAAAATGATTAACCTACAGAGGACTTAAATCAAACACATCCCAAAAATCAAAAAATGATGCAGCAGGCGAGTCCATTTTCCTGATATTTCATTGCAGCAACTCAAAATGGTCTTCAGTAGTCTTTATGGCCCCCCCGTGCTTGTATGCATGCTCCTGATGAGATGATGGATGGTGTCCTGTGGTATTTCCTCCCAGATATGGACCAGGTCATCACTGAGCTCATGGACAGTCTGAGGCGCAACCTGGTGGCATCAGATGGACCTAAACATGATATCCCAGAGGTGTTCTATTGGATTTAGGTCAGGCGAGCGTGGGGGCCATTCAATGGTATCAATTCCTTCACCCTCCAGGAACTGCCTGCATACTCTCCCCACATGAGGCCGGGCATTGTCATGCACCAGGAAGAACCCAGGACTCACTGCACCAGTGTAGGGTCTGACAATGGGTCCAAGGATTTCATCCCGATACTTAATGGTAGTCAGGGAACCATTGTCTAGCCTGTAGAGGTCTGTACGTTCCTCCATGGCTATGCCTCCCCAGACCATCACTGACCCACCACCAAAATGGTCATGCTGAATCATGTGACAGGCAGCAGAATGTTCTCGACGGCTTCTCCAGACTCTTTCATGTCTGTCACATGTGCTCAGGGTGAACCTGCTCTCATCTGTGAAAAGCACAGGGTGCCAGTAGTGGACCTGCCAATTCTGGTGTCCAATGGCAAAAGCCAATCCAGCTCTATGGTGCTGGGCAGTGAGCACGGGGCCCACTAGAGGACATCAGGCCCTCAGGCCACCCTCATGAAGTCTGTTTCTGATTGTTTGGTCAGAGACATTCACACCAGTGGCCTAGTGGAGGTCATTTTGTAGGGCTCTGGCAGTGCTCATCCTGTTCCTCCTTGCACAAAAGAGCAGATACCGGTCCTGCTGATGGGTTAAGGACCTTGTACGGCCCTGTCCAGCTCTCCTAGAGTAACTGCCTGTCTCCTGGAATCTCCTCCATGCTCTTGAGACTATGCTGGGAGACACAGCAAACCTATTGGCAATGGCACATATTGATGAGCCATCCTGGAGGAGTTGGACTGTCTGTGCATCTGGAGGAGTTGACTGTCTGTGCAACCTCTGTAGGGTCCAGGTATGGCCTCATGCTACCAGTAGTGACACTGACCCTAGCCAAATGCAAAACTAGTGAAAAACAGTCAGAAAAGAGGAGTAGGGGAAAAATGTCAGTGGCCTCCAACTGTAAAACCATTCCTGTTTTGGGGGTCATCTCATTGTTGCTCATCTAGTGCACCTGTTGTTCATTTCATTAGCACCAAAGCAGTTGAAACTGATTAACAACCCCTTCTGCTACTTACCTGACCAGATCAATATCCCAGGAGTTTCATTGACTATACTCTGATTAAAAAGTGTTCCTTTCATTTTTTTGAGCAGTGTATTTCATTTGTGTCTTTGGGTAGCCTTATGCATTGAAAGTCATCATCACGATCACATTTATTTTGAAAAAACTGGAACATGCTGACATCCATATTTTTGTTTCTTTACAGTTCAAGCGGGAATAGATCCATATCAGGGTAGGTAAAGGACTGAACAGCCTGTTGATTTTATGCTGGGTTGATGTAAGCCTATAGGTTATATGGGGTCCTGTACCAATCATACTATGGCTGAACCCCATCATTCTTTTTACTCCCCTATTTCACTGCCATGCGTAACACACGCCTAGCCACAGATATTTTGTCACAACTGCTAAACAATATCTAAAACTTAGAGGTCGTTCACACTTATTGTGTTTATCTACAGCAGGGGTCTCCAAGCTTTCCAAACAAGGGGCCAATATACTGTCCTTAAGACTGCAGGAGGGTCGTACTAAGACCAGTGAGAGTAGAAATTGTCTTGGTGTCAGTGGGACTAAACAATGCCCCATCAGTGGTGTCAGTAGTAGGAATACTGCACCACCATTGGTTATATAGTTACATATGGGCAGCACAGTGGCTTAATGGTCACTTCCGCCTGGCAGTACTAGGGTCGTTGGTTCACGGTACCACCTGCCTGGAGTTTGCATGTTCTCCCTGTGCCTGCGTGGGTTTCCCCTGGGTACTCCAGTTTCCTCCCACACTCCAAAGACGTGCTGGTAGGTGAATTGGTTCCTGTCTAAATTGGCCCTAATATGTGTATGTATGAATGTAAGTTAGGGACCTTAGATTGTATGCCCCTTGAGAGTTAGGGACTGATGTGAATGTACAATATATAAGAGTAAAGCACTGCGTAAATTGCCAGCACTATATAAGTACCTGAAATAAATAGTTAGTCTAGCTGAAAAAATACAAAAGGCCATCCAGTTCAACCATTAGTTGGTGTCATTAGGAGGAATTTTGCCCCTTCATTGGTGTCAGTGGAAGGACATATGTCCGATTGTTGGTGTCAGTGGGAGGAATTGTGTCCCATAGTTGGTGTCAGTGGCAGGAATGGTGCCTCATCGTTGGTGTAATTGTTAGGAGATTTGACCCATTGTTGGTGTCATTGACAGGAATTTTGCCCCATTGTTTGTGTCATTGGGAGGCATTTTGCCCCATTGTTGGTGTCATTGGGAGGAATTGTGCCTCACTGTTGGTATCATTGAAAGGAATTGTGCCCAATTGTTGGTGTCATTGAAATGAATTGTGCCCCATTGTTGATGTCTTTGGGAGGAATTGTGCCCTGTTGCTAGTTTCAATGGGTAAAAACACAAGTCCAATTCCAATTGTTGGTGTCAGTGGGTGGAATAATGCTCCAAGGGACGGATAAAAGCAGCAAAGGGCCACATCTGACCCCTGGGCCGCAGTTTGGAGACCACTCATCTACAGCAATAGCCCTTGGTAACTTCCTCTTCTCCTCCTTATGGCTATACAGTATAAGGATCTGTAAAATGAGGACCTGTAAAATGGTAACTAAACTAGGCCCACCATTCCCTCAGACAACAGAAAACCAATAGACTCAGGCCCTTCAGACAATATTTTCTGTCTTACTGACTTCTTGCCCTCATCTGAAAGCATGCTTTTCTTCTTATGTATAATCCCATGCCGTCCTACTAGAATGCACCAACATGGTGGAGTGGAAATATGCTAATATGTTCCCAAGGGGAGATTTGTTTGTTATATGAGATGGGTTGGGATGTATATGGCTGGGAAATATTTTTCAGCCGGTCACAGCAATAATTGTGCTTCTTATTTTATGCTTCAAGGCAAATACAGCTTCAAAACCTTCCAGCGATATTATGACTAATTCTAGATTTTCTGTCACTTTTTGGATTATTAGTTAGAGATACTTATATAGCGCCATCAATTTATGTAGCGCTACCCTCGTGAGGGCCGCTGTGTAATGGGTACGCCTAAGCTTCCCTCGCATGGCCAGGCAACAGGTATTTTCTCACACAGACTTGCATCTAAAGACAGTGACCAGTCCTTGAGCTTGGGTTTGTTGTCTTGTTAGGAGAATTCAACTTGGATAGGGAAATATGGATTATGGGGTGTCCAGTTTGGCTTGAATCAATGGAAGGGGGGCACTTCCCTCCTGTGTACAAAGGCAGATCCTGGACTGTTCTTTTCCTGAAAGCTGTCAGTCGTTGCAAATTAGTAGCAGCTGCCCTTTATGAGCGAGGAACTAGCAGCCCTTCAAAAATCAACGTAACTTCTTGTAGCTACATGCAGAGATAGCTTCTCTCTCCCTCTAGAGCTGCTCCCAGCTCCACCTTTGCAAACACTACCAGCCCTCCTGGCTGCTTGGAAGAACTCCCGGGACAAGGATAAAGGATTGAGCCCAGCGCTGTCCTTCGAAAGCTTGCTAAGTTTGGCTGTCTTTACTCTTATAGATCCCAGAGTGTGCTGCTGTACTCACTGTGTACTCTTTGCTTCCTGCTACTCCAGGCCTCGATCCTATTCATGCCTTACTGCTAAATGTATCCTTCTGAGCCAGCCCGAGCACAACCCCCCCAGATCTAGGGGACCCCTCTCAGTCTCCTCAAGCACTCCATCTTCCACCCAACTCCTCTGTCAGCCTGACTCTTCCATATTCATGGGCTAGTCCACCATTCCACCAGAGCCTCCAAACCTTGAATTGGCCTGATCCCATGAATATGCAGATTAGGCCTCCACCCCTTACTACTTATAGACTTCTGGAAGGTTCTATGGTCCTCCAGAGTTAGGAGGAGGTGATGGAGCCACAACCTGCCGAGTCACCCAGCTGACCTGCAATAACCCAACCTCAATCACAGACTCACACAAATACACAATGATTTTACCTGCAATACAATACACTATTCGAGTAGCACACTAGAAGGTGCTACACATATTTATTGTACATTCACTTCAGCCCTCAAGGAGCGTACAATTTAAGTTCCCTAACTCACATTCATACATACACATACTAGGGCCAATTTACCTACCAGCATGTCTTTGGTGTGTGGGAGGAAACACACGCAGGCACAGAAAAAACATGCAAAAACAAGCAGGTGGTGCTATATTTGGGATTTTACCTGATGGCCTAAAACTGCTAGGAGGAAGTGCTAACCACTTAGCCATTATACTGCCCCATGGATTATCATAGGAAGCATTGAGCAATCACTTGTCCCTGTTTTTGGTGAACTTACCATGGGTTAGACCTGGCATACCTTCTCCGATGTCTGTAGATGCTGTTGCCTTGATGCTATTAGTTACATTCACAGTCCTGTCATTCGGGTAACACAATGTTCATTAGGTCAATCAAGTGTATGACAACTGTTCATCCTGTTTCTGTGGATACCTGGATCCTTGCTGCATATAAGAATGATTAGGATGATCTGATTTGTTGTGAATAACTTGCATTCATGTTTTGTTTGTTTCCAACAGGTCTACAAGGAGTCACCTTACCTACTAGTAAGTACAAGACCTAATCACATGGAAACACATGCCTGGGAATAGGTCCCCGTGGAGGCCCTTGGATCATAGGCTCAAGCTGAACAGAAGGCCATAACCTCTCTGCATGTCTAAATTAGGCCCCTGCCCACTCCCAACACTAAGAGTCCCTTGTGTTTAAACTTGCAAACACATACATACCAGTGAGTGCAGGGCTTAATTCTGATTGGAGAAAAGTTACATCCTAGGACTAGGATCCATGGACCTCCACAAGGAGACAAGGTTCAGTTTGAAGACTAACATAGGTGCACAAGGCTTCAACGTCTTTCCTAACTGGGATTACGTCTTTCCCCCTCCTAGAGTTAAGGTCCCCCTGTTATTTACTTGTCAGAGGCCAGGACATCTTCTGCCCACTAACATGGGGTGGGGTACCAGGAGGGGTGGGGCATCATGTAGACTTGGATGGAAGAGGAGTCCCTCTCTACAGCATGTGTCTTGTATCCATGGGGCTCCATAGGAACTAAGAGGTGATTCTAGAGACTACACCTCAGCGTTGTTGATACCCTTTTTAGGTCAGCTCATGTTCTGAAGGACCAAAACTAGAATTTAGGTATCAAACACAAGGAAAGTGATGATCACCCTGAGTCACAAAGCATGCAACAGGGGGGCTTTTCAGGATCCATGTAGCCTACAGAGATTCATACAGTTCATGAATCACTACTGTTCGCTAATTCGCTGATTTCCAACAGATGTGCAGTAATGAGAATTCTCCAATCACCACTACATGTGGAATTTAAAGCTAGGCACTTGACATACCCTTCAGACACCTGGGTGCCCCCAAAACACTTGGTTGTATGGAGACTATTAAACCAAACCAACATCTAGGTTGAACCAGTTTGACCATATTACTTCCCCCTACTGGGTCCCTCTGCCATGAGAACATTGGTGAACCCAAGAGAACACTACACTGGGGCACCTAGGAAACCTTATTGGAGCTGCATACTTGATAGAGAATAATTGTTTTGCAATTTTTTTTTTATGTCAAACAATATTGGTGCCTCTGTTTATCAAATGCATATTTCAGGAAACAAAAACACTAAAATGAATTTTAGTGCACAAAAAACCCCAATATAATACCCAATTTTGTGATAAATATAAAAGATAGGGATGTGTCAAGTTAAACAGATACCAAACATACCATATCTCAAAATTGCATTCGTCTGTAAATGGTAATTTATTTATTTATTTTTCATTTAACTTTAGCTAACTAGGAGCCCCCAGTGTCATAACATGGGCAGATGATGGGCTTTATTTATGGGGACTTGGTGTGTCCTCTGTGGCTGATCAAGCACAGATCATGCTTGATTCGTTGCTTCCACTGCCACAGTAGCTGGGAACAAATGAACTGAAACCAAAAGGGGCTAAATGCTCATTGCGACTGCAGTTATCACAGAGAAGATCAGGGAATGAATGTTCTTTGATCTCCACTCGCTTGGCATCCTCTTACTTTACCATGTTCCCAGGCTCCCTGATGAACAGGAATGGTAAGGAACCACCGCAGTTTGGGGTGGCGAAGGGGGGGGGGGGGAGCCATGAGCTTCTTTTAACAACATGAATCCCAGGCCATGGATAAATGGCTTTATGGTCTTGAAGTGGAACTAAAGTTCTGCCAAAAATATTAAGCAATATGAGCCGCACTCCACTTAGCTCCTCTTACAGCGTATTATTACAGCAATAGCTCCACCCAAAGTGGTGATGTGTTTCACCACTCTTGGCTTCTCCTCTGCAATAAAATACGCCTACCTGCCTGCTCACTGTCTTCTCCGGGATGCGCAGCCAAACTTACACTGCTGCAGGAGTGAAAAATATAAAGAAAAAAATGCCTTTTGATCTGCCAGATACAAAGGAACAACTCCCTCCTATGTTATGGAGATGGCGAAAGGGGAAATTGCTCTGTACTCTGACACTGCTTGATATTTCAGTGCAGCTGTTTAGAAGCTCACTGAATTTTTATAATTTTAACTGGAATTTTTTTTATTTTCTTTTAATTTTAATTTTTTTTTTCTAAAGGTTTTCAACCGTTGTTATATTTTTATTATTATTATACAGGATTTATATAGTGCCAACAGTTTGCTCAGCGCTTTACAATATAACGGGAGACAATACAGCAACAATACAGTTCAATACAAGAGGGTTAGGAGGGCCTGATCCTTGGAGCTTACAATCTATATCTGCTTATTTGTTTTATAAATATAGGGCATGGCAGTAGATGTCTATTTTCAGTCCCCTTGTCTCTGATTGAAAACTTGTATGGAGGGAGGGGAGGGATTCACTGCTCTGGAGGGGTGGGAGGGAGGAAGAGTCACTGCTCTGAAAGGGTGGGAGGGCAGCAGTTGATTTGTTCACACCAAGCTGCTTGCCTATTGCAGATTCAGTCTTCCCAGCCTGGTGCAGGTCTACAATTTTGTTTCTGGTGTCCTTCGACAGCTCTTTGGTCTTCACCATAGTGGAGTTTGGAGTGTGACTGTTTGAGGTTGTGGACAGGTGTCTTTTATACTGATAACAAGTTCAAACAGGTGCCATTGATACAGGTAATGAGTGCAGGACAGAGGAGCCTCCTAAAGAAGAAGGTACAGGTCTGTGAGAGCCAGAAATCTTGCTTGTTTGTAGGTGACCAAATACTTATTTTCCACCATAATTTGCAAATAAATTCTTTCCCAATCAGCCAATGTGATTGTCTGGATTTGTTTTCTCCTTTTGTCTCTCATAGTTGAGATCTCCCTATGATGCCAATTACAGGCCTCTCTCATCTTTTTAAGTGGGAGAACTTGCACAATTGGTGGCTGACTAAATACTTTTTTGCCCCACTGTATCTGTTTATGTGTTTTATAAAGACAGACATGGTAGTGGATATCTCCTTTCAGATTCCCCCCCCCCATCTCTGATTGAAAACCTTATGGAGGAGGAGGAGGGATTCAATGCTCTGGAAAGGGGGGGAGGCGGAAGAGTCACTGCCCTGGAAGGATGGGAGGGCGGCAGAGTCACTGCTCTGGAAGGGTGGGAGGGCGGCAGAGTCACTGCTCTGGAAGGGGTGGGTGGGCGGCAGAGTCACTGCTCTGGAAAGGTGGGAGGGCGGCAGAGTCACTGCTCTGGAAGGGTGGGAGGGCGGCAGAGTCACTGCTCTGGAAGGGTGTGGAAGGGTGGCAGAGTCACTGCTCTGGAAGGGTGGGAGGGCGGCAGAGTCACTGCCCTGGAAGGGTGGGAGGGTGGAAGAGTCACTGCTCTGGAAGGGTGGGAGGGTGGAAGAGTCACTGCTCTGACTCATTTACCTGTATGTGTAAATTTCAACTTGAGCTATTGAGTTCTATTACCAAAGTGTGGGGAAATGTGCAGATACAGTGTTGCAGAGATGTACTGAGTTTTCTTTGTTTTTCTGACAACACAACATACACTTTAACTGCCAAAATTTCTTTCTTTACAGCTACAACAGCATCTACTCTCTCTTCTAGTAAGTAATGGACCACCAATGTGTACTAACCACATCGCACGCTGTACATTTCCACTGGGAACAACCGACAAAACACTGAGCATGTTATCTTTTTTTAATTGGAGTCTATAATAATTTTCATTTCTTAAAGGTTCTCAACTGTTGTATATCTGTTTATGTGTTTTATAAAGATAGAGCATGGCAGAGTATATCTCCTTTCAGACCCCCCCCCCTTTCCCCCCCATCTCCAATTGAAAACCTTATGGAGGAGGAGGAGAGATTCAATGCTCTGGAAGGTGGGGGAGGGGGAGTCACTGCTCTGACTCATTTACTTGTGTGTGTAAACTTCAGCTTGAGCTATTGAGTTCTGTTACCAGCAGACTTTTTATAACAGGAGGTAAGGAGAGATTGGAATACATCTGCTTGGAGCTGTATTTTTAGCCAGGACCAAAGAAAGAAAGAAAAAAAGCAAGAACATTATCTTCCCGGGAGAGAAAACTGATGATTCCTACCCCTGATGATACCATGTTGTCCTGTCAATGCACCTCCAGGAGTAGGTTCTCGTATACAAAAAAAAATCTGGGTTTCTCTTCACATAAGAAAAATGGGATTGTTCTGTTCAAGTACAGCTCTATGCATTGACATACCTCCTTTTAGACCCTGGTTCATCCAGCCAGCATGGCCACTAGCTCAATAAGTGCTCTCCACAGACAGCCCAGCTCTCCAATAAGACATGATAGTTTAGGGCGCGGGCTATGAATAAGTGCATAGCACGAAACACGTCAGGGGGGCTACAGCATACAGACGTCACGCCACCGCTGGTGGCCATCCTGAAATCTATGGTCAGTGTCCTTTATTTATCAATTTACATACCTGTTTTTTTTCTATGGAATAAAGCTATCCCTTATACAGTATCACACTATGTGGTGTCCCTTATTGGGGCTCTCCCTGTGAGTGCTGTCATTCGCAGAGCCTATTCTAGAGATGACCTCAAGTGGTGTTACATACCAAGGGACCCAGAGAAACTAACACAGACGTGACCAGACGCTGTGACACCCGTTTGAAGATTAAATGGTGTATTGGAACCTTGCTTGACCTGGGAGCAGATGACCTAAGTTTACCTGATGAGACAGGATTAATCTCAAATGCGTGTTTAATGTGCACTTCTGGTGAGTGTGCATTTTGCTTATTTAGACACATCATCTGTCACCCCCCAGATCAGATACTCATACACATTGATCATGATCTTATGAGATCCTCACGTTCTGCAACACTATTTGGGACATTTTTTCACTATTACAGTCACCATGCGGTGATATCATACCTTGCACTTTTTATATATATATTTTGATGCACTTTTCATATGTATATGGCATTTTATTAATTTATTTATATATGTATTATTGTTGTCATTTCGCTCTAGCGCTGCACCCATTATATTGATACTTATTTTGGAAGGTTTTCTTGGTTACCTTTTGGTGTCCTAGTGGCTGTCTTTTTGGGTATAAATATATATCCTTTTATATACTGTATCTTGAGGGAGTCTATTCCACGTTTTCACAGCTCTCACTGTGAAGAAACCTTTCCATGTTTTGAGACTAAATTTCTTTTTCCTCCAGACGTAGAGTGCCCCCTTGTCCTCTGTGATGACCTCAGGGTGAAAAGCTCTACACCGAGTTCACTATATGAAACACTGATGTATTTATACATGTTGATCATATCCCCCCTTATGTATTATACATGGAGATCATATCCCCCCTTATGTATTATACATGGAGATCATATCCCCCCTTATGTATTATATACATGGAGATCATATCCCCCCTTATGTATTATACATGGAGATCATATCCCCCCTTATGTATTATACATGGTGATCATATCCCCCCTTATGTATTATACATGGAGATCATATTCCCCCTTATGTATTATACATGGAGATCATATCCCCCCTTATGTATTATACATGGAGATCATATCCCCCCTTATGTATTATACATGGAGATCATATCCCCTCTTATGTATTATACATGGAGATCATATCCCCCCTTATGTATTATACATGGAGATCATATCCTCCTTATGTATTATACATGGAGATCATATCCCCCCCTTATGTATTATACATGGAGATCATATCCCCCCTTATGTATTATATACATGGAGATCATATCCCCTCTTATGTATTATACATGGAGATCATATCCCCCCTTATGTATTATACATGGAGATCATATCCCCTCTTATGTATTATACATGGAGATCATATCCCCCCTTATGTATTATACATGGAGATCATATTCCCCCTTATGTATTATACATGTTGATCATATCCCCCTTATGTATTATACATGGTGATCATATCCCCCTTATGTATTATACATGGAGATCATATCCCCCCTTATGTATTATACATGGAGATCATATCCCCCCTTATGTATTATACATGTTGATCATATCCCCCCTTAATCTCCTTTTCTCAAGAGAGAATAAATTTAGTTCCTCTAGTCTTTCCTCATAGCTGAGCTCCTCCATGCCTCAAGGGGGCAAAGTTCCACTGACCCCCAGCACAAGGGGGCAAAGTTCTATTGACCACCAGCACAAGGGGGCAAAGTTCCACTGATCACCAGCACAAGGGGGAAAAGTTCTATTGACCACTTGCACAAGGGGGCAAAGTTCCACTGACCCCCAGCACAAGGGGGCAAAGTTCCACTGACCCCCAGCACAAGGGGGCAAAGTTCCACTAACCCCCAATACAAGGGGGCAAAATTCCATTGACCACCAGCACAAGGGGGCAAAGTTCTCTTGACCACTAGCACAAGGGGACAAAGTTCCACTGACCACCAGCACAAGGGGGCAAAGTTCTATTGACCACTAGCACAAGGGGACAAAGTTCCACTGATCACCAGCACAAGGGGGCAAAGTTGCATTGACCACTAGCACAATGGGGCATAGCTCCATTGACCATCAGCACAAGGGGCAAAGTTCCATTGACCACCAGCACAAGGGGGCAAAGTTCCATTGACCACCAACACAAGGGGGCAAAGTTCCATTGACCACCAACACAAGGGGGCAACGTTTCACATCCTAGGAATTCCCACTCCTCCAGACTGACATCCACCCATCAAGGCATTTTGATATTTGCATAACACACCCCCATAGGACAGCTTGTATCAAGACTGAGGGTAAGTACTGAGGCAGAGTGCTGTAGTGATATCAGAAACCATGTACAGCAGCCTGCTAGGCCCCTCCCATCAGCCATGATCTGCCTTAATTGCTTAGAAAAGCTCAGAGACCTATTAATGGTATCACTGGGTCTAAAATAAAGTACTGTATGTAATCAAAATCGAAAGGTGATCCAATGGTATTGCACAGACCTGCCCCTTACCTACTCCTCTGGGGTTCCTCAATGGTGCTCTCTGCTCCTCCTCTTCTTCATGTGTTCCCATGACAAGCTGCGTGCTATGGGGTCACACGTGTGGACTTTCTCCTGAGCCGGGATGTGTGTGTGTCTATAGACACACACAGAGTGGCTAGGCCCAGCTACCCCCCACATAATTTGACTGTCAGCATTGGCTCCTGCTGCTTTCAGTGAGGCCTGTGAGAGCAGGGAAAGTTTACAGAGCTGCAGATAGGCATGGCCCTGGATCAATGAAGGACTCAGGTAAGTGTTGGTGGGGAGGGGCAGCTAGTGGAAGGTTTTATACATTAATACATAGAATGCATTAAGTTGGAGTAAACTCCCACTGGTCACTTGTACCTACAGGTAAGTTTTATAATAAAGCGTACCTGTAGGTACAAGGAATATCTCCTAAACATGCACCCTCTAGGATATATTCAGTGGCCCTGCAGCCGGTCACATCACCGTCACATGCGTTATGAAGGAACGGCATACCCGTGCCATTCTTCAGAGCTCTGTGCTGTGGATGAGACTCCCATGCGAATGCTCAGGGGGTGACGTCAGTGCGGCTCAGCCAATCAAGTGGCCAGAGCCTGCAAGCCCAGAAGGAAGACCAGGTGAAGATGGAAGCCCTGCCAGTGGTGACAGCACACCACTGGAGGGCTTTTTAACTCAAGTTTACGACCACTTTAAGGTAAAAAACCTTTTGGCGTTAGAACCACTTTAAATTACAGACAAAAAGTTTAATGTTTTAATTGTTTCTTTACATTTCTAGGTGGACCTACTACACCTTCTGCAATAGGACAGACTACATCAACACCACTAGCCACGACATATGCAACTACGCCAATAATGGCAACCACACAGCCAGTAACCACATTAAGTACGACACCACCAACCTCACTAGGCACAACACCACCAACCCTACCAGGCACAACACCACCAACCCTATCAGGCACAACACCATCAACCCTACCAGGCACAACACCACCAACCCCACTAGGCACAATACCACCAACCCTACCAGGCACAACACCACCAACCCTACCAGGCACAACACCACCAACCCTACCAGGCACAACACCATCAACCCTACCAGGCACAACACCACCAACCCCACTAAGCACAACAACACCAACCCCACTAAGCACAACAACCCCCCCAGCTTCTCTAACCACTCTTTCTACAACTCCAGTCTCATCGTCCACTTCCACTTCTGCCGGTGAGTAAAATATAAATTCTACTATGATCATAGACATGTGCAGAATGAAAAAGTTTGTTTCATTGCTGATCAATTTGTTAAGTTCCTAATTTAGTGTCATTTCGTTTATTTTTTTTTTTTTCATTTTTGACCGGATTCAATTTTTTTTTCAATGGATTCAAAGTATTTGAATAAAATTTGAATCGAAAATTTTCAAACTGAATTATGAAGAATAGCTGGTTCTATTCCATTCGAAATTCGAATTTTGGATGACGTCTGTTCTGTTCTATTTTACTCTGTTCTTTTGGAAATTCACATTTTTTCAAATTTCAATTTTGTTTTTATTTTCTTTTATTTTCTATTCTATTTTATTCTTTTAGAAATTCACATTTCGGAAGATGACTTTATTCTTTCTATTTTAATCTATTTTATTTTTATATTCTATTCCTCTATTCTTTTCTTTTTTCTTTTTTTTTAACTTTTATTTGATTTTCCAGTATAAAAAGAACAACATGTTTATAAAAAAAATTCATGTATACACATTCCATAATACCCCATTATACCCCTCCCCCCATCCCCTTTTCCCGCATCCATGTCCTCTTCTTGACCTATCTCTTTTCTCATGTTTATCTAGTTATCTATTTATTTCCAGCACTACTCTCCCTCAGAATCACAATTAAGACTCTCGCCTGGCTTCTAAATTTCTCCCCCAATTCCCTCCAATTCCATATATATCTTTCAGAGGATTTAAATTTCAACCAACCAAACCACATTTTCCTGAGTTTTTTTTTTCCATTTTATCCTCCTCCATATGACATAGCTTCTCCATCCTATAAATATTTTCAACTCTATTTATCCATTCGTTAATTTTTGGTGCTTCAGGAACCTGCCAGAACTTGGGAATCAAACCCTTGGCCGCACTAATTAGATGAAGACATTGAAGACTTTCCTTGTCAGTGAACTAATATTAACATCCAATGTGCGAAAGTATGTGGTATCCAGGGGCAGAATGACCATTTGGAAACTCGGGCACTGCCCGAGGGCCCGGGGTCAGTAGGGGGCCCCATGAGATGCCCCTGGTACCTTTTTCATAGGCTTTTTTGAGTTTGGGCAAGGACACAAGGGCCCCATGATCCCCTATTGCCCGGGGGCCCCCATCAGTTGTCAGTCCGCCCCTGGTGGTATCCATACAATCTTTTTTAATTGTGCCTTAATTGAGATCCCTTCCATCTTCACCCATCCTTTCCCTTGTGAATTAACCACTTGAGCTCCAGAGGATTTACCCCCCTTAGAGACCAGGCCTCTTTTTGCTACTCGGCGCTGCACTAATTCAACTGATAATTGCGCGGTCATGCAATGCTGCACCCAAACAAAATTTACGTCCTTTTTTTTCACACAAATAGAGCTTTCTTTTGGTGTAATTTGATCACCTGTGCGCTTTTTTATTTTTCACGCGCTATAAACAAAAAAAGGCCAAAAACTTTGAAGAAAAACAATATTTTTTATTTTCAGCTATAAAAAATATATAGTAAACTCAAAGTTGGTTATAAATTTAGGCCAAAATGTATTCTGCTCCATGTTTTTGGTAAAAAAAATCCCAATAAGTGTCTATTGATTGCTTTTTGTGGAAGTTATAGCGTCTACAAACTATGGTATAAATACTGCAATTTACGCAATTTTTCTGCTATACAGCGCTGCGCTAGTTTAACGGACAATTGCGCAGTCATGCAATATGGTACATAAATGAAATTTACAACTTTTTTTTCCCCACAAATTGAGCTTTCTTTAGGTGGTATTTGATTGCCTGTGCGGTTTTTTTTTATTTTTTGCGCTATATAAAAAAAAGGCTGACAATTTTGAGGAAAAAAAAACAATATTTTGGACTTTTTGCTATAAAACATGTCCAGTAAAAAAAATGCAAAAATCAAATTTAGTCATAAATTTCTGCCAAAATGCATTCTGCGACATGTCTTTGCTAAAAAAAAACCTAATACGTGTAAATTAATTGGTTTACGTGAAAGTTATAGCGTTTACAAATGGCGGGAAAGATACTGAAATTTTTAGGTTTTTTTTTTATACTAATAATGGCGGTGCTCAGCTAATTATGGCGGCGATCAGGGACTTATGGCAGGAGTGCGGGACTTGGGTCACTGACATCCCCAAAAACACTAAGACAGTGATCAGTGCAAAAAAAAAAAAACTGACACTGTACTAATGGCAATGGGGAGGAAGGGGTTAACTTTATTTTGCAGGGAAGGGTTATAGGAGTGAGGGGAGTGTTTTACTAGGGGGCGGGGGTGTGTACTGGGCGGGACAAGGCTGATCGAGAAAGTGAAACTGTTCTTTCTCGATCAGCTCATCCTCGAGCTAACAGAGAAGTGACAGACAGCACAGCTACTGCAGCTGTGCTCTCTGTCACTGTTTGCCGCCGATCGCCGGGACATAGCCGCTAAGGAGCGGCTGTGACCCGGCAACTGACATCTACGGCGGTGAACCGTGGGACAAATAGGGCGGCGGCGCGCCTCACGCGCGCCCTCTATTTGTTTACAAAACACACGTTTTAAAACTTGGTTTTGCCTGTGAGTGCCGCCCTGCCGCCATATATGTACAGTGGCTGGGCGGCATGCGGTTAAATGTTCAATCTACTATTCGTGGTAAGATCACTGCTAGATAGTAATTCCTTACATTAGGTAAGCCCAACCCCCCATTCCCTTTTTCTCTACTCAGGACCTCGTAACTCATTCTCGGTTTCTTATTTGCCCATATAAATTTAGTAATCATCTTCTTTACCATCCCGAAAAACGATCCTGGGAGGTGAACTGGAAGCATGTGGAACTTATACAGAATTTTTGGCACTATCACCATCTTTACCAGATTTATACGCCATATCCAAGAGGCTCCTCCCTTTGAAAGTCTCTTTAGTTCTTCCTTAATTTAATTTATTAGGGGGATATAATATGCCTGATATATACCCTTTATTGAGGGGGTCAGTTTTACTCCCAAGTATCCTATTTCCTTTTCCCTCCAAATAAATGGGAACTCTTTTTGTAGATTCAACTTCTCTGACATGGGAATATTGATATTTAATATTTCTGATTTTACTGGGTTTATTTTCAAATTTGAAAACTCACCAACCTCTCTTCTATTCTATTCTATTAATTTCTATTCTATTTTATTCCATTCTGTTTTTTGCTAATCTTTTCTATTCTGTTGTATTCAATTCTACTCTATTATATTCTTTTCTATTCAATTCCTTTATTTTCTACCTTAATCTTTTATTTTCTATTCAGTTTTATTGTATTTTCTTTTATGCCAAATTCAAATTTAGCAGCTATATTCTATTCTATTCTAATCTACTCTATTTTTTATTGTATTCATTCTTTTCTGTTCCTTTGTTTTCTATTATCTTCTATTCTTTTATTTTCTGTTCTGTTCTTATTTTTTTTCTCTTCTAATTTTATTCTATTCTATTCTTTAAAAATTTGAATTTCAGGAGATGGCTTCATTCTTTATATTTGTTTTGATGGGATTTGTTTTAGCAAAGACATGGAGCAGAATACATTTTGGCCTAAATGCATGCCGAAATTTGATTTTTTTTCACTGGACATGTTTAACTAGTTCCCAACCTCGCTATAGCCGAAGGACGGCTACAGAGCATTTGTCTAGTTCTGGGATAACATCCCTGGATGACATTCCAGAACACGCCCCCTGCATGCCCCCAGCAGCACGCACCCAGCGCCCCGGTGATTGCTGTGTCCTACGGACACAGCTAATCACGTGGTACGGTAAACGGCCAATCACGGCGGCCTTTTACCACATGATCAGTTGTGTCCAATGAGGATGCAGAGAAGAAGATTGAGGGCCGTGTCCTCAATCTCCTTTCTCTGTCTCAATGCGATACCCCTGATATCTCACCAAAGCCCCCCAACGGTGCTCCAGATATAATTGTAAAAAATAATAAAAAAAACTACTGTAAAAAAAACATATATTTTACAAAAAATAATAAAGTAACAAAAATAAAAAAAAACTACTGACACCAGTGGCAGAACTACCAGGGTCACAAATGTTGCAAATATCGACCATGGTGTTGCACTACCGGGCTCATAAGGAAGGGCCCTTGTTTTCTATTCTCTTCTATTCTTTTATTTTCGGTTTTGTTCTTATTTTTTTCTTTATTCTTTTTTATTCTATTCTTTAAAAATTAGAATTTCAGGAGATGGTTTTATTCTTTATATTTTATTCTATTCTAATCTATGTTTTTTTTTTCTATTCTATTCTTTATTTTCAATGCTTTTCTTTTCTATTCCTCTATTTTCTATTCTATTTTTTTTTTTTATTGTATTATATTCTGTTGTATTCTATTTACTCATTTTGAAATTCGAATTTCGGAAGACAGCTATATTCTAATACACAACGGGGTATATTTACTAACACTCAGGTCTTTTTTACTCAGAGAATAGGCACAGGAACTCCCCCTTTCTGAGTGACCCCCTTTTCTCTGCTTCAACCCTCCACTGAGCACTATCCCTTGGTTCCACCCCCTACCCACCTCCCCAGTACCACCCCTTTTAGAGAATTCAGAACCAATTAACATTTTGTAGTACTAAGCAATGAGTATGGAATTTGTTATTTTGTTAACGATAGTAGGAAAAGCATTAAAAATAGATCCCCTGCAGCCAGCAACAATAGACCTCCATCAGCATCAATAACGCCCTACCCAGCAACAATAGACCCCCCCCCCCAGCAACAATGTACCCCCCGCAACAAAATGCCACCCCAGCAACAATAGACCCCATCAGCCACAACAGATCTCCCAGCAGCTAGCATGAATAGACCCTCCAACAGCCAGCATCAATAAACCCCTCCCTCAACAGTAGATCCCTCACAGGAACAATTTATCCCCCAGCACCCCTAGTAACAGTAGATCCCGCACCAGCCAGCATCAATAGACCCTCCAGCACACGCCAGCAGTTCCTGCTGAATAAAAGCCCTGCTAACAATGGTTCACTCAGAATCTGGTGCGTCTGTGCATGGCAGCCAATCAGCTTCTAACTTCAGCTTGTTCAATTAAGCTTTGACAATAAAACCCAGAAGCTGATTGGTTCCTATGCAGAAGTGCACCAGATTCTGAGTGAACCAGCTTTAGTAAATAAACCCCACGGTCTTTGAAGGAAATCAGCAATATGTTTACATTTCAAATTGCTTTTCAAATTCAGTTTCGTTTTCAAATTCGACTTTAATTTCGTTTCATTATTTCTGATCCATTGTTACTATTGTAATTCGGATGTTCGGATACATCCAAATCTTGAAATAACGAAAATTTTGTCTGAATTTCAATTTGGAATGAAACAAACTGCACGTCTAGTTATTCACTGTATGGTTTTTCAGATATTTTATACCATGGCTAGACAATCTACTTTGGCACAAGTAGTGGGTGGCACATTTTTCCTTGGTGCACTGCCCTATAGCAGAAATATGGTGCATATATATATATATATATATATATATATATATATATATATATATATATATGTGATTTGCAGTTCTGGGTAGGGGGTGCGCACCGCCATACCCGGCCTCAGCTGGCAATCATCAGGTCCCGGACGGTAATTCCCCACCAGCACCCAGCAATCTCCAAGGATTTCCAACTGGGGAGAGACCTGTATGTAAACAATACAGATCTCTGCCCTGTCAGCTCCTGCACACTGCTTTGTATGGCTCTGCATAGCAGCATACCGTGAAACAGCACACAGTTGACCCTTTGATCGCCCTGCATGTTAACCCCTTCCTGCCCAGTGCCATTAGTATAGTGTCAGTGCTTTTTATTAGCACTGATCACTGTATTGGTGTCAGTGACACCAAGTTAGTTCCCCCCCAGTGTCAGAATGCCGGCAGTCCTGCTATAAGTCGCTGATCGCCGCCATTACTAGTAAAAAAAAAAAAATTCCAGCATCTATACCACCGGTAGATGCTATAACTTTCACTTAAAGTAATTAATTTACACGTATTGGGATTTGTTATAGCAAAGACATGGAGCAGATTACATTTTGGCCTAAATTTATGACAAAAATTTGATTTTTTAAATTTTTTTACTGGACATGTTTAACTAGTTCCCAACCGCGCTATAGCCAAAGGACGGCTACATCGCGGTTGTCTAGTTCTGGGACGACATTCCAGAACGCGCCCCCTGCGTGCCCCCAGCAGCGCGCACCCAGCGCCACCTGTGATCACTGTGTCCTACGGACACAGCTGATCATGTGGTATGGTACACAGTCAGTCATGGTGGCCTTTTACCACGTGATCAGCTGTGTCCAATGAGGATGCAGAGAAGATTGAGGGCTGTGCAATCAATCTCCTTTCTCTGTCTCAAAAGTGATACCCCTGATATTTCACCAAAGCCCCTCAACAGGGCTTCAAAAAAATTTTTTTAAAATAATTTAATTAATTATTGTAAAAAAAAATATATTACAAGTAACAAAAATAAAAAAAAAACTACTCACACCAGTGGCAGAACTACCAGGGTCACAAAGGTTGCAGTAGCACCCGACCCTGGCATTCCACTACCGGGCTCATAAGGAAGGGCCCTGGCCAGGGGTCAGGGAGCCCTTCATGGTTTCTTACACCGGGGCCTTGAAGGTTTTAGTTATGCAACTGCTTTACACATAATACGGATTACTGGATTTTGCTGCTTCTTTAGGGCAGTCATCTTTCAGTTGAGTTTTATCCCAAGTCCCCATTCACACCTGACCGTTTTGTAGCTCGAAGCTCCAAAGTGCTGGAGGAGAGAAACTGCATCTCTAGGGAGATGGTTCACATTTCCACTCCAAGTTTCCTGAAGCCAAAGGCCTGAAGCTCAAAAAAAATTTGGAACTAGTTTTGCAGCTCGATTTAGGTAGATTGTTGCATTTTTTAAGCATTTTTACCTCATAGAAATGCATTCAAATACGTGATTTGCACATTTATGAGCATTTTTGTTTTGTTGTGCGTTTAAGCGTGTTTTTCTGCTCAAATGCAACAAATAAATAAAATGAATAAATAATAAAAAATGAATAAAAACTTAACCATTATTAATAATAAATAAAAAAATAATTAAAAATTAAGTGAATTCCCTAAAATAAATAAACAACCTTAACAAAAATACATAAATAAATAAAAAATAAACACATTATACTTGGATAAATAAACACCAGGATGAAGAAGAGAAAGCAGCTGAAAAGAATAGCAACAAAAGATGAAACATTATAATTTTCTCTATTGGCTAATAAAAAATGCCAACACTCAAAAATGCCTTAAAAGTGCTGTATAAAGACATGCAAAAAATGCATGTCAAAACACCCCAAAAAAATGCAACAATCAGGTGTAAATACAGCCTTATACCCCCAATACTTATGCAATTGGCCCATAGGTAGGTAATTTTTTCACATTCAGGTCTGGATATTGACTATCATCTTTTTTTTCGTTTTCAGCAAATGGGTATAACTATAAAGAGTAACTTTCTAGCAAACCCTTTTGTATTCACTTTTTTTTTATTAGGTTTTAATTTGACTGTTGAGTTGGAGAAATTGTTGAAAAAAGCCAACTCGGTAAGTGTGTGTATTTTTTGTGTGTATTTGATTGTTGTTTATGTACTGTTCCTTTCATTTCTTTATATTATATATTTTCCTACTATCTGCAATTTTCTTTGTGGAAAATTAAAAAAAAAAAAAAAACACCTAAGAGAAATGTAAAGTCCATTACTCTATTAAAAAAACAAACAAAAGCCACCCTACCCTAATTTTCCACTGACGTGCCCCAAAATCTTAAACCTTGGCCAGAATTTCCCTATTTTTATTGAAATTTCAGGTACATGACAAACTTTTAGTTTCACTCATTCCTAATTATCTCTCACTTTGGACATTTCAAATGTCAAAATATCTCTCAGGGTACTTTCCAAAACTATGCATATTTTTATTTTGGGACACTCAATAAAATGCATTTCTTTTTGGACAAAGTAAAGGAATTTCATTTTCCAAAGGTGGTATAACAGCAAGTCACATTCAGTCTAGGAAGGATATGGTAATATCATTTGTAGCAGTTTTTTTAATCCTTCAAGATTTGTGTAAAGATGTAACACGAATGCCTTTGTTCCTTCAGAGTTCTTTGGGACCTGATATCATAAATTCTCTTAGCAATCTCTTGGCCAAAGCTGCCCAGGTTGGTTACAGTGATTATGACGTACAGTTGGTTCTAAGTATTATCGGCAATGTTACAGACAAGGCTTTGCAATTAAATCTCAAATTCGATGTGGAAACGATAAAAGTGAGTATATTTTTTATACCTAAAGCAAGACTCCAATTATATAAAGAGGTCTAATTACAATAGAAGATACTTATCATCTAAGAGGACCCGAACTGTGGAAGATGAGCCCAAAAGAAAAACAGAGGACAAAAACCTAGAAAGATAGAAGAGTGGTGGCAGAAAAAGACCAAGTGGTCCATCAAGTCTGCCCATTTTTTCTTTTCTTTTTTATAGAACATATTTGTTTCCGGCATGTTTAAATTCACTTACTGTTTCCTGCCTCCATATCTCTTCTGGAAGTCTGTTCCAAGTGTAGCGCTACCCTGTTTTTGGGTCCCCCTAATCCTGCTTAGCCATGCACCATGACCTTTTCCAGCTTGCATCCACAGTCAATAACCAGTCCTTGGGCTTGTTTTTTATGTTTTATTGAGGGAGTATAAAATTGGATGGGGATAAGGGGTTATGGCAGGGGTGTCCAAACTATGGCCCTCCAGGTGTTGAGGAACTGCAAGTCCCTTTGAGGCCTTGCAAGACTCTGATATCCACAGGCAAGACACCCAGAGGCAGAGGCATGATGGGACTTGTAGTACTTCAACAGCTGAAGGGCCATAATTTGGACATCCTTGGGTTGGATGCCCAAGCTGAGATCAACAACGACTTAGAGCAGTGTTTCTCAACCTTTTTGTTCAGTCAAGGCACCCTCTAAAATTATGAACAGTCCAGAGGCACCCTCAAAATTGTGGACAGTCTTGAGGCACCCCATTCTAAAATGTAGAAAACTATTCTAATAGCAACATCCACACATGTAGGACACCCAGAGATGGAGATGATTTATTCTTCCAGATTTTCTCCATCACTGAGCTAATGTGACCCCACTACTGAAGGAGAGGGGCAGGGGAGCATCAAACAAGGATGCTGTGCAGGGAACCAACATCCTCCTTATCAACTGATGATGCCATTGGTTGTTAGGACACCGGTGGCTAGAAGGTCATAATGGTGCACAATGAAAACCTGTAACTTTGTGTCACTAAAAGGTAGGCTTGTTCCACCCGCTAGCTTATATACAGGTTTTGGGCAATTTGTAGACATTTTGCTAAGGCACCCCCGAAGAAACCTCAATTCACCCCAGGGTGAAAAAATCTAACTTAGAGGACAACTTTTCTATGCACAACTTGCAAGAAAATGGATCCTAGACTGTACTCCCTCTGGAATAATGTCAGTCCTTAATGGATCAGTAGCGGATATCCCATTTGTTTTTAGGGGCTCTATGTCCCCTTAGAAAAAATATAGCAAAGCCCCAATTGTATGCAGGAGCTCTATGTCCCCTTAGAGGGAATATAGAGAGCACACCTGGCTTCTACGAGTGAATCCCTGAGCAAGGAAGGGTTAAGATAAGATGTGGCCTGTTTAGGCTAGCTAAATATTGCATTCTGCTGCCTTATCCCTTTGTTGACTCAGGAGGTGGTAAATAGAGGTACTCACACTGTCCCTGGAAATCCTACTGCTTGGCAAAGACTACTGTTCTGGCCCTCTCCTGTACAGGTCCTCTCTTGCAATACAGGGTGTCTCCTGGATGAGACTGAAGGGTTCTGGAGATCTCTGACTAAATTGCTCCTTTCCTTCCTTCCTTAGCTACTGCCCCCAGCCCTTGGGTCCCCTCCAGGCCTCACAATCTTTGATTCAGCACTCCATACTCTAACCTGAAACAAACTCCATTGGTCAGGCTCTTCAATATTTATGGACACATCTTACCATTCTGCCAGGCCTCCTGCCTGGAGATTGGTAAATATCCCATGAATATTCAGATCCCTGTACCCCCCTGCCCACTAGCTTCTAGAAGTTTCTGGAAACTTCCAGAACACAGGAAGAAGTGACAGAGACCTGACCTTCAGAGCCCTCCAGCCTGACCTGAGCTTGAACCCCACTTGTGAGCCAAACTAAATGTACCTAACTATACACACCAGAGGTGTTACACAAGCATGCTGCTCTTTTGATACAAAAAAATATTTTCTAAAGTTAGTTTTGAATATTTCTGCTGCTAATTAGAGGTTGTGCTCTTGATCTTAGCTTCATATTGAAAATACTGCCCTTCTGAACCATGTTCACACCTTTAAAAGTGCTCTCTCGCTGCTCCTTCTGCCACCTCTGCAATTGCAGCATTGAATAGAATGTGAACTCCTCCCATGGGGTTGATTACTAAGACTAGAGAGTGCACAATCTGGTGCAGCTGTGCACAGTAACCAATCAGTTTCTAACTTCAGCTTGTTCAATTAAGTTCTAACAAAAAAAACAGGAAGCTGATTGGTTTCTATGCAGAACTGCACCATATTTAACACTCTACAGTTTTAATAAATCAATACCCATGTGACTGTGTTTGGTCCTAGTGGCCAATTGCAACTGATGGTAGTATGTCACGTAGTATGCAAATATCTTTTTGTAGGTGGAATAGTGGGATTGCATTTTGAACGATAATGTTCTCACATTATATACTATCTACTATAAGGTCAAAAGATTTTAGACACCTGCCCATCACATCTATATGAGCTTCTTGGACATCCCATTCCCAAACCATGGGTATTTATATGGAGTTGCCTTCTTCCTTCCCTTTATGGCTGCACCAGCCTTCACTCTTCTGGGAATGCTTTCCACAAGAGGAGTGTGTGTGAGGAAGTTTGTGCCTATTCATTTTTCTGATAAATACAATGGGGCGGATTGCATAAAGACTTTGCCCCTAAAGCGCTGTTGACCACACTAGTGATAGTTGGTTACCATGAGTGGAACTCCATGTGGGGCACAAGGGCACTGTCAAGTGGAGCACCATATTAATATCAGAGCACGGGCACTTTTTGCACCAATTGGGACTATATAATTTTTTGGGACTTATACTGTATGTTTTTGGCCGTGATATATTTTTTATTTGATATTGGGAGTTTATTTGTGAAATACGCAGTTAAGGTTTTGAAGCTTTCTATTTGTGACTGTGTCCCCACTGGGGAGAATCGCCCTCTCTATTTGTCCTGCCTACCATTATCACCAGGACTGAAAGTTAGAAAAAATACCAAAAATTTCAGTTGTCACCAGAACTGAAATTGAGGGGAAATCTTCCACTGGGGATTCAACCTGACTTTGGAGATATTTGCTGTTCAGTAGATATGTCTACAGGACAGGAAGTGGCAGTCAATCTGCACTTTGATCCACAAATGGCAGAAATTAGTTTGGGCATTTAGTATACTTTAATATTTTAATTGTTTTGAGGTGAGATGATAAATTGATGATACTCTATCTATTTATGTATAAACCGTTTTAAAAGCTTAGAAATTCCATTCTTATGATTAACTTTATTTTTCTTGCAGCAAACTATTTCCATTATCATTCTGATAATAGACTACATAGGCACGTCAGATCTAAATCTACAGTTGCTGCAAAGCATTGAGAACATCTTTTCAACAATGAAGGTTACATCTGAGCCCTTCCATGTTTTCTTTCGTGATTTTGACATTTCCTGTACTGTCTTCAATCCTGATGGCCTCAAGGAGGATATCTATGTAGAGCTTTTGTCTGGGGCCACTGTGTTCCTGTCGATGAAGGACATTAATAAGTCTTCTGGGAATGTCATTAATATACTATCCATGATCTATGCACCAAAACCTGGCAGCTTTAACATCCCGTATGACCGTTCTGATGGCCTGTCTTATTTTTTGGCCAGTTATATATGGACCAATGTGGCCATAGTAAATAACAAAAGTGACCACTCTCTGAATATTTATATGGACTTCACATGTAACAACAACACATGTAATGAAACTGCAGTATGCGTGTTTTGGAATTTAAGTACAAACAAATGGTCATCGGAGGGTTGTAATACTACAGTTATCAATGGCAGTACTTCCTGTGCCTGTAATCACCTGACCTCCTTCTCAGTTCTTATGGCGGGCTATATACCAGAAGAAAACCAGAGCTCTGTGCTCTTGGATATTCTCACGAAGATTCTGCTTCCTGTCTCCATAGGATCTCTTATCAATTGTATCGCCATAGAAGTCTTTCTTCTGAAACAATCCAAGAGCTCGGTTGCTTTGTACAGACACATTTGCATTATTCATATAGCTGTGTTTCTGCTAATCAGCAATGTATTTTTCTTGGCGTCCAGCCTCTTTGACATCACATCACATCGTTTTGTGTGCAATATACTCGCCTTCGTTACTCATTTTTCATTGTTGGCCTTCTTTTCCTGGACATTGGTGCAGGGCCTGTTCTTGGTGTGTCGGTTACTCTTCGTCTTCCATCACATTACCAAAAGAGAATTTTTGTACCTTTCTGTCATACTTGGATATGGTTGTCCAATTGCTATAGCCGGGAGCACTTTTGGTGTGTATTATCCTAATAAGTACCTGATGAGCCATGCCTGCTGGTTGGATAACAGATATGGTGCCTTTATGCTGTTTGCCATCCCTGCCATTATAATTATAAGTGGAAATATTCTCATCCTGGTGGTTGTGATTGCAATAATCTTGAAGTCGTCAGCCTCTGAAGGGAAAAGTGAGGATGACGAGGTGGTTGGGAAGCTGGTGAAAGCGGTTTTGTTCTGCACCCCACAGTTTGGATTGACTTGGGCTCTTGGAATCCCATTGTACATATACCCAAAGGCTGTTTTTTTGCACTACCTATTTGCCTTGCTCAACCCTCTCCAGGTAATCATCAGAAAGGTTTGCTTTTGTCATTTAAATATGTATAATGTTACAGGACAGGCCCTACAGATTCTAACCAAGTCATAGATGTCTGCCTAAAGCAATGTGCCGTAATGCACATACATGTACTGCATTAACAGAAAGCGTAGTGTAAATCTGACTTTAAAGAAAACGTTTGGCCATACAGCAAAGAAATGGGAGGGGGTAGGGTCAGTGGTGGTGCCCCTAACAAATGCCACCAAATGCTTTTTATATGCTCTTGGTCTATCGGCCAAACTTATTTCAGTGTGAGGATCAGACCTACAGTAAGGTGCATCTGACCATTGACTGTTACAGCAATTCCAAGGCATGTGGCGGTACCTACTAACAGGTATAAGCGCTACTTCTTGTTTTGCCCTCCCTTTTACTAGTTAAATTTTTTTCAGATCATTAACCCATAAAATAGTGAAGCCCACCACTGGCAGCTCCCATATTTTATTTAGACAGGTGCTTAAAACCTTTCGAAAGACAGTGTTCCAAATATAGGAAAATGTCAACTCATACAATGTAATGTAGCGTAACATAATAATACAGTATTATTATTTGTATTCTGTAGGGGTTTTTCCTTCTACTGTTTGGGTGTCTTATGGATAAAAAGGTTAGTAATACTTTTGCAAAATACAACACATTAGCTCAGTATTGGAGTAAAACTGAGACGAACACTGTAATACTAGTCAGTACTAGTGTGCAAAAGTGTATTTGATTTGGAAGAATAAATCACCTCTTTTGTTGGTCTCCTAGATGTGTGGATGTTGCTGCATTATATAAAGCTATTAGAATAGGTTTTTTTTTTTACATTTTAGAATGGGGTGCCTCTAGAATGTACATGATTTTAGAGGGTGTCTTGGGACTGTCCATAATTTTAGAGGGTGCCTTGAAATTGTCCATAATTTTAAAGGGTGACTTGGCTGAAAAAAGGTAGAGAAACACTGCTCTAACCATTGACTAGGGCACTGACCAGTGGACTTGGTGCGACCATAGTATCCAAAGCCTACATGGCCTACAGGGTGTGAAGGAGAGCACAGGAGGAAAAAAGAAGGGAAGGGAGAAGAGACCCAGAAAATAAATGAACAGAAGGGAGAAGACTGGAGGAGGAGGGAAGAGAGGATAGGAGAAGTGAAAAGGGAAGGATAGAGTATAGGAGGGAAGGAGAAGAGGTTGGGGAAGAGAAGGAAGAAGAAATGGAGAGAGAAAATGAATGAAACATGTTATTTGTTATTGTAATGTACTGTATATTAATATAAATATAGACATTGATAAAGAAGAAATAGAGATATATTACAGATGTTTGCTAAAGGGATCAATACACAGACATATTGTAATTCGTTTTTACATATTGTAATAAATTACTGTATTTTTTTTTCCATTTTATATTTTAGGTGATTGAAGCTCTAAAAGACGTTTTCAAGAAAAACTCCAACTCAAACAGTCTGGTAAGGAAGATCACGAACCTGAACCTTTTTAACAGCAGATCCCAGTGCTTCTTACTATGTTCTATGGAGATTATCACAATTTAATGGTATTGTTAAAGTGAAAAACAAATGAACTCTCGTCAGACTTTATCATAAATCACTAAGAATCATCAATAGCACATCATTGCAGTGTTGGGATAAGGTCCACTGGCACCTAAGGCAAGGATGTCAAAGCTCTATAATTTGGTGCTACAAAAACTAACATGAATTTAAAATGGTACAAAAAAGAAAAAATCTTAGGGAAGAAATAAAGAAGTAAATAAAGACAATGGGTAGGGTTAAGTATAAGGGTTAAATAAAATTCCAAGTACAGATTTGTGGGTTAAAAAACAAATTAAGGTTTAAAATTTGCTTCTCGATTTTGTCCCTTTTATGGAAGACACTAGAATCATGTTTCTGGTACAAAGCATTTTTTTTTTTACATTTGGTGCTAGAGAAATAAACAAATGCAATTGTAAAATTATTAGGTATTTAAAAAAAATGAAAAACAGCAAGACCAAAAATGCTATTGAAAAAAGGGAATATTGGAGTTTATAAAAACTAATTAAAAGCCAAATTTACCTTAAAAAATGCAAATGTCAGGATCTTGTGAACTGCCAGCAGAGCTGTCTGCCTATAATTCCAATACGAACAGGCAGTTGCTAAAGTCCAGGAAGATCAATGAACTACGAGTGCGCCTACCAGCACACTTGTAGTTCATTGAGAACTACAGGTTATCTGCCTCAATGGTTGAAGGTAGTTGTAGTTCATTCATTACAAAACTCCCTGCAGTTTTTGAATTGTGACAGTGGGTGTGTAGACTGGGCAGTTGTAACACTGACAGTAGAGTGGAGTGCCGCTGGCAGGACAGCCATCAGAAATTTTGGGGCCCCTTACACAACTTTAGGCCTGGGCCCTCCCCCCGGGCTTGACCTGCCCACTGGCCATGCCACCAAATTCACCTACTGGCCCTCCTACCGAGTATCATCTCATGTCATCCTCCTTCTCCATTCCATGTCCTCATTCTCCAGTCCCATCTCCCCCATCCGATGTCTTCCTCTTCCAGTCTCATCTCCCCCATCCCATGTCTTCTACTTCCTCCAGCCCCATCTCCTCCTCCCCATGTCCTCTTCTTCCTCCAGTCCCCTCTCCTCCATCCCATGTTGTCGTTCTCCTCCTCCAGTCCCATCTTCTCTATCCCATATCCTCCACCATTCTCATCTCTCCATCCTACGTCCTCCTCCTACAGTCCCATCTCCTCCATCCCATGTCCTCTTCCTCCTTAAGTCCCATCTCCTCCATCCCACATCCTTCTCCAGTTCCATCTCCTTCATCCCATGTCCTCCTGCTCTTCCAGTCCCATCTCCTTCATTCCATGTCCTTCTCCTCTTCCAGTCCCATCTCCTCCATCCCATGTCCTCCTCAACCTGCAGTCCCATCTCCTCCATCCCACATCCTCCTCCTCCATCCCATGTCCTCCTTCTCCTCCAGTCCCATCTCTTCCATCCCATGTCCTCCTCCTCCAGCCCCATCTCCTCCATCCCATGTCCTCCTCCACCTGCAGTCCCATCTCCTCCATCCCACGTCCTCCTCCTCCTGCAGTCACATCTCCTCCATTTCATGACCTCCACCTCCAGGCTCCAGGTGGGGGGCAGCAGAACAGGAGGAGGCAGCAAAACATGAGGGGGACAGATTGGGGGCAGCAAGACTAAAGAAAGGCAGTGGGACAGCAGGGGGGCAGCAAGAGAGGAGGGAGTGTCACAGGGGGCAGGACAAGTGGAAGGCAGCATCACAGGAGGGGGGCAGCGGGACAGGTGGGGGGCAGTGTCACTCTGATCACAAACACCTTAGGAAGCACCCACAGACCAGAACAAACAATCACTGCTCCCTAGACCACAAAAAGAGCCAAAAACTACATTTGCCTAGCATTCCACGCTAGGATGTTGCTGCATCTGGGTAGGATCTTTGACCTAACCTTTGGAAGCAAAACAAAAGTACTGAATGATATTTTTTTTCTTAATTAAAATCTGTACAGCAACATTTTAAGGGGTTAGTACCACCAAATGGGGCTTGCTATCCATTCACTCAGTATATGTTTTATTGACCAATAACTGATTTTTCTTTTTTAAGGGAGAAACAACAAACAGCACTACCTGAAGTCACTTATATACGGTGTGTAAAATATAAAATATGATGGTTTGTCGAGTAAATAGATGCCAAACATGTCAAGATTTAAAATTGTACACGTGAAATGGTAACAAACTATGGTACCTAAAACTGTTAATAGGCAATGCTTTAAAAACCTCTAAAGGTTAATGATTTAGAGTTGACATCACTCAGATGTTCATGGCGGTACCACAAGTATGGTGCAATTGCAGTTTACATGTGCTTGCTGAATCTACATGCACGTTTGCATCTATGTACAAGCATAGGGGAATGGGGGTACTTTTCATTTTTTTAATTACTTTTATTTATTTATTATATTTAATTGTTTTTTACACTTTTTAATATTTTTGTTCATGTAATGTTATTGCTATCACAAGGGGTGAGCAAGACCCTTGTGATATCTTTGGGCAGTGACAGATATTCTTTTTTTGAGAGATCAGGTGTCTATGGGACCCCCATTATTTCCCCTGCCCTTAAAAGGGAAGGGGAGATCAGATGTGTTTGATCAGATTCTTCTCTGGTTGTACCAACCAAGGAAAACCATCATCTGACAAAATCCTTACCACTTCCAGCTTCTTTAGTCACAGAGGAGATTGGGGAATGGATGTTCCTCCATCTCCCCTGTAGGCTGCCAATCTGAGTGCTGGGCTGAATGGTCCTGGGCTACCCCCTGCAGGAACGGCGGCAGGAGGGGGCCACTTCCAAGCCCTGTAAAAGTGATCAGGCCGCTGTAGATTTGCTCGGACTACTTTTACTGGAAAGCTGATCGCCAGCTGAAAAATATGATGCCAGGTTCCTGGCTTCAGCTGCTTTGAGAGAAACATAGCACCTGCCACTACTGGACTTTTACTGTGAAAACTGCTAGTTGCCTGGCTGCCTTCCTTGGTCAGTAATTTGAATTTTTATGTAATTAGATAAGAATTGTCTTTAATGGCCCTAATCAGCCTACTTGGTCTTGACTTTGAATTTTTTTAGAAAAAAGCCAAGAAACTAGCATTCTCAAAAGTAGGTCAACAATGGCAGTAGCCTCCTTCCCCCACCTGCTTCTCATTTAGCCTTCAGAGTAAATTCCAGATACATCTTTGTATGGAGGAATGGAGGAGCATGTGACCCCCCTTCTCGTCCCCTTCTCATGAGACAGTGTTGGTGCTCAGTGATTGGCCAGCATTGTTCCATGGGAACAGAAAGAGTCCTCATCCTTGTGTAAGCTCCAGTTTAATTGACTTAGAGCTTACACGGGGCTATCTTTCTTCACACTTGACAGCTGGATAGAGCAGTGGAGGAGTAAAGGAAAGGTGACTGGGTGAAGCTGGACAGGAAGGAAATAAAGAGAACCTGTTGCTTTTTTAGGCATCAGCAAATCACAGGTTTGTGTTAAAACATGGTCTGATAACTTTATAGACTATTCCTTTCAAAGCGACAGAAAAAAAGTCACAAATGTAGGTATTGGTAAAATCAAATAGTACATTTTAACCTGCCTTTGTTTTCCTTGTAGTTGTCTATAAGAATCCTGACTGCACTGCCTGTCATACAGATATCCCCAGGAGGCTGCAGCAAATATAATACAATCGTGAATATATGGAGCAGCAAGAAACAACTGAGTGAAAAAAAAGGAGAATATTTACTCATATCCCAAGGATTTTGCAAATAAATGCCTTTTATAATTTCCCCAAAGGGCCATTTCTGGACTACTGGGATAAATTAACCAAGAACAAAATCTTGAGAGATATTCTTATGTTACTTAGAGTGAACAATACAACTCTTCGCATAGATGTGTAAAATATATTTACAGATCTTAGGTACCTCACTATAGTTTCAATAACAAAGCTTTTCTTCAGTACAGTTACTCTATGGGTCAACTGCCCTCCTTTTTAACTCCTCACCAGACCTCACTTCCTTCTCTATCCCTTTCTTCTTCATCACCTTCTGTATATTTTCCTCATACTCTTTCCCATGAATTCCTCCTCCCTGTGCTTTTCACCTCCCCATATGTTTTTTCATCCCATGTTTTTCTTTCTTTCGATGGCTCTCTCTCTTTCCCATTCCTTCCTTCTACCCTTGTCTTCCTCCTTCCCATGCCTTCCCTCTGTCCATGTCTTCCTCCTCCCCATGCATTTCACCTCCCATATGTTCTTTCATCCCAGGTTTTCCTCCTTCCCATGGCTTCCTCATTTCCATTCCTTCCTTCCTTCAACCTTTGCCTTCCTCCTTCCCATGCCTTCAACTTTGCCATGCCTTCCTCTTTCCAATGTCTTCCTCCTTCGCATGTCTTCCTCCTTCCTATGACTTCTCCCTCCAGGTCTTCTTTTGATCCATGTCTTCCTCCTTTCCATGCCTTCCCGCTATCCATGTCTTCCTCCTCCCCATGCTTTTCCTCTCCCATATGTTCTTTCATCCCATGTTTTCCTCCTTCCCATGGCTTCCTCATTCCCATTCCTTCCTTCAACCTTTGCCTTCCTCCTTCCCATGCCTTCCTCGTTGCCATGCCAAATGAAAATACTAGCCCACCTGGCTACTCTTCAGCAGCACTGCTTCTATAGACACTGGTCCTTCCAACCACCAGCTCTTCCAGGCACACAGCCTTGAGCTCCTTAATGCACACAGCCTTGAGCTCCTTAATGCACACAGCCTTGAGCTCCTTAACACACACAGCTTTGAGCTCCTTAACGCACACAGCCCTGAGCTCCTTAACGCACACAGCCCCAAGCTTCTAGGATGCACACAGCTCCTCTTGCCTAATCCTCAGGCCATTAACTCAGTCTCTTGCAGACATTCTTACTCCAGCTTCCACCTGCAGCCCCTCTGACTCCTGTAGGAGACCTCCTGTCTCTCTTAGGTGGAGCCCTGAGGTATTACTAAACCTCCATTATAAGGGCTGTGTGCACCTGGGCACACACCCTGCTGTTCCTCCACAAAACCCGGACACTGGTTGGAGATTCCGTCTCGCCCAAGGAACTATGGAATCTCCAAACTAGGGAGCCCCTTCCAGGAATACCAAAACCCGGAGAAAACTGCAAAAGCAGTATTCTCCATTCAGAACATCTGCTCCCTAGTCCTGCACTCAGCAAAAGTGCAAACCCTGTGTCCTTTTGCTGACCACTTACACAGTGAAGGAACCTTGTACTGTCACAAAGCCTACAGAGCTATTCCATTGTGCTGTTTGGGTCAGTCAGTTCTATCTCTCTCTATTTCTTATTCCAGTGTACATCAGTTTTCCCAACCTTCTGTTATTTTATGGACAGCCAGTCAAAACCTGGCACTTTTCTCCTGCCCGTAAATGTCAGTAACAGGAGAAATGTGCCAGTGGAAATTGTAGAGATGGCTCGGCTTGAAACTGCACATGCAAAGTTCCAGAGCTGCCCAAGTCCAAGACCATTGTTGATTGGGTGCTCAGCCTCCATGGTGCCAACCACTATGAAAACCCAGCTCAGGAGGTGCCAGATGGACTTGTCTCAACAGAGAAGCTTCATTGGAGCCCCCCTTGGCCTCGGGTGGAAAGGCCTGTATGTAATGTAAGGTTATAAGCAGTGCTGGAGACAATGATGCACACGCACATGAATGTGAGGCTCAGGTACTCTCTCATGTGCTGGTCTCTTGCTCTTCTTGCTGTGGGGGCAAAACAGTATCTCTCTCTCTCTCTCTGGGGAAAAAGCAGTCTCTCTGTGCTGTGGGGGCAAAACAAAGTGGTCTCTCTATGGCACAAATCAGTGTCTCTGTGGGGGCAAAAACACAGTGACCTCTCTGTGGGGGTAAAACAAAGTGGTCTCTCTGTGGGGGCAAACCAAAGTGGTTTCTCTATGGCGCAAATCAGTGTCTCTGTGGGGGCAAAAACAAAGTGGTCCCCCTTGGGGGTAAAACAAAGTGGTCTCTCTGTGGGGGCAAAACAAAGTGGTCTCTCTGTGGGGGCAAAACAAAGTGGTCTCTCTGTGGGGGTAAAACAAAGTGGTCTCTCTGTGGGGGCAAAACAAAGTGGTCTCTCTGTGGGGGCAAAACAAAGTGGTCTCTCTGTGGGGGTTAAACAAAGTGGTCTCTATGTGGGAGGAAATCAATGTTTCTGTGGGGGAAAAACAATTTACAAATTACATTTCTGATTGCATATTGTACTTATTTGTAGCTTAAATATTGAAATTTGTACTTAAAATTGTAATTGTGTAACTTTTGGAAATGACATTAAAAACTTGGCGGTGCCAGTATGTTTTGGGTGTCATGTCAATGAATTTCAATTTGGTAGGTTGGTGTACCCTCCCGTTAGGTGGAGAATAGCCCCAGAATATAGAATAATAAAACTTGACCAGACGTCTCCCTTTCACGGTTGCAGGACTGTTTCAAAGAAAAAACTGGGAGGTGTCTGAACAACAGGATTTTATTCTGTAAACAGAAACAGTGTTGAGGTATATAAAAAAAAAGCTACGTAGATAATATCACAGGATGCAAACTCATCAGGGTATTCTCAAATCAAAAACCTTAGATGATCTAAAGAAGTACAATGTCTTCTTATCCCCTCCCTGTCAAATGCACACTTATATGTGGCCTCACAGAAGTGGATCTTTATCCGTGGGGCTGCATATATGCAGTGTTTGTGCTGAGAACATGCACAGTAATGATCGGGAGGCAGGAGGACCCGATCCAGATCACCTGATTGCTGTGATAGCCTGCGACTAGTTATCAATTTGATCAGTCAGTGTGCAGCTCTCTCCTGTGTTTCTATTTCTCCTCTTGAATGGAGAAAAAGATTAATTGTATCTCTTGCTCCTTGCTAGTGGAGAATATTGTAAACAGAAAAAAGCAGGTAAAAAATAATTATCAAATACCTAGGTCAGGGTGAGGGACAAAGGTCATTCTCAAAGTCAAAGTCAGGGTCAAAGGTTGGGATCAAAGGTCGGGGTTTTTTTTAGCTATTATAAAAAAATGTTTTTTTAATTTAGTATCAGTGTCATTTAGTGTTAGTGGAAGTGTGTTTTAGGTAGGATAAAAAAGCAAAATATGCACTATTGTTTCTGGGCCCTACAAGGGGTACAAACAACAAATATTATACACATGCAGTATCAATTTGATTGGCAAGAGTAGGAAAATTTGTTTTCAGTTTTTCTTTGGTGGTAGCTTGTGGTGAGAGCAAGAAATATACAGCTAAATTAAAAAAAAACATTTATTTTTACTAATTTGTGCCAGTATATCTTTGATAAAAAAAAAGGGGAGGTATCTATTACCATTTAGTACCAAATAAAAGCCCAATTTGTCCTGAAAAAAAAAACGAGATACTTTACCTGGATACACTAAGTAGTTGCGATAATTATTATTATTATACAGTATTCATAAAGCGCCAATAGTTCGCTCAGCGCTGTACATTACAAAGGGGGACAGAACATGTGACAGAACAATACCAATACAATGCGATATACGAGGGGTTCGAGGACCCTGCTCTTTCGAGCTTACAATCTAGGAGGGAGGGGATGGTGGTACAGGAGGAGATAGCTATGGGGGATGGGGTAGTAGGAAGAGTGGAGGAGGTCGACAAGTTAGGAGGAGGTGGTGTAGGCTTCCCTGTAGAGATAGGTTTTCAGGGTGCGCCTAAAGGAGAGGAGAGTAGGTGATAATCTGATGGGTTGGGGCAGGGAGTTCCAGAGGATGGGTGACACCCTGGAGAAGTCCTGGAGGCGGGCATGGAGGAGGAGACCAGGGAACTAGAGAGAAGGAGGTCTTGTGAGGAGCGGAGTGTGCGTGCTGGGCGGTACTTGGATATTAGGTCAGTGATGTAGTTCGGGGCAGTATGATGGACTTTGTACGTCAGTGTTAGGATTTTAAATTTGATCCGTTGCGCAATCGGAAGACAGTGGAGGGATTGGCAGAGGGGGGTGGCGGAGATGGAGCTGTTGGAAAGGTGAATGAGTCTGGCAGCCGTATTCAGGATCGACTGAAGCGGGGATAGCCAGCGGCGAGGCAGGCCAGTGAGAAGGGAGTTGCAGTAGTCGAGTCGTGATATTATGAGGGAGTGGATGAGCTGTTTAGTGGTTTCTGGGGTTAGGAACGTGCGGATTTTGGCGATGTTGCGGAGGTGGAGTCTGCACGAGTTTGTTAAAGATTGGACTTGGGGCTGGAAGGATAGGTTGGAGTCCAGAAAGACACCAAGTACTCTGGCCTGCGGGGCGGGTTTGATGGTGGCGTTGTTGGATGTGACGGAGAAGTCAATGGGGGGTGGTGTCCGGGCTGGGGGGGAAGACAAGAAACTCGGTTTTGGAGAGGTTCAGTTTAAGGAAGTGGAGCGACATCCAATCTGATATGTCGCTCAGTAGGTGTGTGATTCGGGCGGAGACCGAGGGGGTGAGGTGGGGGGTTGATAGATTTGTGTGTCGTCGGCATAGAGGTGGTAGTTGAAGCCGTGAGAGTGTATGAGTTGGCCAAGGGAGGAGGTGTAGATGGAGAAGGGGCCCGAGGACAGAGCCTTGAGGGACCCCAACAGAGAGGGGGAGTGAGGGGGAGGTGGTAGCATTATTGGTAACGCTGAAAAAGCGTTGTGACAGGTAGGATGAGAGCCAGGAGAGAGCAGAATCTCTGAGGCCGAGGGAGTGTAGTTTTTTTAGGAGGAGGGGGTGGTCGACTGTGTCGAAGGCCGCAGAGAGGTCAAGGAGTAGGAAGCACTGAATAGTGGCCATTAGCTTTGGCGGTTAGCAGGTCGTTGGAAAGTTTGAGTAAGGCAGTTTCAGTGGAGTGTAGGGGACGGAAGCCGGATTGTAGGGGATCGAGGAGGTTGTTGTTGTTGAGGTGAGAGCTTAGGCGGGTGTAGACTAGGCGCTCGAGGAGTTTAGATGTAAATGGGAGCAGGGAGATGGTTAAAGGTATTAAGTTTTGTTTTACAAAGGGGTTAGAGTCTGCCCCCGAAAAATTTAAATTCAGCAGCTACAAATACTATAGCTGCTGACTTTTAATATAAGGGTTCTTACCTGTTCAGGGATCCTGCGATGACCTCATTGATTCTTCAATCAACTTTGGGTGCAGATGCCAGTCTTACTGCACATGCTCGAGCCACGTTGTGTTTTAAGAATGGTCCAACATGTCTTCTTGGACCTGTGTGTCTCAAAAAGCTGCAGGGGGAAGGAGGAGGAATCCAAGTACTTTGAGAATGGTCCCACAGTCTTCTTGGACCTGTGTGTCTCAAAAGGCTGCAGGGGGAAGGAGGAGGAAGCCAAGTACTTTGAGAATGGTCCCACAGTCTTCTTGGACCTGTGTGTCTCAAAAAGTTGCAGGGGGAAGGAGGAGGAAGCCAAGTGCTTTGAGAATGGTCCCACAGTCTTCTTGGACCTGTGTGTCCCAAAAGGTTGCAGTGGGAAGGAGGAGGAAGCCAAGCGCTTTGAGAATGGTCCCACAGTCTTCTTGGACCTGTGTGTCTCAAAAGGCTGCAGGGGGGAGGAGGAGGAAGCCAAGCTTCCTCACAGATAGCCCCAGCCATCTGATCCGGAAGTGGGAGTGGGTACCTGTCAAAACTAGGTACCCACTCCCCCCCAAAAAGTGCCAAATGTGGCAGTGGATGGAGGAGGATGTAAACAAGAGGAACTTCTCCTTTTGGGTGAAGTTCCACTTTAAGGAGCAGAATAGTGCCTTTAGGAATGGGGACATGTTGTTGGGCTAATTTGAAGAGAGGCATAAATGAAGCAAAATTGGCTTATAAGAAGAAAATTGATGAATATTTCAGTGAAAATTGGAAATATTTTTCTTCCCAGCGCAAATTAAGCATAGGATCTCCACAGATCCTATTAAATTCACTTTTTTCATATTTTATGCTATATGTTTTGATTATTTGTGATTATATACTGAGAGTAATACACTATTTAGTTTTGTATTTTTTTGAGGTACACGGTAGATGCCTATACCACATTTGGATTATTACATCAAAGAAATAAAGAATTGAGAAGATGTACTGACACCAAGAGGGTTTTTATTTTAGATTTGTGGACTTTCAGGGGTGAAAGTGTGACTTTTTGAGTGTCAATTAAGAGTTTTCTTTATTTGTTTTATTTGATTTGAACACCGATTTTTGAATTTTATCTAAAAAAATAAACACTCTGCTCTCAACGCTGGCTCCCGCCGTCTGACAACTGCACCGGGATGACAGTTCCTAAATATTGGGATGATGTCACAAGGGGGCAGAGTCACAAGAGGGCGGGGTCGCATGAGGTGCAGGTCACAAGAGGGTGGGGTCACAAGAGGGCGGGACCACAAGAGGGTGGGGTCATAAGAGGGCGGGACCCAAGAGGGTGGGGTCACCCACCCCCTTGTGACGTCATCATGTGCTATGATTGGCCAAAGCTAGTCAGGCGCATTTGTTTGGCCATTCACAATGCACTGTCAGGGCACAGTGCATTGTTTGGTGTGGCGGGCAAGCAGCCGCCGAATGGCCTTAGTGTTCATGTGTTTGCAGAACACACAAACAGCCGATGTTCGAGTCGAACTTATGTTTGACTCAAATATCAAGCCCAACCCTATTCTCAATACACCTATGATTGTACTGCATATTACTGTACATTACCATCATTAAATTCCCTGACAATACTATGGTAGTTGGCTGTATTAAAACAGGGGATGAGGAGCTTTACAGTGAAGAACTTGGAAGGTAGTTGAGTGGAAAACAACTGATTACAGATTTCAGGAAAAATAAAACTGATTTAGCTTCACTTTTTGAAAGATGAATGTGTGGAGAGGGTTTCTGCTATTAGGTTTCTCTGTATATATATATATATTTTTTTTTTTTTTTGAAAACTGAACATGGTCAATAAATGTGAATGCTGTTAATAAAAAAAATCCCAGCAATGCTCATACTTTCTGAGATTATTGTATTGTGTACTGTATCATAGTATGGTACCCAGGGCTTTTTTTTATCAGAGAAAAGGTGCAGGAACTGCCCCTCCAGGCCACGCCTGTTCCTGCCCCCTACTCACCCCTTACAGCTGCCCCTAGGACCGCCCCTTGTCTCCACTCTTACACACCTCCTAGCAGTCCCTTTAGAGAACAGGGAACAAAGTATAATTTGGGGGGCTATACAAGTCATTTATATGGAATTTGTTAATAAAAAGCAATGAAGTAAAATGTACAAAACATTAGAAATATCCAGCACTTAAAGTAAGCTCAGAGGCACTTCCAGCTCATATCTAGCAAGAGACAGCATCATGTCCAGTAAGAGACAGTCCCCATATCCAGCAAGAGATATCCCTATGTCCAGCAAGAGACAGCACCATGTCCAGCAAGACACAGTCCTTATATCCAGCAAGAAACAGTCCCCATATCCAGCAAGAGACATCCCCATGTCCAGCAAGAGACAGCCCCCATATCCAGCAAAAGACATCCACATGTCCAGAAAGAGACGTCCCCATATCAGGGCTGGATCTAGCCTGTCACAGGGGCAGAGGATGCAAAGTCAGCAGGGCATTGTATAAGAATGAGTAGAGCAGTGTACAGGGGGTCGGCAGTTTTGTAGGACAGTGCACAGGGGTTAGCATGGCACAGGACAGGGGTCAACAGGACAGAAGATAGAGGTCAGCATGGCAGAAGACAGTGGTCAGCAGAGTTGAGGACAGGGTCACTGCTGGCAGGGCACTTTAGAGATCTCCTCCTCCCCACACAGCAGATCGCTGAGATCGGTATCCCTCCACACAGTGTGTAGCTGGCTACTGCAGCTGCCAATCCAATCAGGGAATTTTACAGGTCAGAACTGCAACTGCAGCCAGCTACACATTGTGCAGATCAATGCTATGGGGAATCTGAGTTCAACTATGTGTATATACTGTATGTGTGTGGGGAGGAGATCTGTTGAATGCCTTGTGTGCAGTGCGGGCAGTGACAGGACAAGGTCATCTAGCACTCAAGGTGAAGGTGACAAACTGCGTTCCCCCCTCCATACAAAAACAGCTGTAATCAACATGCTTACCTCCGAAGCATACATTCCTTCTGCAAGTCCAAATTCTACTCAAACAAAATACAAAAATTCCCCATCCTCACAGTCCAAACCCCCCTTCCAGCTTAAATCCCCCCAATCCCCAAAAAATCTTCCATGCCCCCAAAATCACCCTTCCTAACACACATCCTGTTTCTTTCCAAATCCCCTTTCCCCCAAATCCCTCCTCCTAGTACAAATTCTCCCCCCAAATCCCCCCTCCTAGTACAAATTCTCGCCAAAGTCCAAACTCGTAGCTTAAATCCTTTAACGAATTCCCCCTTCTAGTACAAATCCCGCCTCCCCTCCTCTTAGAACAAATCCTCTCCCCAAATCCCCCCTCTTAGTACAAACTCTCTCCACTCCTAGCACAAACCCTCTCCCCCAAATCCCCACTCCTAGCGTAAATCCTCTCCTCAAATATACCCTCCTAGTACAAATATTGCCCCTCTAAATCCCCCTCCTAACACAAATACTCCCCCCAAATCCCCCCATCTAATACAAATCCCCCCCTCCTAGTACAAATCCCCCCATCCCCGCTTCTAGTACAAATCCCCCCGCCCTCAAAATCCCTCCTCCTAGCACAACTGCCTACAAATTACCCTTCCCAGCACGAATACCCGCATACCAAATCACCCTAGTAGCACATATCACCCCCAGCTCCCCCCATCTAGCACTAATCTCCCCCATTCCCCCCCTCTTAGCACAATCCCCCCTAATTCCCCACTTCTAGCACAAATCTTCCTCAGTCCTGCCTCCTAAACACATCCCCCCAATTATCCTTCCCAGCACAAACAGCCCCCCCACAACCCCTCCTCCACAAGCTCCCCCTTCCCCAATCTTACAGGAGCAACAGGAGTAGTGAGGAGATGCGGGCTCTCTGTGATCTCCCCCTCCTGTCATACCATCGATCCTCCATATAGCAGGTTACACAGGATCGACAGTATTACATCCGACAGTATACGGCTTTATTACCTGCCCCTATCTCCTCCAAAGACTGCTCAACTCTTGGAAATGTGGATGGGGGGGTAATGAAGCCATGTACTTGCAGATGTAGTAGCGAGCCTGTATAACCTGCTGTATAGAGGATCACTGTTACGACAGGAGGGGGAGATCACATCTGCAGACCGCATCTCCTCCCCGCTCTCTCCTCTCTGCCGCTCCTGTCTGGACTATTTTCTTTACATAACTGCAGCCGGCAGTAAGTGAAAGGATGGGAGATAAAGCTCAGCGGGCACAGCACAATGTAAATGGGGGGAGGGGAGCACAACTGAAATCTGGTTGGGGGCACAGCCCACCCCAGCACCCCCCTAGATCCCGCCATGCTTATGATTAATGTAAAGTATACTTCACCACTGACCATTTTCGTAATGGACGCTTCTCCATTTAACAGCAATGCAATGGACACTTTTATTACCAAGGAATGGAACACTTCTCCGTGTAACACCAATTAAGAGGACACGTCTCTAACCCCAAATGTAAATTTAGACCAGCTTATGGGGGAGGTCACAGACGGGGGGTACAGTCGCAGACGGGGGCATTGTCCTGCGTGAGTGCATTTTCTGCTGGAATGTCAAGACGCAGTTGAACACAGCAGTTTAAAGCAGGATAACTCAAGCAGCAGGAAGATACACCAAAGAACTCTACTGCACGCTGGATGGACTGCAAGCAAACACCCTGAGAAACATCTCCTACAAGTCTGATTCCCACTCCATGTACCTCTACTCCTCCTTTTCACATTACTACCCTCTGTTCTCAAAATGTCATTTCTTTACCCCTCTGCTCCATCACAAAGCTTATACATCTCACCCTCACTGCTACCATCTCCCTTACTACTGCTCTCATCACCTCCTGCTAGTACTTTACTCACCTGCTGACCCAAACACCAGGACAGGAAGACATGTGCACTCATATACATCCCGCTCCCATGTTACTTCCCTCACCCTCCTTGTTCTCCTAACTAGAGATGAGCGAAATCGAACATGACGAAGTGGAATTCGTTTATCGAAGATTAGGAAAAATTCGATTCGCGCCGAATCCGAAAATTAGCAAAACTTCGGATGCACGAATCAATCCCTTTTTTCCCAAAAAATGGCGGCGACATGTGTGGCGACGGAGCGGGGATCTCTGGGAAGGCACGCAGACAAGGCTATTAGTCGTTTCTCCCCACGCTGCTGCTGGGGGGATCTTTTTAACATAGGCCTCTGTATGGCCTTCAATTTTAGCTGCTTACGCTCCGCCACTCTGCCATGGGCCCCTGTACCGCCTCCTCATGCTGCTGCCAGGCCCATAATCTGCCATGGGCCCCCGTACCGACTCCTCTGCTTGCTGCCAGGCCCGTAATCTGTCATGGGCCCCTGTACCGCCTCCTCATGCTGCTGCCAGGTCCAGAGTGTGTTATGGGTCCCTGTACGGCCTCCCATTGCTGCTGTCTCCATCGCCACACTCTGCCATGTGCCACTTTCAGGTCTCCTCACACTGCTGGTGGGTTCCATTTTGTCATAGGGTGCTGTATGGCCTCCCATTGCTGCTGCCTCCACCGCCACCCTGCGCCATGTGCCTGTCGTCTGCTCACGCTGCTGACGGCTTCCGCTTTTTAACCGAGGCCTGTGTTTGGCTTCCGAATACTGCTGCATCACACGCCACCCTGCGCCATGTGTCTCTGTCGTCTGCTCACGCTGCTGACGGCTTCCGCTTTTTAACCTAGTCCTGTGTATGTCTTCCGAATACTGCTGCCTCCACCGCCACCCTGCGCCATGTGCCACTTTCAGGTCTCCTTACACTGTTGGTGGGTTCCATTTTGTGATAGGGTGCTGTATGGCCTTCCATTGCTGCTGCCCCTCCACCGCCACCCTGCGCCATGTGCCTCTGTCGTCTGCTCACGCTGCTGACGGCTTCCGCTTTTTAACCGAGGCCTGTGTTTGGCTTCCAAATACTGCTGCATCCACCGTCACACCCTGCGCCATGTGTCTCTGTCGTCTGCTCACGCTGCTGACGGCTTCCGCTTTTTAACCGAGGCCTGTGTTTGGCTTCCGAATACTGCTGCATCCACCGCCCACCCCACTGCTGCTGCCAGGCCCGTAATCTGTCATGGGCCCTGTACCGCCTCCTCATGCTGCTGCCAGGTCCAAGAGTGTGTCATGGGTCCCTGTACGGCCTCCCATTGCTGCTGTCTCCATCGCCACACTCTGCCATGTGCCACTTTCAGGTCTCCTCACACGGCTGGTGGGTTCCAATTTTGTCATAGGGTGCTGTAAGGCCTCCCATTGCTGCTGCCTCCACCGCCACACTGTGGCTCCACACTCTGGTTTTGGCCCCGTGACTGCCCAAATGAGTGAAGTGTGCGGTGATTCTAAGATTGACGGCACTCATCTGCATGTCATACTGACTGACAGTATTAGTTCTCTTCCCCAGCAGACTCCAAGGGCATTTAAATTAAAGGTACAGTGTTTCTGCACTAATATAAAGGCTCTCTGAAGCCTAGAAACACCCTTTTTATAAGTTAAATTCGCAGCGAATATATTCGCCTCGAATCGAATTTATTCCGCGAATTCGGCGAATCAGCCGAATCGAATTTTTGAATAATTCGCTCATCTCTACTCCTAACCTCTGGGGATATCTCCCCAAACTCTGGTCCTCCACTATCTCACCCCCACATGGGTCACCCTCCTTCCTCCAGGAATAGCTACAATCCATTCAATTTTATCTCTATCCCCGTGCTCCTAAAAACCACCCTGCCTTTTCATGTGCACTCTGGAATGCCCCCGCTCTGTCTGTAATAAGCTCACCTCTGTCCATGACCTTTTTTTCTCCCGCTCCCTAACGTATACTAGCAATTACATAAACCTGGCTTCAAGCAGCAGATTCTGCTTCTCCCGCAGCACTTTCCTATGGAAGCCTTCTCTGGACCCACTCACCCCAGACCCAATGGTTGTAAAGGAGGTGGAGTTGGTATGCTTCTATCCCCACTGAGCACCTTTCAAGCCCTCCCTACACACCTCCCTCTCTAACCTTCTCTGCTTTCGAGACTCACTGCATTCGCCCTGTTTTCTCCCATTTCTCTGAGGATTGCAGTGATCTACCAGCCTCCTGGACCGGTGTCCAACTTTCTTGATGACTTCTCTGCTTGGCTACCCTACTTTCTCTCCTCTGAAAATTACCCAATATCATTCTTGGAGATTTCAACATCCCCAGTAATGTCAACAACCGGCTACATCCCAACTCTTCAACCTAACCTCATCTTTTTACGGTTCTCCATTCACTCTGATGGGAATACATTAGACCTTGTTTTCTCCCATCTGCCCTATGCTCCCTCACTCACATCTTCAATCACTTTCTCTCTAATGGCACCTACCCCACCCCTCTAAAGCATGCACAGATCACTCCCATACTTAAAAAGCCCTCCCTGGACCCCACCAACCTGTACAACTTAAGACCTAACTCCCTGCTCCCGTTTACCTCTAAACTCTTAGAACGCTTAGTCTACAATCACCTGAGCTCCTATCTCACTGACAACAACTTTCTTGACCCTTTACAGTCTCGCTTTTGCTCACTCCACTCCACTGAAACTGCCCTACTAAAAACTCACTAATGATTTACTAACTGCTAAAACCAATGTCAATACTCCATACTCCTACTACTTGACCTCTCTGCGGCTTTTGATATCGTTGACTATCCCCTCCTCCTCAAAAAACTCCACTCTCTTGGCCTCTGAGACTCTGCTCTCTCCTGGTTCTCCTCCTACCTAACGCAGCGCTCCTTCAGTGTTACCTATAACTCTGTCTCCTCCTCTCCACTTCTTCTTTTTGTAGGGGTCCCTCAAGGTTCTCTCCTTGGACCCCTTCTCTTCTCCATCTACACCTCCTCCCTTGGTCACTTGATAAACGCTCATGGCTTTAAGTACCATCTCTATGCTGATGACACACAAATCTATCTTTCTACTCCTCACCTCACCCCTTCAGTCTCCTCTCACATTTCTAACCTACTAAGTGACATATCAGCATGGATGTCACTCCACTTCCTCAAACTCAATCTTTCTAAAATGGAGCTCCTACTATTCCCTCCAGCCCGTGCCCCCTCCCCTGACTTCTCCATCAAGATCAATACAGCCATCAGTCCCTCCCCTCATGCCAGGGTACTAGGTGTAATCCTGGACTCCCATCTGTCCTTTCAGCCCCATATCCAATCGCTGTCCAAATCTTGTAGACTTCACCTCCGCAACATCTCCAAGATACGCCCGTTCCTAACCTCGGAAACCACTAAGCAACTTATTCACTCCCTTGTTATCTCTCACCTTGACTATTGTAACTCCCTCTTCACCGGCCTACCAAATTGCAGGCTATCCCCTCTTCAGTCTATCATGAATGCTGCTGCCAGACTCATCCACCTTTCTAACCGTTCTGTATCTGCCATCCCTCTCTGCCAATCCCTCCACTGGCTACCTATTGCCCAACGGATAAAATTAAAAACATTAACAATAACACATAAAGCCATTTTATAACTCTGCCCCAAATTACATCACTTTTTTTCTGTTTTTGGGAGTGATTTACTGGCAGAAAAAAAAACCCTGAATCCTCCTAAGCTTTTCACTGCTAAGAGCCTGTCTCCAGCATTTTCTTTCTTAGTGGCAGCCGCCAGCGTCCTCAACAACCAGTGAATAGCTGGTTGTCAAGGATCGGCCGCTGTGTCCTTAACAACTGATGACTCATCAGCTGTCAGTGGGGATCCCTACTGACAGCTGAATGTAAACAAAAGAATTGCTGGCAATGAAAATTTGAGGGGAAAAAAACAGCATGGGGGCCCTTCCCCAATCCTTCAGGTCTGGTATGGATTCTGAGAGGAACCCCCAGCCAAAATGAAAAAAAAAAAAAATCCTTACCAGATCCTTATCCAAGCATTCAGCCTGGTAGGCCAGGAAAGAAGTGGGGGGGTGGGGGGGGGGCGAGTAAGTCTCCCTCACCACTGGACTCAAGAGCCATTGACGAGGACGCAGGGGGTGAGGTTGAGCTGCACTATTTATGTCAATACACACATGCTCAGGATTGAGCCTGCACAAGAAAATTGCCTAGAAAGTGGCTCGCTAATTGGGGTACTTGAAGAGGGGAGGAGCCAGGAGCATTGGCAGAGAACCCCAGAAGAGGAGGATCAGGGATTCTCTGTGCAAAACCATTGCAAAGAGCAGGTAAGTATAACATGTTTATTATAAAAAAAAATAATAATAATAAAAATTTGAACCTTTACCACTTGCCCTCCTGAGGATTTACCCCCCTTCCTGAACAGGCCATTTTTTGCGTTACGGTGCTGCTTTACTTCAACTGACAATTGCGTAGTCATGCAATGCTGCACCCAAATGAAATTTATGTCCTTTGTTTCCCACGAACTGAGCTTTCTTTTGGTGGTATTTGATCACCTGTGCGATTTTTATCGCTATGAAAAAAAAAAAAAAAAGATCGACAATTTTGAGAAAAAAGCTATATTTTTGACTTTTTGCTATTAAACATGTCCAGTGAAAAATTTTAAAAATCTAATTTTGTCATACATTTAAGCCAAAATGTTTTCTACGACATGTGAATATGGAGAAGGTGGGAGATGGAGAGAAAATAACTCTACCTAGCCTTGTATATTGGTTTTACTGGTACCACACCCCTAGGAAAATAGTTGAAAAGACCCTAACAAAAAAGATAATGGGGCTTTAAAGGTGCCATACCATAACATTATAAATATAGTAAACACGTATAGACAATAGATAACATTTTATTAGGTTAAAAAACCACCTATAGGTGGAAAAAGTTGATAGGCATATACATGGAAAAAATTACAATCAACAAAAAAGAAAGGTCGCAGTAAGCCGTGGCTGACGTCCTAGACGTTAGGGCGTCACGAGTGTCAAGCCGCAACGAAAAAAAGAAAGGTCGCAGTAAGCCGTGGCTGACGTCCTAGACGTTAGGGCGTCACGAGTGTCAAGCCGCAACGAAAAAAGAAAGGTCGCAGTAAGCCGTGGCTGACGTCCTAGACGCTAGGGCGTCATGGGTGTCAGCCACAATGAACAGCAGCCACTACATACAGTGGGGATCGAAAGTTTGGGCACCCCAGCTAAAAATTTGTATTAATGTGTATAAAAAAGCCAAGGAAAGATAGAAAAATCTCCAAAAGGCATCAAATTACAGATTAGACATTCTTATAATATGTCAACAAAAGTTAGATTTTATTTCCATCATTTACACTTTCAAAATAACAGAAAACAAAAAAATGGCGTCTGCAAAAGTTTGGGCACCCTGCAGAATTTATAGCATGCACTGCCCCCTTTGCAAAGGTGAGACCTGCCAGTGTCATGGATTGTTCTCAATCATCGTCTGGGAAGACCAGGTGATGTCAATCTCAAAGGTTTTAAATGCCCAGACTCATCTGACCTTGCCCCAACATTCAGCACCATGGGTTCTTCTAAGCAGTTGTCTAGAAAACTGAAACTGAAAATAGTTGACGCTCACAAAGCTGGAGAAGGCTATAAGAAGATAGCAAAGCATTTGATGCCTTTTGGAGATATTTCCATCTTTCCTTGGCTTCCTTATGCACATTAATACAAATTTTTAGCTGGGGTGCCCAAACTTTCGATCCCCACTGTAGGAGCAGAGAAACTATTGAAAAAATAAATAAAGATACATGGTTAACAGTGAAGTGTCAAGGTCCTACCTTTTCCCAGAGGTTATGCTGCTCCATGTGCTGGCATCCAGCCCCAACCCTATTGTTTGACAATCCCTTGCCTATTAGCTAAGAAAGTATCCATTGCTGTTTTTACATTCATCTCCCTTAGACCTAAAAAAAGATTTTGGAATTGGCATCTTAACTTTAATCATGTTCTGTGAATCCATCTCAAACAATACCTAGGTACGTTTGGCTCATCCCTACTGGCCAACATTTATTTCCAATATAATGAACACTTCTCCACTGACCATCAATGTAAAGGAACACTACTGTCTGCTTTTCTTTTCTGGACATTTTAGGTATTAGTTTTTTTCCTCATTAATATTACTTAAAATAATTTGGTCATACAGAGACGTTCTGGGTGTCAAATACCCTAAGTATGCCATATTCCGTATTCTCTTTACTTACTGCTCATGTTATGAACTGTAGATTCGGTAGTTATTAGCAAGGGTTCCCTGAAGCTTAAAATCTTTTGGCCTAAAATACGAGGTGGCATCAAAAAGTTTTAAGACTAGCTCTGTTTACAAGAAAGTACTTTATTTATCTCCATTCTCACACTATCACCTTCAAACTAGTCCCCTTGTACAGCAATTCAGCGTTCCTAGCATTCCTGCCACTTCTGGAATGTGTCCTGGAAGTCTTCTCTTCAAGCACCTTCTGCTATTTGTGCTGGATCTATGCAATGTTGACAAAATGGCGACCTTTAAGCTGGATCTTTGGGAAAAGGTTAAAGTCCGCAGGAGCCAAATCTGGCGAGCAGGGTGGTGTAGAAGTAAGATCACTGCAGCCTGGGGATGAACTTGGTAATAACACGGCGCATGTTCAAAGCACATGTGAGGATTGCCTGGACTGTTCAGTATGGCACACAGACAATAGCAGGAACGTTGTGGATTGTTCTACGACGATCATCATGCACAAGTTGCCAAATGGTTTCAACATTTTTGGGGGTTGATCTAGATCAGTGGTCTCCGAACTGTGTCCTAAGGGCCAGATGTGGCCCTTTGCTTGCCTTTGATCAGCCCTTGGGATACTATGCCTCCCATTGATACGAAGCACTGTTTCTTCCACAGACAGCAATGATGGGGCACTATTCCTTTCACTGACGCCAATGATGAGGCACTATTACTACCATGGATACCAACAACAGGACACTATTTCTCTCACTGACACCAGTTATGGGGCACTAGTCCACTTTCCCCCCAATATCAAAGATGGGGTACCAGGGGCGGACTGACCATTTGGAAACTTGGTCACTGCCTGAGGGCCCGGTATCAGTAGGGGGCCCCATGAGATGCCCCTGGTACCTTTTTCATAGGCATTTTTGAGTTTGGGCAAGGACACAGGGGCCCCATGATCCCCTATTGCCCAGGGGGCCCCATGAGTTGTCAGTCTGCCCCTGTGGGGTACTATTCCTCCCACTGACAACAAAGATGTTACATTGTTTATTCCCATTAATGCCAGGACATTTTCTACTCCCACTGGCAACAGTTTGGCCCCACTATAGTCTGAAGAACAGTAAACTGGCCTTTTGTTTGGGAAGTTTGGAGACCTCTGAGCTAGATGAAGGTCTTCCTGATCTCTCATTATCTTCCAGTGATGTTCTTGCTCTTTTGAAACACACATGCCACTCAAAACACTTCAAATGACTCATTGCAGCATCGCCATAAACTTGCCAAATTATGTGAAACGTCTCTGCGGCAGGTTTGCCTAGTTTCAAGCAGAATTTCACTTTTGTGCTTTGTTCTAACTTTCTGTCCATGAAGAAATAGGCAGCCGTGGTAATGTACGTAGTCAGAATAGCACCAGTTGCACAGCTCCCAATGTACACAAGACGATGTCTTTTGGCACAGTGACCTATTGTCAGGGCTCTGTCCTTTGCAGAGGTGTTAGGAGACCTGGCACCCCTGCCAGTACTTTGCATGGCCGCAGAAGTTCACATCAGCTCAAATGTGGCTCCAAACGGCCTTTATAAGGAAGCCCTGCACTACTCTCAGGTCCTGGTTGATCTCTGGTTTCCTAGTACCTTGTTCCTGTTCCTGTGTTATTGTGATCTGTGATTTCCTGATACCGACTCGGCTTGCTCTTGGAACTGTCTTCTCTGCTTAACCCCTGATCTGACCTCGGCTTGGCTAACGGATATTCTGTCTTGCTCCTCTGTATATGACCTCGGCTATCCCATCTGACTACGTCTGCTCTGATTTCCACCTGGTACCTGACCTCAGCTTTGAACTGGCTATCCTGTGATTCTCTGTTTCCCGGAAGGCTTGCATACCTCGCACAGGCACCACCTGTCTGCAGATCCCATCTCAGTGCTCCTGGGTGGACCACCAACCAGCACTCCTACAGGTGACCTGTGCCACTTTGGGCCTGACTCCTGCTGTCCTACTCTCAGGGGAGTCTGGAACTTAGCCGCAAGGGAAGCCCTCTCTCCATTGGCCTCTAACACCAGGTACGTGATACCTATGAAGGTTGGTACTCAATGTGACTGTGCGTGCAGCCTTGTGCTGCCGTCTGTTGGTGTGTTACAAAACTCTCAAAACTTTTTGATACCATCTCGTATTTACTCACTCAACATATTCTATACTTTGCTAACAAATGTCTTTATATATTTCTAGGTAAGTTTCCTGAACTACAAGGGCAATTTTACCAAGAATAAGTTTTGGGTTTTATGTTTCTTTTGGGTGCACATCAAAACTTTCATTGTAACTATATGAAGAATAATGAATAGACAGACCTTTGATACCTCGACTGATATATAGACTAATCCTTCATACCCCGGCTAATGTAAAGACTGATATTTGATACCTTGGTTGATATATAGACTGGTCTTTGATACCTCAGCTTGGGGCCCTCTGCAGAGTACAAGCAACAAATATTTTAAATCCTCAACAGAGTATAGACAGTATGGGGGGGGGCAGCTACCCAACTTACTAACATCTCTCCAGACCTTGATCTTCCAACCCTTCAGTTTAGTTTCCCCTTTCCTCCATTTTTTTTTTAAATTCATCCTCCTTCCCATACATTTCTTATTTCTTCCTCGAAAAGGTTGGTTCAAAACTTGCACTGTGACTGAGGGGATAAACATTTACCAAATGCCATCTCTACATCCAAACATGGGAAAGAACCTGAGAAAAGAGGTGCCACAATAGATCCAAGTAATCTGACTTAAAAAATGAAACATTATTGATACAATTTGTAAGTAAAACATATATACGGATAAGTTGTAAATGCAAAGTAGCAAATGTTGATTTTGAAGGAGCCTCCACTTTTCCACATCCAAGCCTTCGTTGACCTAAACTTGAACTTTCATTTCAACAAAATTCCTCAGTAGCTGCAAAGCATATAAAGCCAATCTATGTGCACCGAATAATTTTCAATACCAGATATTACCCTGTAAAAGTAGCAGTGACATCATCACTGTGGGACGGAGCCAGCAGCTGCACTTACTACAGGAGTGGGTGGAGACAAGACCAGTCACCCAGAGGGAGCAGCAGTGAGCAGTCTTTGTTACAAGAAACTTCTATACAAAGTGCAGGAATTGTTTCATACTGGATTACTGTACAGGTCTGGAAGAAATACATAGAAGATGCCATGTTCCACATGGAAATCCACATGCCTCTTGATGCAAGCTGCGCTGAAAAAAAGATGACTGCCAAGGAGGATGTGTCCTGAAGTCTATATTTTGGGAATAATTGGGGATACAGGGATGGGAAGCGGTTTGTGGAATGTGGGGTTGTAGCTTTAAAGTGTTTTTGTGCAAATTTTCAGATCACACAATGTGGACCCATAAAAAAGCACTGTCAATCAAAACCACAGAACAAGCACAAACTACACTGCTCAAAAAAATTCAAGGAACACTTTAACAACCCATCAGATCTCAATGGGGAAAAAAATATCCTGCTGGATATCTATACTGATATGAACTGGGTAATGTTTAGGAACGTAAGGATGCCCCATCGTTTGATGGAACTGAAAATGATCAACCTACAGAGGACTGAATCCAAAGACACCCTGAAGATTAAAGTGAAAATATGATGCAGCAGGCGAGTCCATTTTGCTGAAATTTCATTGCAGCAACTCAAAATGGTCCTCAGTAGTCTGTAAGTCCTCCACGGGCTTGTATGCATGCCTGACAACGTCGGGGCATGCTCCTAATGAGACAGCAGATGGAGTCCTGGGGGATTTCCTTCCAGATCTGGACCAGGGCATCACTGAGCTCCTGGACTGTCTGAGGTGCAACCTGGTAGCGTGGGATTGACCGAAAAATGATATCCCACAGGTGTTCTATTGGATTTAGGTCAGGCGAACGTGAAGGCCATTCAATGGTATCAATTCCTTCATCCTCCAGGAACTGCCTGCATACTCTCCCCACATGAAGCCGGGCATTGTTGTACACCAGGAGGAACCCAGGACCTACTGCACCAGTTTTAGGGTCTGACAATGGGTCCAAGGATTTCATCCCGATACCTAATGGAAATCAGGGCGTCATTGTCTAGCCTGTAGAGGTCTGTGCGTCCCTCCATGGATATGCCTCCCCAGACCATCACTGACCCACCACCAAAACGGTCATGCTGAATGATGTTACAGGCAGCAGAATGTTCTCCATGGCTTCTCCAGACCCTTTCATGTTTGTCACATGTGCTCAGCGTGAACCTGCTCTCATCTATAAAAAGCACAGGGCGCAAGTGGCGGACCTTACTATTCTGGTGTTCAATGGCTGTAATGCCTATGAAATGTGTTGGCCTTGGACCCTTAGTTCCTTCAGGGATTTTTACAATAAAGCATTGTTGCCCTTATGCCAGAAGCACGAGGAATGACACTGATGTAATTTCTTAAAGCTAAAGGAAAACTTACAAAGTAACAAGACATTATACTGCTTAAATTAGAAAAGAAGAATTAGATAAGAAATTGTTTGTGCAGTTTAAGAACTTGTTTGTGCATTTTGTAATGTTTACTTGTTTGAAATCTTTAAGTTAAGAGTAGATAAGAACTTGTTTGTGTAGTAAGAGATGTTTCATTAGGATTGGGGGTAAATTATAAGAAGTTGTTGGGACCTTTCACTTCTGCTGACACTTCCTGAAGTGGGTGTGGCGCCTGCCCAGTTTGGGAATGTTGCCATAAACACTGAACCAGGGTATTTAAGGAGAGGCCTGGACATGGTGAAGCCAGAAGCCTTCAGCTGCTTTGGTGTTAATGAAATTAACAACAGGTGTACTAGATGGGCAACAAAGACAATCCCCAAAAGAAAAATGGTTTTACAGTTGGAGGACACTGACATTTTTTCCCTACTCATCTTTTCTGACTGTTTTTCACTAGTTTTGCATTTGGCTAGGGTCAGTGTCACTACTGGTAGCATGAGGCCATACCTGGACCCTACAGAGGTTGCAAAGGCAGTCCAACCCCTCCAGGATGGCACATCAATACATGCCATTGCCAGAAGGTTTGATGTGTCTCCCAGCACAGTCTCAAGAACGTGGAGGAGATTCCAGGAGACAGGCAGTTACTCTAGGAGAGCTGGACAGGGTCGTAGAAGGTCCTTAACCCATCAGCAGGACTGGTATCTGCTCCTTTGTGCAAGGAGGAACAGGATTAGCACTGCCAGAGCCCTACAAAATGACCTCCAGCAGGCCACTGGTGTGAATGTCTCTGACCAAACAATCAGAAACAGACTTCATGTGGGTGGCCTGAGGGCCCGATGTCCTCTAATGGGCCCTATGGTCACTGCCAGGCACCATAGAGTTCAATTGGCATTTTCCATTGAACACCAAAATTGGCAGGTCTACCACTGGCACCCTGTGCTTTTCACAAATGAGAGCAGGTTTACCCTGAGCACATGTGACAGACGTGAAAGGGTCTGGAGAAGGCATGGAGAACATTATTCTGCCTGTAACATCATTCAGCATGACCGTTTTGGTGGGAGGTCAGTGATGGTCTGGGGAGGCATATCCATGGAGGTATGCACAGACCTCTACAGGCTAGACAATGGCACCCTGACTGCCATTAGGTATTGGGATGAAATCCTTGGACCCATTGTCAGACCCTACACTGGTGTAGTGGGTCCTGGGTTCCTCCATGTGCACAACAATGCCTGGCCTCATGTGGTGAGAGTATGCAGGCAGTTCATGGTGGATGAAGGAAATTATACCATTAAATGGCCCCCACTCTCACCTGACCTAAATCCAATAGAACACCTGTGGGATATCATTTTTCGGTCAATCCCACGCTACCAGGTTGCACCTCAGACAGTCCAGGAGCTCAGTGATGCCCTGGTCCAGATCTGGGAGAAAATCCCCCAGGACTCCATCTGCTGTCTCATTAGGAGCATGCCCCGGGCCCCCGACATTGTACATGGGGGTCATACAAACTACTGAGGACCATTCTGAGTGACTGCAATGAAATTTCAGCAAAATGGATTAGCTTGCTTCATCATTTTTTTCACTTTGATTTTCGGGGTGTCTTTGAATTCAATCGTCTGTAGGTCGATCATTTTCATTTCCATCAAACGATGGGGCATCCTTACATTCCTAACACATTACCCAGTCCATATCAGTATAGATATCCAGGAGGAGATATTTCCCCATTGAGATCTGATGGGTTTTCAAAGTGTTCCTTTAATTTTTTTTAAGCAGTATATAAACAGTGAGGGAGGGTTGCTGAGCCTATAGTTGGACTTTTGCTTGACAAAGTGTAGCAATTGTCTATGTTACATCAATTGTTTTCATTGTTGGTGAAAGAAGTGCTTCATAATGTCATTTTAAAAACCATTCCTGTTCTAAGACTGTCACGGCATTATGCTAATAGATTTGTGTTCAGAGAAATTCATTAACATTTGCATCCACTCTTTACTAAAGCAGTATAGGGTGCTCTGTGCAGCTTGGCCTGTCATTCTGTAGATGGTGGGGGCGATGGACTGGATAAAGACAACACTACATTGCATTATTCTGCTCCAGGTCCTCTTTTACATCGGCGCTGATGACTATGAGTATTCCTATGAAGAAGACCACTTTGTAAGTAGGAATCCAACTTCAAAATTACTTTATCAGTAGAGATCCACACAGTGTTTACATTAAGTTATGGTGTATCTATAGCCAAAAGGGTTTTCAGTCTTCAAAAATTATATTTTATTTAATTCAGGTACCTTTATAGTGCCGTCAATTTGCGCAGCACTATACATATGTATTACACATTTACATCATTCTATAACCCTCAAGGAGCTTACAATCTAAGGTCCTTAACTTACATTCATACATACACATACTAGGGTCAATTTAGACCGGAGGCAATTAACTTACCAGCATGTCTTTGGGGTGTGGGCGGAAACCCACACAGGCACAGGGAGAACATGCAAAATCCAGGCAGGTAGTTCTATGGTTGGGATTCAAACCAGAGACCCTAGTGCTGCCAGTTAGAAGTGCCAACCACTTAGCCACTGTGATACACACCTCTTATTAAGTTTGTATTGCTATTTGTACCTCCATTAGGGAGCTTTGTGTAGCTAGTGGGTCTGCCAAGCCAGTACAGGGAAAAGGCTCTCTTTCATTTCCAATGTACTTACCTACTGTTGCTCAGTCTTTCTTAAATGCTAATTCCAATTATCTCCCAACCCTTAATCCATCACAACCCCCTTGGAGCAATCCACAGCTTTTTTTTGTGAAATAATGTGGCCCTGTTGTCTAAAGCATTATGGGTTCTTGGCGACTGGAATACGTGTCCCCAGTGGGGGAGGGGGGGGGGGGGGAGTGGATAAAGTAACTCCAAGTATCATTACATCTAGAAAATGGAAATTTCAGGGGACAGTGCCAGACATAGGGTGTGCAGTTCACCCTGTATTTGGGTTGTAACCTAACATTTTAAGTCCTGATGAAGGGAATCTATTAGAAACCCAAATTGTGTTGCCTTTCTAATGGATACTGTGAAGGATACATTATACACTCACTGGCCACTTTATTAGGTGCACTTGTTCAATTGTTTGGTAACACAAATTGCTAATCAACCGATCATATAGCAACAACTCAATGCATTCAGGAACGTAGATGTGGTAAAGATGACTTGCTGAAATTCAAACCGAGCATCAGAAGGGAGAAGAAAGGGGATTTAGGTAACTTTGAATGTGGCATGGTTATTGGTGCCAGATGGGCTGGTCTGAGTATCTTAAAAACTGCTGATCTACTGGGATTTTTACGCACAACCATCTCTAGGGTTTACAGAGAATGGTCTGAAAAAGAAAAAAATATCCGGTGAGTGGCAGTTGTGTGCAGGAAAATGCCTTGCTGATGTCAGAGGTCAGAGGAGAATGGGCAGACTGGTCCGCGGTGATAGAAAGGCAAAAGTAACTCATATTAATATGGACCAAAATTTCTGAGGAATGTTTCCAACACCTTGTTGAATCTATGCCATGAAGAAAGAAGGCAGTTCTGAAGGCAAAAGGGGGTCCAACCCAGTACTAGCAAGGTGGACCTAATAAAGTGGCCAGTGAGTATATATGAACTCCAGTACGTTTTGGTGCTCTCTCCTTCCTCTAGCTCTGATAGGTTTTTATTATTGCTCTGTGTGTTCCTACTGGAGGAGATTCACTCTCTCTATCTTTCCTGGTGAACATCAACACCAGGGCAGAAAGTGGTGGGAAACCCAGTTGTCACCAGATTAGGCTGTCAGGGAAAATCTACCAACGCCCGTGTTCCGGAGTCAAGTATGCAGATCAGTTCTGACTTCACACTTGGTTTTTGCTGATCTGCATGCCTATCAGTGGCTCAGAAAATATTCAAGCCACTGGATCAGCTTGACAGTTGTCAACTAGAATTTTCCCAAGGTGGTCAGAAAATGTAGCTCCTATATTCTTCTTGATAACTGTTTCCATCAAGTAGAAATAACCCATGCAATATTCATGCAAAAACTAGTGTGTTATTGTGTAAGGTGGAAGAGTTCTTCATACAGGTGATTGAAAATAATTTTTGAGCCTAAAAATCTGAAATTGCACAGTAATAAAAAAAACTTTTGTTATTTATTGGTCTTCATCAGGAAAATAAGGGATGGATTTATAAAAAAAAACAATTACAGAGCTATTCTTCCTGCAAAACTGCATATGCATTAGTTCTGTGCAAATGGGGGCAGATTAAATTTTAATAGGCTAAATTTTCTCTTCAGGTTGAATGCTAATATTAAGAATAGAGCAAATCAGGGAAGTACCACATTATGGCCACTTGATGGATTTGACGATTATAGTAAATAAAGTGGTTGTAAACCCTTACATATACTCAGTGCAATGTTTGGCCTCAGGTGATACCCAGAAATTAACCAAACCTTCCTGCATAAGTTGTACCTGGGTATCTGAAAGGATGTAGAGAAGAAAATACTGCAAAGTCAAGAATTTATAAAGTTTGTTTGAACTATTAGAAACCAAGGGGTGGATAGCTGAAATTACACTCTGCAGAGCTCAATGAGGAGAGTCCTGAGACAAAGTTTACTTTGTCCCCTAAAACCAATATATACTATATTGCCAAAACTATTGGGACACTGCTTTAAATCATTGGACTCAGGTGTTCCAATCATCTCCATGGACACAGGTGTATAAAATCCAGCCCCTAGGCATGCAGACTGCTTCTACAAACATTTGTGAAAGAATGGGTCACTCTCAGGAGCTCAGTGACTCCAAGCGTGGTCCCGTGATAGGTTGCCACCTGTGCAATAAGTCCATCTGTGACATTTCCTGGCTACTAAATATTCCACGCTCAACTGTTAGTGGGATTATAACAAAGTGGAAGCGACTGGGAACAACAGCAACTCAGACACCAAGTGTTAGGCCACGTAACATGACAGAGCGGGGTCAGCGCATGCTGAAGCACACAGTGCGCAGAAGTCGCCCACTGTCTGCAGAGTCAATAGCTAAAGACCTCCAAACTTGGTGTGGCCTTCAGATGAGCCCAACAACAGTGCGTAGAGAGCTTCATGGAATGGGTTTCCATGGCCGAGCAGCTGCATCCAAGCCTTACATCACCAAGTGCAATGCAAAGCGTCAGATGCTGTGGTGTAAAGCACGCCACCACTGGACTGTAGAGCAGTGGAGATGTGTTCTCTGGAGTGACCAATCATGCTTCTCTTTCTGGCAATCCAATAGACATATCTGGGTTTGGCTGTTGCCAAGAGAACGGTACTTACCTGACTGCATTGTGCCAAGTGTAAAGTTTGATGGAGGTGGGATTATGGTGTGGGGTTGTCTTTCAGAGGTTGGGCTTGGCCCCCTAGTTCCAGTGAAAGGAACTCTTAAGGCGTCATCATACCAAGACATTTTGGACAATTTCACGCTCCCAACTTTGTGGGAAGAGTTTGGGGATGGCCCCTTCCTGTTCCAACATGACTGCGCCCCAGTGCACAAAGCAAGGTCCATAAAGACATGGATGCGTGAGTTTGGGGTGTAGGAACTCTTCAACCTGAGAGAACACCTTTGGGATGAATTAGAGCGGAGACTGTGAGCCAGGCCTTCTCCTCCAACATCAGTGTCTGACCTCCCAAATGTGCTTCTGGAAGAATGGTCCAAACCTTCCCATAGACACCCTCCTAAACCTTGTGGACGGCCTTCCCAGAAGAGTTGAAGCTGTTATAGCTGCAAAGAGCGGGGCCAACTCAATATTGAACCCTACGGACTAAGACTGGGAGGCCAATAAAGCTCATGTGTGTGTAAAGCCAGGCGGCCCAATACTTTTGACAATATAGTGTATGTATTATTTGTTATCTTACGTAATGACAAAGATATCACTTAATTTACAGAACCATAGTGGGAAGGTAAAAAGTGCTCCAGTCCAGTATATACAGGTTGGAGAGCTGTTAATTTCCCAGGTTACTTTGCAAATCAATGCAGCACGTTATGGGGGATCTCTTACCAATTTGCATAATGTATTTGTCAAGTGAATTACTTGCTATTATCAATCATGTCAATCCTGTTGACAAGTGAATGCAAATGATCTCACCTGGTCCATTGTTGATCTCACTGCATCCAATTCCAATTTTTTACAATGCTAACTGGAGATATGGATTATTAGCCTCTGTGTCCTTTGCTTACAATGTAACTCATCAACTGCGAACAATTGAGGGCACATTCATAAAGAAACACATAGGGGGAGATATTACTAAAAGTGATTGCACACAGAATCTGGTGCGGCTTTGCATAGGAACCAATCAATTTCTAGGTTTTAATCATCAAAGCTTAAATTGAACAGAACTAAGAAGTTAAATGTTGATTGGCACAGCTGCACCAGATTCGGGCGTGCTCCAGTTTTTTGTAAAATCTCCTCATCCCCCGATAATGTATTTGTTGACTATACAACTATTGCAGCAATTCACCTTGTGTATATCAAGGCATAGCTCCCATTGGAATTGTATAATTAAAATAATACAATATGAGGCTACATTGTTTATCATATAGAATTGGAATTGTTAACATCTGTCCCCAAATGAGCAACATATGTCCACATTGAATATTATTTCAGATGATAAGATTGACGCAATATCATGACAAGATCCCCCACCTAACAAACCATATCTACCAACACATTCAACACTTTCCTCCTTAGATCCTATTGCCACAGGGTAGGTTGCTCATTCTTTCTGTCTGATGCCCACCTAACCATCCTCCACCATGGATCCCATTTCGCAAAAATACTCTGCTCATACATCTCGCTCTATTCCTAATGTCTAATTCAATCTTTCTCTATCTCTCTCTTCTACTGGCATTATTCCTCACCCTTCTAATCCATGGCCACTCTCCCCCCTACTAAAAACACTGGTCTCCCCCCTCACTAACCCTTCCTGTCCAATCAACCAAAGGACCCATCTCCTTGCTCCTGGTTGCTAGCTGAAAAAACTTAGTCTACAGCTGTCTGAAAGCCACCCAACTACCCTGTTAACACACATTCTTTGAACTCTAATACACCCACAACACTCCTCTAAACACAGAAACTGTCCTCCCTAAAACACGAAAAACATGCTACACACACACATTAATTAAAAAACAACCAATGGTCACTATTCAGTATTCCTTTCGATAAACCTTTCCTGCTCCAAGCCCTTTGACACAAATTGACCACTTGATCAATGCTCCAAAAATTCTACTCCCTTGGCCTCCAAGACGTTTACTTACCACCCAATGGGGCGGACTGACCATATTGGAAAACTCCGGCACTGCCCGAGGGCCTGGGGTTCAGTAGGGGGCCCCATGAGATGCCCCTGGTACCTTTTTTTTTCATAGGTTTTTGAGTTTGGGCAAGGGACCAACAGGGGCCCCCCATGATCCCCTATTGCCCAGGGGCCCCTTGAGTTGCCAGTCCGCCCCTGCTTACCACCAAAAGAAAGCTCTATTTCTAGGGGGAAAAAGGGACATACAACATTTCATTTGGGTGCAGCATATGCATGATCATGCAATTGTCAGTTAAAGTAACGTAGTGTTGTATTGCAAAAAAAATGGCCTGGTCAGGATAAGGGGGGAAATCCTCTGGAGGGCAAGTGGTTAAATGCTGTATCAGGGTATAGTGGAAGCCTCAGCCTGCCCTGGGAGCACCTAGTGAGAGCTCACTCTTGGTCCGTACTTGGTGCAGACAATGGCAACACTACAACAAAGGTGAGTTTTCTGTTAGAGTGCTGGAGTGCCATTCAAAATGAATGACATTTTACTGCAGAAACATATATGCTACATGCATTACCGTGTTTTGTGCTAACTTGCATGGTAATGCACTGGTTAGTACAACACGATAAATGAGTCCTTAAGTTTGGGAACTGGTGGATAATCGTCTATTTGTCACTCCATAGTTACGGATAACCTGGCATCCCATTAAATCCATCTATATTCCAATAAACTTTACTTCATCATACTAATAAAATATACGTGGAAATATGTTTCAGGCTAGGTTCACATCTGTGCGGGTGGTGCCGCTGCGGATCTACGTGCAAATCCGTGCAGGCGCCCACACTGGAAAACGCAACCTTACTGGGAACCAAGGTTCCTCTGCGGGTTGCGTTTTCCAAAGAAGTGCAGGGACTTCTTCCCTGCGGGTCACGGGCACAGGAGTCCATTCAAATGAATGGGCTCTCATGCCCGTGCAAAACACAGCCGCATATGTGAACCAGGGGTCAGGTTTACCTCACACATGTCCACTTGAACTTCAGGTCTATCCTTTTGCAGGGTATACATGGTTTGAATTCTGAACGATTTTCGTCCAAAAATCGAAAACATTGTTCGCTCGGTAATCCTATGGTGCCGTCAATGATTTCGAATATCGACCGACCAAGTCATAAAGTTCACCCCATACAACAGGCGAAACTTCTGTTCCTTCCAGGTCACGGCTCATGCGCATATTCTTTTTGGAAAAACAATTGTACGATTTGACCATCATTGAGTTGAAAATTGGTTTGTTTTTCACTAATTTTCCAACATGCCCAATCACCGAAAAGGGGAGGAACCATGAAAATTGGCCAGTGCCATTGACCCACTAACAGATCAAAAATCGGCCAATTATTCTTAGGTCCGATTTTTGGACATAAAAATCAGTCGAATTTCAATCCATGTATGGTTGGCCTTAGTGTTATCGTCACCCACAGAAACTAAATGATCAACATTTACCAGTGCCTTGCACTATTCCTCCTCATCATAAATATCCACACATTTGTCAGAACTCATTTCAGTGTTTGGCAGGGCAGTGTCTGGAGACCAGATGCACACATCAGAGTGGTTGCCTCCCATGGGAACGTCACTATCCACCCAACTCCACTGGCACATGAACCTCTTCCAGCAACTGTACTGACACCTGACCTTCATAACATAATTCCACAATTGGTTTACTGACCCCATTCACTTGATTTGTGCCATCTGACACTTCCAACCAACATCAGCTCGTTTGGTATCACATTGTTCATTACCACACTTTTAGATCCTTTGTGGGACGTGGGCACGATCTCTGCTATGTGCTCAATCTCACTTGGCCCTTCTATTTGGGGGAGACAATCGCACACGTTGCTGCGTTAAAAATGGCGGTGTGTATAAGTGGGCGCTGCAGAGACCGTTGACTGGAATCGAACAGAATCAGCAAGGAAAAATGTCACCAGCACACCAAGGATTACCAATATGGGTCCAAAAGGTTTAAGGAACGATCACATAGTTGCAGCAAGGCAAAGTTTCAGAGTCTCGTAGGACCCTTCACATGCCTGATGAAGGGGTCCCTGAGAGACTCCGAAACGTTGCCTTGCTGTAACTATGTGATCGTTCATTAAAACTATTTGGACCCATATTGGCCATATGCCTAACGAAGGGGTCCTGAGTGACTCTGAAACGTTGCCTTGCTGTAACTATGTGATCGTTCATTAAAAACTTTTGGACCCATATTGGCCATATGCCTGATGAAGGGGTCCTACGAGACTCCGAAACGTTGCCTCTCTGTAACTATGTGATCGTTCATTAAAACTGATGAAGGGGTCCTGCGAGACTCTGAAACGTTGCCTCGCTGTAACTATGCGATCGTTCATTAAAACTGATGAAGGGGTCCTGCGAGACTCCGAAACGTTGCCTCACTGTAACTACGTATGTGATCGTTCATTAAAACTTTTGGACCCATATTGGCCATATGCCTGACGAAGGGGTCCTGCGAGACTCCAAAACATTGTCTCGCTGTAACTATGTGATCGTTCATTAAAACTGATGAAGGGGTCCTGCGAGACTCCGAAACGTTGCCTCGCTGTAACTATGTGATTGTTCATTAAAACTGATGAAGGGGTCCTGCGAGACTCCGAGACGTTGCCTTGCTGTAACTATGTGATCGTTCATTTAAAACATTTGGACCCATATTGGCCATATGCCTGACGAAGGGGTCCTGAGAGACTCTGAAACATTGCCTCTCTGTAACTATGTGATCGTTCATTGAAACTGATGAAGGGGTCCTGCAAGACTCTGAAATGTTGCCTCGCTGTAACTATGTGATCGTTCATTAAAACTTTTGGACCCATATTGGTGATCCTCGGTGTGCTGGTGACATTTTCTTTTTTGGGGAGGGACACCATCTGCAGCAACTGCAAGTGTGCCCCTTGACTATAAAATGGATATCAGGGATGGATGAATGGATGGGAGCAGTAACACTGAGGCAGCTCTTCTTAGAGTGGAAGCAAGGCTCTAATGCAGGAACATAAAAAAGAGAGGAAGGCGCCTCTAAGTGCAGTATTGACAATTTTATTAATAAACAATAGATAAACAATAGATAAACTCTGACCTACAAAGCCATTCACAATGCCGCCCCGAACTACATAACTGACCTGATACCCAAATACTACCCTACCCGTGCCCTCCGCTCCTCACAGGACCTCCTACTCTCTAGCTCCCTGGTCTCCTCCTCCCACGCTCAATTGCAGGACTTCTCCAGGACATCCCCCCATCCTCTGGAACTCCCTACACCCAATCAATCAGACTGTCACCTACCCTCCTCACCTTCAGGCGCACCCTGAAAACCCTCCTCTTCAGGGAAGCCTACCCCAACCTCACCTAACACCTGACCTCACCTAACAACTAACCTCTCCACTCCTCCCACCACTCCATCCCCACAGCCATCTCCTCCTTTACCATCTTCCCCTTCCTCCTAGATTGTAAGCTCGAAAGAGCAGGGCCCTCAAACCCCTCGTGTATTGTATTGTTACTGTCTTGTCTCATGTTCTGTCCCCCTTGCTACTGTACAGCGCTGAGCATACCCTTTGGCACTATATAAATACTGTATAATAATAAAAAAAATTGCACTTACAAGATAAATCGATCCTGGGCTCTACTTCCTGATCCTATAGACAGAGTTTGCTGCTGGATGTCTGGATGCTCCACCTGGATTTTATTACACCACACGATGAGTCTTTTTAACTTTTTATCTTGTAAGTGCCATTTATCTATTGTTTATTAATAAATTGTCAATACTGCCCTTAGAGGCGCCTTCCTCTCTTTTTTTTTTTTGTGCCCTTGTCTATAAGCTGCTCTGCAGTCCCTCCATTTAGGAGCAACAGAGCATCGGCCATTTTCTCTGTGTAGCGCCTTTTTCAAATTTTGCAAGGAAGTCCCCAAACTCCTCTGTAGGTAACATGGGTTGCATGTAATCAGAGGCCCAGAACTCAGCCCTTTCTCGCCGTAGACTTGACATCGCAGCTATTGCTACGAGCAACCACCCTCCTCTCAAACTTGTGGTCAGCCTGTCGCTCATTCCTGGCACTCAGAGCCATTTTGCCAAACACAGATGCAGTCCTTTGCTTTGATATGGAACTTTGCAATGGAGGTGGGGACAAAGGGCATTTAGAGACACCCCCACTCCCTGCACCGCAAGCATCGCTCTTGCCAGAGTGTCTTGTCCAGGCTTCCCAAATTGCATTCTTTTGCCAGCTTAGGACTCTGCACATTAATAGCTGGTCTCCCTTCACCGGTGTTGCCAGGGGCAACCGCAGCCATTTCCCACTGTGGCAACCTCAGTTCATCCATGTATGGGCCTCGTTTCTGGTGATAACAACCCTTCCTGCCACAGGGGTCTGTCTCTCATTTCAGAAATCCTTTCTTCTTTTTTGAGTTTTGGCCGCCCCATCTTCACAGTCACGCACATAGAAGTTTGTAACATAGTTCAGCAACACAATGGAACACCGTCTCTTTAACCACCTCCCGTCCGGCCGTTGTATATAAACGGCTCTTTGAGCGGTGGCAGTGCAGGGGTGAGTAGCCATTTATAAACGGCCTCCCTGCACCCTGCTTGTGCGCGCTCCTTGGGAGCGCGCAGTACCGCAATCCAGTGCTCATTGTGTCCTCCGGACACAGAGAACACCGATTGTCGGACGGGACCTCTATACGAGGGTCCGATCATGTGATCACTGATTGGCCAATCAGTGATCACATGCAGAGTAGTAAGCAAGATGTCACTTCTGACATCATTGCTTACTACGTGTGAAATCTGTGAATGATCACAGAGGTCACATGGTACAGGGCTATTCACAACAGCCTTGTACCATGTGACAAGCTGTGACCAATCACAGCTCACTCAGTAGTTCTCAATGGCTGCAAGAATGCAGCCAGAGAGAAGTAGAAATGATTGCTTTTATAGCCTTTATGGGTGTAAAAGCAATCAGTGTAGAAAAAAAAAAAAAATCTTCATCCCCCCCCCCCCCACAAGTAGTACAGTGTCACCATCTTCATCCCCCCCTACAAGTAGTACAGTGTCACCATGGTGACACTGTACTGCTAGGGTACTGCTAGGGTGACAGTATGTAAAAAAAAAATAATAAAAATAAACAAATTATATAAAAAATGTAAAAAAAAATGTTTAAAAATTATAATTTTGGTTATAAACTGTATTGGGGTTTTTTTTTTTACTAAAATATAACTGAATAAATTTTGGCCAAGATTTATGATGAAATACTATTTATTTGCTAAATTTTATAAGAAAAAACACTTTTTTTCAAAATTTTTTAACTTTTTAATTTACATAGCAAAAAAAAAATAAAAATCCCAGTGGTGAATAAATACCACCAAAATAAAGCTTTATCTGTCTAAAAAAATGCTACAAAATTCATATGGGTACAGTGTTGAATGACCGCGCAATTGTCATTCAAAGTGTGACAGCGCTGAAAGCGGAAAATTGGCCTGGACTGGAAGGGGGTAAAAGTGTCCGGACTGGAAGTGGTTAAGGTAAGTTCCTTTGCTCTTGCAGGTTCTCTCACCAGCACACACACAAATTTGTACTGTCTCATACACATAAACACAGTTCATATACAGTTGTGCTCAAAAGTTTGCCTCCCCTGGCAGAAATGGTGAAATTTTTGCATTGATATTGAAAATATGACCGATCATGCCAAAAAAATGCTCTTCTATTGAAGGAATGATTGATCATATGAAGCCATTTATTATCCAATAGTTGTTTGGCTCCTTTTTAAATCATAATGGTAGAACAGAAATCCCCCAAATGGCCCGGATCAAAAAGTTTCCCCTCCCCTGGAATGTTTGGCCTTGGTACAGACACACAAGGTGACAACACACGGGTTTACAATGCCGATTAGAGGTTGATGTCCCACATCTGTTTGGCTTTTTTAAATTGCAATTAGTGTCAGTGTATAAATAGTCAATGAGTTTGTTAGCTCTTACGTGGAAGTCCTGACTAAGCTAGATACTGAGCCATGGGGATCAGAAAAGAACTGTCAAAAGTCCTGCGTAACAAGGTAATGGAACTTTATAAAAGATGGAAAAGGACATAAAAAGATGTCCAAAGCCTTGAATAGGCCAATCAGTACTGTTAAATCACGTATTAACCTCTTCATGCCGGCTGAACGCAAGTGTGCATCTGGCATCTGGGCCTAGACGCCGAGGCGGCTGCACATTTGCGTTCTTTTAAAAAAAGGACATATGTGCTGAGAGCACGCGCCCTGCGCGCTCCCAGCACACATGTCCTGGGGTTACTCACGGAAAAGGTCCCACAATCTCTCTTTCGATCGGGACCTTTCCTGATCATGTGACTGCCGTGAAGGCGTGTCACGGCGGTCACATGACCCTAAACCCCCGCCCCGCCTCCCTGGCTTCTGAAAACTCTTAAAGGGCCGGGAGGCGCCGGCGTGAAGGGGTTGTTAAAAACTGGAAAGTTCAGGGATCTCTTGATACCAAGCCAAGTACAGGTAGACCAAGAAAGATTGCAGCCATAACTGCCAAAAGAGCATAAAGATCCTGTTGCACAGGTGATATCAAAAGGATTTCGTGTGATTTTATTCCATTAAATTCGTGCAGGGGATATGATAAAAAAATGCGCACTCACGAAATGCGTCAAGGAGGAGCTGTACTCCGTGACGTCATGGAGCCTCACGAAGGTCCGGACAGCCATCTTAGAGAGTGGCAGGTCAGACTTATGGTTTTTTTTTTTAAAACTCTGCTTTTTCATGTTTTTCTCCACGTGGATGATACTGTTTTTATACCATAATAAATTGATTTAATTACTACACTATGGGCACCTGTTTCTTAGCTCTATATCGAGCTAAACAATTTCCAGGATTCTATCCAGAGAACAGCTGCAGAGCAGTTCCAGTTTTGTTCCATCGGCGGGAGTCTCTTCCTATAAAAAAAAATAAAAAAATCATAAAAAATGCTGGCTTTGGTCCACAATAAAGGGGGCTTTCTGGCAGACCTTACAATCATCATATGATTCTACATATTGCGCTTTTATTATGCGCATCAGGTGAGTGCGCGCATTTTTTATCCTATCCCCTGCACAAATTTAATGGAACAAATCACACAAAATCTTTTTGATATCACTGTGCAACAGGATCTTTATGCGACAAAATTTTTTGATTGGTGTCAGACTTTCACCATTATATGAAGATTTTTCAGTTTATTGACTCTCACAGTTGTACGCAATTATTTGCACTTATTATAAACGAAGCACTTTCTATTTATCACTTTTGTTATTTATTTGAAACCACAATTATCATCATTTTTTTCATTTTTATTCATTTTTTTAGCACTGCACTTTTTGTTTATATGTGTCATTTAAGGTCTTTGGGTTCCTTTTTAGTGCACATGCTGCTGACCCTATTGGAATCCTGAGAACTCGCTGCTTTTCTCATCATATATGTGAGAACTAGCATCAAGGGTTGAGCTTTTACAGCACACAGCCACTCGCTTTCTTCTTTTTTAAGGGCCTTTTAGCCCAATTTTATTTAAAGGAAAGTTCCATACAATATATGTTTCCCACGCAGGAGTATCCACCATCAACGCAAATGAAACAAATATTCAGCCTCCTGGCTCTCTCAGGGTATACAGCCCCTTGCTGCTCTGGCTTCTACCTCTCCTAGGTGGAGCCCTCCTGACTCCTGAGTAATGACCTCCTGTCTGCCGGGGTGTAGCCCAGAACCATGGTTTGGCCTCTACAAAAAGGCCTGCATACACCTGTGCAATTAGCGTGCTGGGGGTTCTGAAAACATGGACCCAGGATTGGAGATTTCATCCCTCCCAAATCACTCTGAGATCTCCAGGCCCCAGGTCCCAAAACGGGCTTTACAAACCAACGAGGAAACTGACAAACCAGTTTCCTCTGCATTAAGAGAACTGCCTGGAGCCCCTCAACATGTATAGTTGAGAATCCTGGGTTATAACCTTGACATAGACCAGGGGTGGGCAAACTTTTTGACTTGAGGGCCGCAATGGGTTCATATATTGGACCCGGGGGCCGGACCAAGAGTAGATGAATGATGTGTATGTGTGAATATAAATTAAATTAAAATTTGTAACAATAAATGTTTAGATTAATTTAAGGTAGAAAAGCATAAAAAGAGTTATTTTACAAAACTTTTATGCCCCCCATTAGCTGCTGGCCAGTCCAGCCACTACCATGCCATCCATAGTAAGTATAGTAATATTCCCCCATAGTAAGCATAGTAATTAATCCCCCATATAGTAATTCATCCCCCATAGTAATTTCATCCCCCATAGTAATTCATCCCCCATATAGTAATTCATCCCCCCTATAGTAATTCATCCCCCCTATAGTAATTCATTCCCCATATTAATTCATCCCTCATATAGTATTTCATCCCCCATAGTACTATTCCCCCCCAAGTAGTAAGCCCAAGTCCCCCCTGTGTCAATTTACTTACCTTTGCTCCGCGCGTTCCTCTCGCCGTGTTCCCGCGCCGTTCCGGTCTTCAGGGCGGACTGTGAGAGGAGCCTAGCTCCCCTCATGTTCGTCACGCTGCCCCGCCTACACACATCCTGACAGCCAATGCCTTTTTGCCTGCCCTGGCTGTTTTTTTTTTTTCATCACGCTCCGCGGGCCGGATTAAAAGGTCCGCCGGGCCGTATACGGCCCGCGGGCCGTAGTTTGCCCATTGCTGACGTAGACCGTGGCAGGATACCGCACTGCCACAGTATGTATTGATATCTATGTTATTTGCCATGAACCACAATTTTCATTTATTTGCTCAAACATTTTTTGTCATATTAAATCATTAAAAGCATTACGTATAGAAATGTACATGAAAGATATTATCATGTAAAACACACTGTATATTAAATATTAGGTGAGAGAAAATAAAATATGGGGAAAAATACTGAAAATGTACTATATGTTCTACAATAGAAACTCAATTTCCCTGATTTTGTGATTTGTTCTGATACAGATGGACTACAGGTCACTGGATGATGCCGCAGAGAAGAATGGATCCCGGAGCAAGAGAGCAACATGTATGACGGGTTTTGTTTTCTTTATTTAATCAATAATATTAATAATAAATAACAGTTTTCCTCAAAATGTAACATGGGGAGGACAACAGAAGAGCTCTCCCAGGATAATATAATGGGAAGGAGCAATTATTCAAATCAATAAACATTTTCTCTCCCCCTCTCTTTCTCCCATCTTTCTGCTTACTGCTTTCTCTCTCCCTCCCCTCCCTTTACCCCTCCCTCTTTTTCTCTTCTTCCCATTCCCACTCCCTCTTCCCCTCTCCTCTCCCTCCCTCTCTCTGTCTGTGTTCTCTATCTATCTTGCTTGCTCTCTAGCCCTCTTTTTCCCTCCTTCCCTCCCCATTTTCTCTCTCTCTCCTACTCTCCCCCCCTCTCTCCCTTTTCCTCTACTCCCTCTCCTCTTTCTCTCTCCTTCTCTCACTTTCCTCCCCCCCTTTCTTTCTCCCTCTTTTTCACTCTTTCCCCTCTGCCTCTCTTCTCTCTTTCCCTACCTTTCCCCTTGCCCTTCCCCCCCTCTCTCTTTTCACTCCCTCCCTTTGCATGCCCTTCTTCTCTCTATACAATATCTCTTTCATTCTCTCTTCCTCCTTCTCTCCCTCTCTGTTCCCCCCCCCTCTCCCTCTCCTCTTTCTCCCCCTCCCCTTCCCTCTTTCTCTCCCTCTCTCCTTCTCTACATTTTTCCCTCTCCCTCTGTCTGTCTCTTCTCCCCCCACCCCTCCCTTTTCCTTTTTCTCCTCCCTCCTCCCCCTCTTTCTCTCCCTCTCCCCGCTTTCTCTTCCTTCCACCCTCTCTCTCTACCTTCCTTTCCCTCTCCTCTCTTTCCACCCTCCCTTTCCCTCTTCCCCCTCTCTCTTCCTCCCTTTCCCTCTTCCCCCCTCTCTCCTTCCTCCTTTCCCTCATCACCCTCTCTCTTCCTACCCACCCTTTCCTCTTCCCCCTCTCTCTTCCTCTCTCTTCCACCCTTTCCCTCTCCCCTCTATCTTCCTCTGTCTTCCTCCCTTTCCCCCTCTCCCCCTCTCTCTTCGTCCCTCTCTTTCCTCCCCCCCCCACTCCCCTCCCTCCCCTCTCCTCCCTTCATCCTCTATCCCCCTCTCCCCTCTCTCCCCCTCTCCCCCCCCTCTCTCCCCTCATCCTCTCTCCCCCAGTCCCTTAATCCTCTCTCCCCCTCTCCCTCTCTCTCTCCACCTTCATCATCTCTCCCCCTCTCCCCTCTCTCTCCCCCTTCATCATCTCTCCCCCTCTCCCCTCATCATCTCTCCCCCTCTCCCCTCTCTCTCCCCTCATTCTCTCCCCTCTCTCTCCCTTCATTCTCTCTCCCCCTCTTCACTCTCTCTCCTCCCTCTTTCTCCCTACTCCTGCTCTCTCTCTCTTTCTCTCCCCCCTTTCTTCTCCCCCTCTCTTTCTCCCACCTCTCTCTCCTTCCCTCCTGCCTCTTCGCTCTCTCCCTCTCATCCTGCTCCCTTTCTTCCCTCTCTCTCTCCCCTCCCTTTTTCTCCATACTCCTGCTCCCCCTCCTTCTTCCCCAAATGTCTCCCCCTCTCCTTCCCCCCTTCTCCTTCCTTCTTCACTCTCTCTCTCCCTCTGCCCCTCCGCTCTTCATTGTCTCTCTCCTGCCCCATCACCTTTTTCCTCTCCCTCCCACCCTGTCTCCAGTTTTGAAGGCCAGAAAGTGATATACCCCTACATTTAATATGGTTGATGTATTATTAGTGTAAGTTCATCCAAGGTTTTTTTGTTACTGTTGGATATAGTGGGGGAGGATTTGAACCCCTGTCGATGTTTGTGGTATCTTTGGCTCCATTAAAAAGATTCCCTCTTCCTTGCCATCCCAGTAACAATTGTTTCACCAACCAGAAAGTGAAAGAAACCTACAAGGACTTTGGCCCCTTTCAGATGGGACGGACCCATCAGCGGATCCACCTGCTTAGCGGGGGGGATCTCTTTGCTGATCCCCACTGAGCAGGTGGATGACAGGTCTGTGGCCGCTCCGCTACTGCAGAGAGGACACATGCACAGCCCGTTGACTTCTATCGAACGGTCAGATGGAAATGGTCCACTTGCCCATTTCCACCTGACTGTCATCCAATCCAATCCGCTGAATGGATGTAGAACTGATCCTCATCCCTCTGTTTTTGGCATACTGGACCATATTGGATGCTGGTGGGTGTTAGCAGACACACTGGTCCATAGAGGTCTATGGATGGTCCAATCGGGTCCGCTGGAAAAAACTGACAGGCAGGCCTGATCAGGCTGTCAGTGTGAAAGGGGCCTTAGACAGAATTAAAAATCTGACTGGGGGGTTCTATTCTTCCCCTACTCTACTAATGAGAAACAAAAAAAATTTTTTTTGTCTGTATTGCTGTTGGAAATTTTTTCCTAATTTTCTAACTGCTGAAACGATTGTCACCAAGACAGGAAGAGAGGGGACATTTCTGTAACTGAGCCCGTTACAGCAGTAAATTAAAGTTCCATTTCTTCCTACTCCATCCAAAACAAAATGAGTTTTGGCTGGACATACACTTTACAGTCTTTGCTCCAGCCCAACTTTCATTTCAGCCTCTTCAGTATACCCCCCATGGATCAGGGGTCATTTTTACATTTCTAGGCCTGTTTTTTTTGGCCATACCCTTTCCAGTACTAAAGAAAAGAAAGCAATACACACCGCATGTTTTTAAGGGCGAATCAGCCTTTCTTTTGGAGATATTTTGCAAAAATATTTTTATTAAATAGTTAAGACAAAAGCAAAAAAATACAAAAAAAAATGTTTTTTACGACTGTTTTCTGTGTTAGTTAAAAAAAATAGTTCTATGGTCTTATCATAGATAAAAGTATAAATGTATTCTATATTTTGTCCTGTTTAAAATGTCTCAAAAATTATTATTCTCATCCAAAACATTGAGCATTTTATTTTTATTAAATTGTTAGACAAAAAAAAAAAAAGATTAAAAAAAGGTTTTTACGACTGTTTTCCATGTTAGTTAAAAAAAAATAGTCTATGGTCTTATCATAGATAAAAGTATAAATGTATTCTATATGTTGTCCAGTTTAAAATGTCTCAATTGTTATTCTGATCCAAACCATTGAGCATTTTATTTTTATTAAATTGTTAGACAAAAACAAAAAAAGATTAAAAAAAAGGTTTTTTTACGACTGTTTTCCGTGTTAGTTAAAGAAAAAAATTGTCTATGGTCTTATCATAGGTAAAAGTATAAATGTATTCTATATGTTGTCTTTTTTAAAAGGTCTCAAAAATTATTATTCTGATCCAAAACATTGATCATTTTATTTTTATTAAACTGTTAGACAAAAGCAAAAAAAAGACAAAAAAAAAGGTTTTTAGGACTGTTGACTGTTCTGTGTTAGTAAAAAAGAAATAGTTCTATGGTCTTATCATAGATAAAAGTATAAATGTATTCTAGATTTTGTCCAGTTTAAAATGTCTCAATTGTTATTCTGATCCAAACCATTGAGCATTTTATTTTTATTAAATTGTTAGATAAAAGCAAAAAAAGACAAAAAAATGTTTTTACGACTGTTTTCCATGTTAGGTAAAAAAAATAGTTTTATGGTCTTATCGTAGATAAAAGTATAAATGTATTCTATATGTTGTCCTTTTTAAAAGGTCTCAAAAATTATTATTCTGATCCAAAACATTGAGCATTTTATTTTTATTAAACTGTTAGACAAAAACAAAAAAAGATTAAAAAAAGGTTTTTACGACTGTTTTCCGTGTTAGTAAAAAAAAAAATAGTTCTATGGTCTTATCATAGATAAAAGTATAAATGTATTCTATATTTTGTCCAGTTTAAAATGTCTCAATTGTTATTCTGATCCAAACCACTGAGCATTTTATTTTTATTAAATTGTTAGATAAAAGCAAAAAAAGACAAAAAAAATTTTTACGACTGTTTTCCATGTTAGTTAAAAAAAATAGTTTTATGGTCTTATCATAGATAAAAGTATAAATGTATTCTATATTTTGTCCTGTTTAAAATGTCTCAAAAATTATTATTCTGATCAAAAACATTGAGCAAAGATATTTACAATGAAATAATTTTTCACTTTTTTTGTAATTACGGTGAGGAACAGAAGTATTTGAACACCCTGCGATTTTGCAAGTTCTCCCACTTAGAAATCATGGAGGGGTCTGAAATTCACATTGTAGGTGCATTCCCACTCTGAGAGACAGGATTAAAAAAAAAAATTCAGGAAATCACATTGTATGATTTTTATTTGTCTTGCACTGCTGAACATAAGTATTTGAACACCTAAGAATTCTGGCTCTCAAAGACCTGTTACTGTGCCTTTAAAAAGTCCACCTCTACTCCACTCATTAATCTAACTTAGTAGCACCTGTCTGAGCTCTTTAAAGACACCTGTCCACCTCACAGTCAGTCAGACGCCAACTACTACCATGGGCAAGACTAAAGAGCTGTCAAAAGACACCAGAGACAAAATTGTGGACCTCCACAAGGCTGGAAAGGGCTACAGGGCAATTGCCAAGCAGCTTGGTGAAAATAGATCAACTGTTGGAGCAATTGTTAGAAAATGGAAGAGGCTAAAGACGACTGTCAGTCTCCCTCAGACTGGGGCTCCATGCAAGATCTCACCTTGTGGGGTATCACTGATGATAAGAAAGGTGAGGAATCAGCCCAGAACTACAAGGGAGGAGCTGGTCAATGACATGAAGAGAGCTGGGACCACAGTTTCAAAGGTCACTGTCGGTAGAACACTACGCCGTCATGGTTTCAAATCATGCATTGCACGGAAGGTTCCCCTGCTCAAGCCATCACATGTCCACCCCCGTCTGAAGTTTGCCAATGACCATCTGGATGATCCAGAGGAGGCATGGGAGAAAGTCATGTGGTCAGATGAGACCAAAGTAGAACTTTTTGGTCTAAACTTCACTCGTCGTGTTTGGAAGAAAATGAAGGATGAGTTACATCCCAAGAACACCATCCCTACTGTGAAGCATGGGGGTGGTAACATCATGCTTTGGGGGTGCTTTTCTGTGAAGGGGACAGGACGACTGCACTGTATTAAGGAGAGGATGAATGGGGCCATTTATTGTGAGATTTTAAGTAACAACCTCCTTCCCTCAGTCAGAGAATTGAAGATGGGTCATGGCTGGGTCTTCCAACATGACAACGACCTGAAGCACACATCCAGGAGAACCAAGGAGTGGCTCCGTAAGAAGCATATCAAGGTTCTGGAGTGGCCTAGCCAGTCTCCACACCTAAATCCAATGGAACATCTTTGGAGGGAGTTGAAACTCCGTGTTGCTCAGCAACAGCCCCGAAACCTGACAGATCTAGAGGAGATCTGTGTGGAGGAGTGGGACAAAATCCCTGTTGCAGTGCAAACCTGGTCAGGGACTACAGGAAACATTTGACCTCCGTAATTGCAAACAAAGGCTTCTGTACCAAATATTAACACTGATTTTCTCAGGTGTTCAAATACTTATGTTCAGCAGTGCAAGACAAATACATTCTTTACAAATCATGCAATGTGATTTCCTGAATTTTTTTAAAATTCTGTCTCTCAGAGTGGGAATGCACCTCCATGATTTCTAAGTGGGAGAACTTGCAATATCGCAGGGTGTTCAAATACTTCTGTTCCTCACTGTACATAGTCTGGCTGAAAAAAGACAACAGTCCATCCAGCTCAACCATAAAAAAACCAATGCAATGCAACACTAAAAAAGAACAAATGATTGAATAAAAATGAAAAAAGTTTAAATGTTTCAATACACACAAAAAAAATCATAGTTAAAGGATAAGTTCACCTTTGGGACATGTTACATGTTCCACCCATTTTTAGGGTGGAACGTGTAACATGTTTCCATAGCCCTCCCCCTCCAGATAGTACGGAGAGAAGTTTCCCCATACTATCTGTCAGATTTGAAGACAGCGTGGCCTTGCAGGGCTCCGCCCACATGGGAGACTTCTGTGAATGAATGAACTCCAAGTCCAGGCAGCCTAAGCAGCTGTTGGCTTGTAATTTTCAATGAACTTTGAAGCTTCCTGCCATAATATCTGCTTGCTCCAACATCCCGTAAGGCAAGCAGATATTCTGACAGGTCTTCAGGAGACCTGCATGGCACCAGCGATCTACCAATCACCGGTGCAATGCTTTCCAGGCTCCTTTGGACAAAAATAATAAATGCACATTTTTTTACCTGCAAAAAAAAATGTGCATTTATTTTGTCCAAAAGGTGAACGTATCCTTTAAGAGGAGAAGGGGAAGAAGCCAATTAGGGTAAACTAAGGGTTATCATGGGGCTAAATAGGAACAAATAATTAAAAAGGTTAAAAATAAAAAATGACCTGTCAGGTTGCTTTAACTGACATCAAGGACCTCATTCAAATGACAGATTAGTGCCATACCAGTGGCGGACTGACACCTCATGGGGCCCCCGGGCAATAAGGGATCATGGGGCCCCTGTGTCCTTGCCCACACTTAAACCACACCCAAAAAAGCCTATGAAATGTACCAGGGGCATCTCATGGGGCCCTCTACTGACCCTGGACCCTCGGGCAGTGCCCGAGTTCCCAAATGGTCAGTCCACCCCTGTGCCATACAGTACATTACCGAGAATCAGCATAAATCTGCAGTAGGGATCAGAGGCCAGGAATCCTTTACGGATCAATGACAGGCTGACAAGTGCCAAAGCTGTCTGCTTGATATGTGGTTACATGCCAACAGCCCTGGGCTTGTCAATTACATAGTTACATAGTTAGTCTGGCTGAAAAAACACAAAAGTCCATCCAGTTCAACCATAGAAAATGTGTGACATTGATTTGTATAGGTGTCTTGGCTGCAGCTGATCCCTACTGCAGAATTACACAGATTCTTGGCAGTGCATGGCCCCAATCAGCCATGTGAATAGGGCCTAATGCAGATTGAAGCTCATACCTTTGACATGCAGATGAATAAAACAAAGTAAATACAAAAGCACCAATGTCACTTTGTACCTCTTTATCTCGCAGCTGAGCAGTGTTTATAAACATTGTGTTAGATGGTCCTTTTTCTGATAGCAGAAGCTTAGACAGCTGTTGTAATTGCACAGCAACTCCTGGCTGTCTTTTGACGGTTGGGAATTGTTGGGGAGTGTGCATGTGTGTGTGTGGGGGAGCAATTGAAAAAAGATAGCGTGTAAAAACAACCTCTCTATTTGTCCTAGCATGACCATTCTAAACAGGACAGAAAATGAGAGGATGTCACAGTAAGAGATCAGGCTTGGAGACCAGGAGCTATAGCAGTAGAGAGGCTCCCACCAACCAGCTGGATAAGTAAAGCTGAAGGTCACCCTGGTGGACTACATGGGTTCATTGAGGTGCAGAGCCTAAGCACTGACCGGTATTCACCAGAGCTCCTGATGGTGGAGATGGGTTTTCCTGCATGATAGTACCAGGTTGTGGTCTTCAGGATCGCCCAACCAGGAGGTGGGCAAGCCAGGGTCCAGTAGCAGCTATAGCAGGTAGTGATCAAGCGTAGTCTTCAACCCCTTGCCACCAGCACCTCCCGACACTTTAATAGGTTTTAGATGCCAGGGAGGTGGGGGGGGGGTGGTTTCTGATCATGTGACCACCACAATTGGCTGTGACAGTGCTCACAAAAACGGAAAGCTCCCGATTGCAAGTAGATATCAGCAGCTATCTGTTAGCTGACAGTAAGTATGCTGGGAGCGTGCATGGCACATGCTCTCGACACAAGTCTGTTTACCTTTAGGTACCCACAGGGATTTTTTTCAGTGGGAACGTGGGGGAACGTGGAGGAACATGGGGGAACGCAGTTCTGGCACCTTCATCACTGAAAGTATGTAATGGCAAGGGCTGCTGGGCTGTGCTGGAGGATCTATTGATGCTGCCTGCTGGGAATTCTATTGTTGCTGGTGGTGGTTTATTGTTGATGGGGGAATCTAGTGTTGCTGGAGAATCTAGTCTTCCTTGGTGATCTAGTGTTGCTGGTGGATCTATTGTTGCAGGGGTGAATCTATTGTTCCTGGGGGATCTCTTATTGCTGGGGTGCATCTATGTTTGCTGGGAGGGTCTGTTGTTGCTGGTTGCTGGCTGCATGTTACTGCTTTTCTTGTTGCCATTAACAAATTCCTTACAAATTGTTTCTGTATTCTCTAAAAGGGGGTGGTACTGGGAGGTGGGTAGGGGGTTTAACCAAAGGGTGGTGCTGGGAGGTGGGTAGGCGGCACAGACAAGGGGTGACTCAGAAATAGATAGTACTGGCACCTAGGGTGCACGTACATGCAGCCTCTCGGTGTTAAAGCCCACCTGCCAAGAGGCCATATATTTCCACTCAGCCAGCATCAAGGAGTTAAACAAGCCAAAGGTTGGTAACAAGTTTTTGCATGTTATGATCAAGCAAAAGCATAGTTGAGGAACAAGCCAAAGGTCGATAATAAGTGGTAGGGGAGATACAGACAGCAGCAGGAGTGACAAGAGTGAGATGGCTGGAGAGAGCATAATAATCTGATAAATAGGAAGTACAAAGGCAAGGCTAAAATAGGAAGTTAATGGAACGAGCAAGGGGTTCATGGTTCAAGAGAAGCAAGGTTTAAAGGCAAGATCTGCTACCCCTCCGATAATCCCTCCACTGGCTTCCACTCGCCCAATGAATAAAATTAAAAATTCTAACAACTTACAAAGCCATCCACAACTCTACCCCAGCTGCGTCACTAAACTGGTCTCAAAATATCAACCAAACCTTTCTCTTCGATCCTCCAAAGACCTTCTACTCTCTAGTTCCCGTGTCACCTCCTTCCATGCTCACTTCCAGGACTTCTCCCAAGCTTCTCCCATCCTATGGAACTACCTACCCCAATATGTCCATCTATCACCTAATCCAGGGTTTCTCAACCAGGTTTCTGTGGAACCCTAGGGTTCCTCCAGAGGTTGCCAGGGGTTCCTTGAGCAATAAGCAATTTTTCCCTCTCAGGTAAGTTCCCACTGACAGCATTGATATTTTTAGCAATCTGTAAGGGGGTAATTCTTCCCAATAACCACATGTGTAAGGAGCATTCTTACGTCTGACTATCACACTAATGAATCATAAATTGTGGATATAGTCATTTTTAGCAGGGGTCCCCGAGACCGGAAAGTGACGTCAAGGGTTCCTCTGCATTGAAAAGGTTGAGAATGGCTGTCCTAATCTATCCACCTTTAGATGATCTCTGAAAACCTCTCTCTTTAAAGAAGCCTCTCCTGCTTCTAACTAGTAACTGCCTTTTATTTCCTCCATCAGCCCATCCCCCTCAGCTATTACCTTTTGTATCACTCAACCCTTCCTCCTAGATTGTAAACTCTAACGAGCCGGGCCCTCTGTTAACTCTTGTACCAAATTTTAACTGTAATGTTTACATTAATTTTTGTTGGCGTTATATAAATCCTGTATTATAATATTAATCTTCCAAGTAATTGTCCCAGGAGCTCTCCTGCATCACAAGTGGCTACAGAGGTCGCAGGTTCAGACCTGGGTCCTGACAGGAAAAATACAAAATTTTTAAATTGTCTGCAGAACAAGAGGTGAGAAATCTTCCAGCAGCAGCCCATCGAAGAGGTGAATTCCCATCACTTTGCAGGGATTTTCTCTCACTTCCTCTTGCATTTCTGGGAAAGAAAGCAAAGAGAGATCTCCCAAATGACACACAGATATCAAAAAGCAAGGATATTTATCTGTTCCCTACTCTTTCAAAAAAGAAAATGGCTCTACGCAATGTACACTTTTATTTTTAGAGATAGAATGACAGAGTGATGGCCTTTTGTTCAAAACTACTAACAAGTATATATTTTTTTTTAATTTTTGTTTTTTAATTGAATTTACTTTCTGTGAAAAAAAAAAAAATCAAATAACAAGAAACTACAATAAACACACACAAAGGATATAAAACATGGAACACTTTGCAAAGCAATATGGGAAGGTTTACTGTTTTTCAAAAATGTTTTAAAGCAAAAATGCATGTTGAATTTAGAGAATTATTTTGCCAAAATTTTCCTGGTGGGAAATCAATTTTACAGACATTCTACTCATCCCAACATGATAAAACTTTGATCAAATGTTGCAACTCAATGGATTTCTGGTTAATCTAAGGAGTGCACTGTCACTTCTTTTTTTTTTTTCCCCAACAGCAACGAGCGGTTTGTGCTACTTTCCATTTGTTTTCAACTATAACACTTACAGCACATGTACCACAGACGGCGGGGCAACATTTCTCTGGTGCAGTCAGACCTATTACTTCGAGACAGACCTAAAATGGAGCCTATGTAGCAGCCAAGGTAATAATTGTTTTTACATGCTACCTACAAAAAAAATTCTAAAAAATCTTCTCCCTGCAAGTTTAGAGCATAATGTGCTAGTATGCATCTCAGGGGCGGACTGACCATTTGGAAACTCGGGCACAGGGTCAGTAGGGGGCCCCATGAGATGCCCCTGGTACCTTTTTCATAGGCTTTTTTGAGTTTGGGCAAGGACACAGGGGCCCCATGATCCCCTCTTGCCCGGGGGCCCCATGAGCTGTCAGTCCGCCCCTGATGCATCTCATACTAGCACATTATGAAAGACTTACCTGAAAACTAAGCCCTCCAGCAGAGGCTGTCATGGCTCCCCGAGGCTTCCATCTTCAACCGGTCTTTCTTTCCGGGTTTGCGAGTTGTGGCCATCTGATTGGTTGAGCCACGATGTCGTCACTCCCACACATACGCAAAGGGAGTCTCGGCCATGGCATGGCTCTCTCAATGGACGGCATGCCATCCATTGAGTGCGCAGTGTGCATGCACCAGTGACATCATAGCCTCTTCTACAACAAATTTCTCCTAAATGGTGCATGTTTAGGAGATATTTGCAGTACCTACAGGTAAGCTTTATTATAGTCTGTGAGTAATAATATGCTAACTATAGAAAATATATAAATCCTCAGTTTACATCACAAAAACCATATATCAAATCAAGCAAAAAGAAAAATGTCCAAAATAAAATCAAATAAGTATAAAAATAATGTCCTTCCAAAATATATAGTCACTCTGTGAAAAATTCCCAAAAACAATCTTCATATTGAAACCTTCCAAATGGCTCCTGAGGCCAATAGAAAACCTCAAAGGAAAAGAAAAATCACATAGTGCATTATCTTTGACAACCCTTAAATAATGCACACTGAATAAACAAATGAGATATATGAAAAACGCAAAAACATGCGTGATCACAAATAGTGATAAAGTGAATAAATGTGTCAAAAAACGTGACAGTGAATCAATCAAGTGAAAAATATATCAATCCAACAACACGTGAAACTACTGTGTCCACTTCTATAGTGTAAGGAGTGAATACCCTTACCAAATATAATAAATAATGCGCCTTATAACTATCAGGACAGGATAATTTCACATAATCTGCTTCACCAAGGAGATACTTTTAGGATATCATCAGAGCCTTATAGATACGCTCAAGATGTCATCCGAATACAGCAGCTTGCATGTTCCTTATCCTTCTACCATCAATCTCCAAGCTCCACCGATGTCATATATGAAGTAAAGTATAGTGTAAGCCTGCAATACACCAGTAAAATATACTTTATTAATCTGCTTACATGTTATTCCATCTTTAAAAACGCCTAATATATGATAGCCAGACCTCTGGGAGTATCCTGGTGTCCTCCACATGCAATTCAGAGAGGAACTGCCAGTATCCAAGATGGCCGCTCAATCACTTCTGATTACGCTGTGCGGCTGACGTCACTTCCCTTGACGCGTTTTGTCATCGGACTTATGAATAATAATAGATAATGCACTATGTGATTTTTCTTTTCTTTTGAGGTTTTCTATTGGCCTCAGGAGCCATTTGGAAGGTTTTAATACGAAGATTGTGTTTGGAAATTTTTCACAAAGTGACTATATATTTTGGAAGGACATTATTTTTATACTTATTTTATTTTGGACATTTTTCTTTTTGCTTGATTTGATATATGGTTTTTGTGATATAACTGAGGGTTTATATATTTTCTATAGTTAGCATATTATTACTCACAGATTATCACACTTTTGGGGTGAAAGTGTACACATATTCTATAGGGGAGATTGGATATAGTTATTTGAGGGGATACCGTAATTTCAAATTATTTAAGCTTAATTATAGGCCTACCTGCAGGTAAAAGTTACCAAAGTCGGTTTACTTCAACTTTACGTTATTCCAACTCACCAGCCAAAGCTTAGGGCTCTTTCACACTAGCGGGTGTAAAAACAGGCGGCCAAGCCATGGTTTTTCTAACCCTGGGCCACCCACCCAACATCACAGTCTAGCAAGGCTGCACACATGCCACGGCAGCTGCAATTTTACCTCGGGCTTCAGAGTTTGACAGATGGCAGTGCCTGTCAAACCCACTCATTAAGATCAATGGAGCTAAAACTCAACCACGAGCCAGACTCTCAGTTCGCAGATGCAGTCCAGTGCCGCAATGTAAAACTGCCGTCAGCAATTAAAAAAAAAGTAAAGAAAAACAGACATCAGGAGGTGCCAGGAGGCTGCAGTAGTGGCCATTTTACAAACATCTGAAGAATATATTTAAAAAAATATATATTTAAAAAAAAAAATTTTCTTGAGATTCTTTTTTTTTAACCTATAAAAAAGTAATTGTAACATATATTCTTACATATATTTGTAAATGCATTCCAAAAATTTAGATTAAATGTATTTTTAAAGACATACAGTATATTTGAAAATAAAAACGCATTTCAGCATACAGTACAAATAACTACATCCAAACTCCCCTATAGCATATGTGTACACTTTCACCCCAAAAGTGTGATAATCTGTGAGTAATAATATGCTAACTATAGAAAGTATATAAATCCTCAGTTACAGTCAGGTCCATAAATATTGGGACATCGACACAATTCTAACATTTTTGGCTCTATACACCACCACAATGGATTTGAAATGAAACAAACAAGATGTGTTTTAACTGCAGACTGTCAGATTTAATTTGAGGGTATTTACATCTAAATCAGGTGAACAGTGTAGGAATTACAACGGTTTGCATATGTGTCTCCCACTTGTTAAATGACCAAAAGTAATGGGACAATTGGCTTCTCAGCTGTGCCGTGGGCAGGTGTGTGTTATTCCCTCATTAACCCAATTACAATGAGCAGATAAAAGGTCCAGAGTTCATTTCAAGTGTGCTATTTGCATTTGGAATCTGTTGCTGTCAACTCTCAAGATGAGATCCAAAGAGCTGTCACTATCAGTGAAGCAAGCCATCATTAGGCTGAAAAAACAAAACAAACCCATCAGAGAGATAGCAAAAATATTAGGCGTGGCCAAAACAACTGTTTGGAACATTCTTAAAAAGAAGGAACGCACCGGTGAGCTCAGCAACACCAAAAGACCCGGAAGACCATGGAAAACAACTGTGGTGGATGACCGAAGAATTCTTTCCCTGGTGAAGAAAACACCCTTCACAACAGTTGGCCAGATCAAGAACACTCTCCAGGAGGTAGGTGCATTTGTGTCAAAGTCAACAATCAAGAGAAGACTTCACCAGAGTGAATACAGAGGGTTCACCACAAGATGTAAACCATTGGTGAGCCTCAAAAACAGGAAGGCCAGATTAGAGTTTGCCAAACAACATCTAAAAAAGCCTTCACAGTTCTGGAACAACATCCTATGGACAGATGAGACCAAGATCAACTTGTACTAGAGTGATGGGAAGAGAAGAGTATGGAGAAGGAAAGGAACTGCTCATGATCCTAAGCATACCACCTCATCAGTGAAGCATGCTGGTGGTAGTGTCATGGCGTGGGCATGTATGGCTGCCAATGGAAATGGTTCTCTTGTATTTATTGATGATGTGACTGCTGACAAAAGCAACAGGATGAATTCTGAAGTGTTTTGGGCAATATTATCTGCTCATATTCAGCCAAATGCTTCAGAACTCATTGGACGCCGCTTCACAGTGCAGATGGACAATGACCCAAAGCATACTGCAAAAGCAACCAAAGAGTTTTTTAAGGGAAAGAAGTGGAATGTTATGCAATGGCCAAGTCAATCACCTGACCTGAATCCGATTGAGCATGCATTTCACTTGCTGAAGACAAAACTGAAGGGAAAATGCCCCAAGAACAAGCAGGAACTGAACACAGTTGCAGTAGAGGCCTGGCAGAGCATCACCAGGGATGAAACCCAGCGTCTGGTGATGTCTATGCGTTCCACACTTCAGGCTGTAATTGACTGCAAAGGATTTGCAACCAAGTATTAAAAAGTGAAAGTTTGATTTATGATTATTATTCTGTCCCATTACTTTTGGTCTCTTATCAAGTGGGAGGCACATATGCAAACTGTTGTAATTCCTACACCGTTCACCTGATTTGGATGTAAATACCCTCAAATTAAAGCTGACAGTCTGCAGTTAAAACACATCTTGTTTGTTTCATTTCAAATCCATTGTAGTGGTGTATAGAGCCAAAAATGTTAGAATTGTGTCGATGTCCCAATATTTATGGACCTGACTGTATATCACAAAAAACATATATCAAATCAAGCAAGAAGAAAATTGTCCAAAATAAAATAAAAAAAGTATAAAAATAATGTCCTTCCAAAAATATATAGTCACTCTGTGAAAAATTCCCAAACACAATCTTCATATTGAAACCTTCCAAATGGCTCCTGAGGCCAATAGAAAACCTCAAACGAAAAGAAAAATCACATAGTGCATTATCTATTATTATTCATAAGTCTGATGACGAAACGCGTCAAGGGAAGTGATGTCAGATGCAGAGCGAAACCGGAAGTGATTGGGCGGCCATCTTGGATACTGGCAGTTCCTCTCTGAATTGCATGTGGAGGACACCAGGATACTCCCAGAGGTCTGGCTATCATATATTAGGTGTTTTTTATATATATGTGTGTATGAAATATTTACACACACACATATAAATATATATATATATATATATATATATAATTATATATAATATGGCCAAAATTGTAGCATTTCAAATATGTCAATATATTTGGGAGGCATATTTTTTAAATAGATCTTCCATATTGGCTGTATCTATGGAGAAGCTGTGATGGACACCGTGGTTGCCACACTAGGCTGTTCTCCTGGTTTGAACTACAAACATGTCTTCCTCTCTTCATCTCCATAACATTGGGGGGCAATTTGCAGCTTAAAGAAGATAGGAAGGAAGATAACTTTGCTTGTGATTTTCATTGAATTCACAGTAACTGACAAGGACATGGAATTTCTGGCAAGATCAACAGGTATTTTCTGTACTGGCTAAAAATTTTCCTAGCCAGAAAAAAAAAAAGGTAATGCGGCCATCACATCTGAAAACTGGCAACCTGCAATATATTAAAATGTTCTTCTTGGGCTTAGATATCTTTTAACATTAAAATAATGCTATTTTCCGGCAAACCCGTTATATTTGAAATGTATTTTTTAAAATATTTTTCATATATTTTGTAATAAAAACGCATTTCAACATGCAGTATATATATATATCATGAGCAGCAAGATGGCCAGTTTCTGGGACCAGCGTGACATCACGCTGCCTCCATTCTTACCCACATGGAAGAAAAATATATTTCAAGTATATTTTAAAAATATTCTTCCCAAATATATTGAAATATATTTTAAAATATATTGAATATGGCCAGAATTGTAGCATTTCAATTATATGTCAATATATTTGGGAATAATATTTTTTAAATATATTTGAAATATATTTTTCTTCCATGTGGGTAAGAATGGAGGCAGCCTGATGTCACACTGGTCCCAGAAACTGGCCATCTTGCTGCTCATGGCATGTTGCCACCCACCAACCTTTCAACAATCCCACATCATGTAAAAATAATTTTTTTTGCCTGAAGTTATACTTAAAAATGTATCTGTTCCAACTTACCTACAAATAAAACTTAAAAACAAACCTACAGAATCTTCAGATTTGTGTTTGTAACTCGGGGACTGCCTGTACTACCCTCTGAAACCACAGAGAGAGCAGTCTCTTTTCAGAGAGCAGGAGGTCTTGTCCACCTGTATGAGAGCCTTTACAGATTTTCAAAATTTGGATAACCTGTTACAGATGTTACTTATAAAAGTGCTAAATAATATCAACTGAAAAAATAAAAAAATAATATCACTGAAAGGTTTACCCAATCTGGTGGTTAAAGGGCCCATTCACACCAGTGACTTGGCTAGAACACATGTGTATATGGCCGCAGGGCTGATGCATCTACAAAGGACCAAGATTGGATGGAAGTTTGGACCAAGCCCTACTTCTTTTGAGGATAGGGCACCCACATACTTGTCTTTAGGAGAAGCTCCTCCATATTGTGCCACTCGCTCTCCTAGCCCACCTCTGAACATATTCCTGGCTTGAAGCCTGTTAGCAGGAATGAAGAATGTTCACTCATGATGCTTTTCAATGATGTACAGAAGAAGATTGGCATAGCATTACAGTACTTGACTTCCTCAACAGTGTGTTTATGGTGCAGAACACAGTACCCCCATTACACGACCTCATGAAGTAGTTTCCAAAGTGCAGGGCACTATACTGCAGCTATCACACAGCACATTAAGTCCAGCCATCTCTCTAAATTGTTCCAAGAAGGTCCCCCAAGGCACCAAGTACCACACAAGCTTGTAGGTAGGAGTAGTCTCAAGGTTTCAAACCTTCTGTGTGTAGCAGCCCCCCCCCAAGCCTCCCTAACACTTACCTGAGCCCCCTCGTGATTCATTGATATCCATGAGAGCCTCGGTTCTCTGGAAACTCTCACTCCTCATTGGCTGAGACAGGAGCAGGAGCCATTGACTCCCGCTTCTGTCAGTCACAACCAGTGAGCCAATCAGGAGAGGGAGGGGGCAGGTTTGAGCCGCAGCTCTGTGTGTCTATGGACACACAGAGCCGTGGCTAGGGAGCATGCCTGCTTAGGTGCCCCCATAGCAAGCTGCTTGCTATGGGGGCATCCTACAGGAGGGAGGGGCCAGGGGTGCCAGCATGGGACCCCAAGAAGAGGAGGATCCAGGCTGTTCTGTGCAAAAGCATTACACACAGAAGGTAAGTATAGACATGTTGGTTATTTTTAAGAAACAAAAACAAAGACTTTAGTGTCACTTTAATTGTTTTTAAAGATGAACTCTGGGTAGATATAAAAGGAATAGATTAATTTTGCACTGCAGTTATCAATTAATCATTTTAAAAAATATTTTTAGTCTGTATAGCAGAGCTCAGAAAACTGGAGGGAGCAGCAGCACAGGGAAACAATGGGGTGTGCCACAGACCAAGTACCATTCTGATAGGAGAAGAGAGCAGATCATTTCATCAGTGTGCTTCTTTTCTTTTTACTGTTTGGTGTAAAGAACTTGTAAGCAGGGGCGGACTGACAACTCATGGGGCCCCCGGGCAATAGGGGATCATGGGGCCCCTGTGTCCTCATCCACACTCAAACAACACCAAAAAAAACCTATGAAAGGTACTAGGGGCATCTCATGGGGCCCCCTAATGACCCTGGGCCCTCAGGCAGTGCCCAAGTACCCAAATGGTCAGTCTGCCCCTGCTTGTAAGCCAAAGTGAAACTGCAGCAGAGAATGAGGGTTGGGCTCTTGGAAGAGCTGTGTAATTATCAGGTCCATATGAACAGAAATAGAAACCTTTGGCCAGGTAAAAAAAAAGGTTTCATAGATGTGTCTCATCTGTGTATTTAGTTAGGCATTTGGCATTAAATCATAGCACACCTCAGTTTCAAATTCATCGTGTTCAGTCAATGTTTTGATCTTGTTTCTGATCATTTTAAAGGAAACGTGGGAATTTCCAATTGTACTTCTTCAACACTCTGCAGTGCCCAGCTAGATGTCTGCACTCTTCTATATAATGACACTGCAAGTCAAGATGTCGCTAGAATATCCTGCACGACGCTCAACTCTTATTTAGATGGCTATGAACAAATTCAGTGCAGTGGACCAGGTACATCGTGAATTGTGTGTGCACAGATGAAACATGTCTGACCACAAGGTTTTGTATTTACCTTTTATGCTTATATTCTCTGCTTGGTTTGTCCTTTTTTTTTTTTTTTTGCTTTACAGTGTTACCATCAAATAACACCTTGTGCTCTACTACAACCGGGACAACATCTACCACAGCTTCAACTCCACCACCCACAACAAGTGACCAACCTGTGTCTACCACACTTCCACCATCTACAACAGATGTCCAAATTACAACACCATTAACTACATCTCTTCTATCCTCAACAGATGTTCAATCTGTTGCATCAACCACACTTCCACCAAACACAACAAGTGTTCAATCTGTGGCGTCAACCACACTTCCACCATCTACAACAGATGTCCAAATAAATACAACACCATTAACTACATCTCTTCTATCCTCAACAGATGTTCAGTCTGTTGTATCAACCACTCTTCCACTACCCACAACAAGTGTTCAATCTGTGGCGTCAACCACACCTCCGCCATCAACAACAGCTGACCAAATTTCAACACCATTAACTACATCTCCACCACCCACAACAAGTGTCCAATCTGTGACATCAACCACACTTCCACCATCTACAACAGCTGTCCAAATTACAACATTAACTACATCTCTTCTATCCACAACAGATGTTCAATCCACTGTATCAACCACACTTCCACCAAACACAACAAGTGTTCAATCTGTAGCATCAACCACACTTCCACCATCTACAACAGCTGCCAAAATACAACATCAATAACTACACTTCCGCTACCCACAACCAGTGTTCAATCCATGACATCAATCACACTTCCACCATCTACAACAGCCATCCAAACTACAATGTCATTAACTACATCTCCACTACCTACGAGTGTCCAACCTGTGACATCAACCACACTTCTCCCATCTACAACAGCTGTCCAAATTACAACACAATTAACTACATCTCCACTACCTACGAGTGTCCAACCTGTGACATCAACCACACTTCTCCCATCTACAACAGCTGTCCAAATTACAACACAATTAACTACATCTCCACCGCCCACAAGTTTCCTTCCTGTGACAACATCAACTTCAAGTGCACCACCCTCAACAAGTGTCCAACCTGTGATATCAACCACACGTCCACCATCTACAACTGGTGTACAAACTGCAGTACCAACAACCACACTATTGGCATCAACAATAGGTGTGACATCTGGGACAACTTCAGTGACTACGACTACTACATCCACAACAGCAATTGTTTCCACGGGACAACTAAGCACAGCCTCTCAGCTATCTTCGGGATCTCCTTTGCCAGGGTCAAGCACAATGTCTTCTACATCCAATGCACCGGGCTCAACTAGCTGTACGTATATGTATTTCACTGAAAGTGAAGTGGACTTACTAAAGGGGTAGCGCTTGTTTACTTTGGAAAGTGAGTGTTGGCAAATAAGCTGCCCTCGCTTAGAATATTCAACCACAAGCAAGTAAAATAAAAAAAAAAAAAATTGAAAAATAATAATAAAATAAATAAATAAAACAGGATTTTCGGTCGTACACAGTTGTGTATTTAGAGCTCACACAAAGCTTTATCCTATTTATTAGCATTTGCTTTGCATCACATTAGAAGCTATTTGCTTGTTTGCTTTTCCCTCTCTCTTTAAAATGTCAGATGGAGTCTACTGAAAAAAACAAGAGAGGGGGAGGGGGAAAGGGAGAAGACTCTGCTCTGGCTAAATGTACAAAGGGGCCTAGAGTGCCACCTGCTGGATATGAGGATATAAAATAAAGCATGCAATATTTCATAATCCCCTAATTTAAAAAAAAAAGAATATATATTTTTTTTTTCAGTGATCCTTACCATAATAAATCAATAAGGAAAATACATGCAAAACCACTGTACAGCATTGCTTTTAAAGTGTTACTAAACCCACAAGAGTACAATCAGTCTGTATATGCAGTAAAGCATGCTTGTTATACTCACTGTGGAACCTAAGGGGTTAATTCTCCACATGCAGGGCCCGGGGAGACCGGATATAGTGAATGCAGGGCCCGCGGAGACCGGATATAGTGAATGCAGGGTCCGGGGAGAGCAGATATAGTGAATGCAGGGTCCGGGGAGATCAGATATAGTGAATGCGGGGTCCGGGGAGACCAGATATAGTGAATGCAGGGCCCGGGGAGACCGGATATAGTGAATACGGGGCCCGGGGAGACCGGATATAGTGAATGCAGGGCCCGGGGAGACCGGATATAGTGAATGCAGGGTCCGGGGAGAGCAGATATAGTGAATGCAGGGTCCGGGGAGATCAGATATAGTGAATGCGGGGTCCGGGGAGACCAGATATAGTGAATGCAGGGCCCGGGGAGACCGGATATAGTGAATACGGGGTCCGGGGAGACCGGATATAGTGAATGCAGGGTCCGGGGAGACCAGATATAGTGAATGCAGGGTCCGGGGAGACCAGATATAGTGAATGCAGGGTCCAGGGAGACCGGATATAGTGAATGCAGGGTCTGGAGAGACCAGATATAGTGAATGCAGGGTCCGGGGAGAGCGGATATAGTGAATGCAGGGTCCGGGGAGAGCGGATATAGTGAATGCAGGGTCCGGGGAGAGCGGATATAGCGAATGCGGGGTCCGGGGAGAGCGGATATAGTGAATGCAGGGTCCAGGGAGACCGGATATAGTGAATGCAGGGTCCGGGGGAGACCAGATATAGTGAATGCAGGGTCCTGGGAGACCAGATATAGTGAAAGCAGGGTCCAGGGAGACCGGATATAGTGAATGCAGGGTCCGGGGAGACCAGATATAGTGAATGCAGGGTCCGGGGAGACCGGATATAGTGAATGCGGGGTCGGGGGGGAGAGCAGATATAGTGAATGCAGGGTCCAGGGAGACCAGATATAGTGAATGCAGGGTCCGGGGAGAGCGGATATAGTGAATGCAGGGTCCAGGGACACCGGATATAGTGAATGCAGGGTCCGGGGAGAGCAGATATAGTGAATGCAGGGCCCGGGGAGAGCGGATATAGTGAATGCAGGGTCCAGGGACACCGGATATAGTGAATGCAGGGTCCAGGGACACCAGATATAGTGAATGCAGGGTCCGGGGAGACCAGATATAGTGAATGCAGGGTCCAGGGACACCGGATATAGTGAATGCAGGGTCCGGGGAGACCAGATATAGTGAATGCAGGGCCGGGGGCAGCGGATATAGTGAATGCAGGGTCCGGGGAGACCAGATATAGTGAATGCAGGGTCCGGGGAGACCGGATATAGTGAATGCAGGGTCCGGGGAGCAGATATAGTGAATGCAGGGTCCGGGAGACCAGATATAGTGAATGCAGGGTCCGGGAGAGATATAGTGAATGCAGGGTCCCAGGGAATGAGGGTCCGGATATAGTGAATGCAGGGTCCAGGGAGACCAGATATAGTGAATGCAGGGTCCGGGGAGAGCGGATATAGTGAATGCAGGGTCCGGGGAGACCGGATATAGTGAATGCAGGGTCCGAGGAGACCGGATATAGTGAATGCAGGGGTCGGGGAGACCAGATATAGTGAATATAGTGAATGCAGGGGGTCAGGGAGACCAGATATAGTGAATGCAGCGGGTCCAGGGAGACCGGATATAGTGAATGCAGGGTCGGGGAGACCAGATATAGTGAATGCAGGGTCCGAGGAGACCATATATAGTGACCGGTACGGGGAGACCAGATATAGTGAATGCAGGGTCCGGGGGAGACCAGATATAGTGAATGCAGGGTCCGTGTTTTTGTAACACTTTAAGGGCTCATTCAAACAGGAAGAAAAAATGCTGCTTTTAGATGCATATTTTCTGCATGATAGAAAGTTCCTAAGTAAAATATGCACCTGAAGTACTTGGATTTACACACATGTGTTCACGTTTATACATGTAAGTGAGTACATTCTGCAAATATATGCCCATAAAATCTGCAGTTGTGTTCTTTTTTTTTTTTTTGACAAAGCACAGTGCACATTTTCATAGGTAAACACAGCTTATTGATTACTATAGTGTTGCATTCAGATGGGCACAAAACTATCTGCTGTATGCATCTAAATGCAGCGTTTTTCTGCCCGTGTGAATGAGCCCTAAGATTCCCCAAGTAATTCAATACTGTGAATAGACCAGCATGCAACCTGCCCTTTTATATATGAAAAATGAGAATTCTGCTGCTAATTATCCTTTGTGTATTGCATATCAGCCACCAGTACATACGCGATAAACATGGCCATGCTGCAGCTCTGGATGAATCAAGCATCTTCGGTAAGTTCAGATTGCTGTCATTCAACGAACTAGGCTGTAGAAAGGTGAAAAAGTTCTGGACAGAGTTATTGGGATGGATGAGGAGCCTAATTATTATTGTTATTCAGGAGGTGGTATCAAAAAGTTTGGAAACTAGTTTTGTAACACGCCAAAAAGATGGCAGCACAAGGCTGCATGCACAGTCACAGGGAGCACCAACCTTCATAAGTCAGTGTGCCAAAACACATCATCCTGTGTACATCGGGAGCTGTGCAACTGGTGCTATTCTGAACATGTGTGTTACCACGTCTGCTATTTCATTATGGACAAGGGTGGACTGACCATTTGGGAACTCGGGCACTACCCAAGGGCCCGGGGTAAGTAGGGGGTCCCATGAGATGCCCCTTTCACAGGTTTTGTTGGGTGTGGTTTGATTGTGGGCAAAGATACAGGGGCCCCATGATCCCCTATTGCCCGAGGGGCCCCATGAGTTGTCAGTCCGCCCCTGGTCACAGACAGCAAGTTAGGACAAAGAGCAAACATGAAACTGGGCAAATCGCTGGATCTCCCCCCACCACTTGCCAGTGTTTCTCTGGCTTACCATTTCAACCAGTGCGCTCGACAAATGATCCGACGATGCGGCTAGTTGGTTACAGAGGCGAAGAGAGACCAGATCATCTCTGATCACCTCTATGGCCTTGGAGGACCAGAGCGATGTCATGACATCACTTCCAGTATAGGAAGGATGTAAACAATTTTTCTTTTTTTTTTAAAGAAAAAGATCAATTTTTTTTTATCTTTTGTTTTTAAAGGTAAAATAAAGATTTGGGGTCTTTTTGACCCCAGATCTCTCCATATAGAAGACCTGTTCTTGCATATTTCTATTACAGGGGATGTTTATGTTTCTTGTAATAGGAATAAAAGTGATAAAGAAAAAAACATTAAAAAGGGACAGTGTAAAAACAAAAAATAAAATAAATAAGAAATTTTTTTTTTAAAGCATCTCTTTCCCTCCATGCTTGCATTCAGAAGTGAACTCACGTGTAAATCGTACACACATATGTCAATGGTGTTCGCAGCACACGTGCGGGGTATCGTCACAAATGTTAGAGCGAGAGCCATAATTCTAAAGGCAGACCTCCTCTAAAATATTTTACAGGTTACCTGTTTAGAGTTATAAAGTGTCGCCTATAGGGATTTTTAAATTCCCTAGTTTGTCACCATTCCATGAGCATGTGCAATTTTAAACCGTGACATGTTAGATATGTAATATTATCTTTCATATTTTACAGAAAAAAAATGGGATATATTTGTGTGTAGTTTTTTAATTCATTAACCACTTCCAGTCCGGACACTTTTACCCCCTTCCTGTCCAGGCCAATTTTCAGCTTTCAGTGCTATCACAATTTGAATGACAATTGCGCAGTCATGCAACACTGTACCCATATGAATGTTTTAGCATTTTTTTGAGACAGATAAAGCTTTATTTTGGTGGTATTTATTCACCGCTGGGATTTTTATTTTTTTTGCTATGTAAATGAAAAAGTCCAAAAATTTTGAAAAAAAGTGTTTTTCTTATAACATTTTACAAATAAATAATATTTCATCATAAATCTTGGCCATCATTTATTCCGTTATCTTTTTAGTAAAAAAAAAATAACCCAAATTAGTTTATAACCAAAAATTATAATTTTTAAACATTTTCTTTTTACATTTTTATTTTTTTTTAATATTATTTATGTTTTTTTTTTTTTTTACATACTGTCACCCTAGCAGTACAGTGTCACCATGGTGACACTGTACTACTTGTGGGGGGGTGTGAAGATTTTTTTTTTTTTTTACAGTGATTACTTTTAAAGGCTGTAAAAGCAATCATTTCTCCTTCTCTCTGGCTGCATTCTTGCAGCCCAGGGTCGGACTGACCATTTGGAGACTCGGGCACTGCCCGAGGGCCCGGGGTCAGTAGGGGGCCCCATGAAATGCCCCTGATACCTTTTTCATAGGCTTTTTGAGTTTGGGCAAGGACACAGGGGCCCCATGATCCCCTCTTGCCCGGGGGCCCCATGAGTTGTCAGTCTGCCCCTGTTGCAGCCATTGAGAAATACTGTGTGAGCTGTGATTGGTCAAAGCTTGTCACATGGTACAAGGCTGTTGTGAATAGCCTTGTACCATGTGACCTCTGTGATCATTCACAGATTTCACAGGTAGTAAGCAATGATGTCAGAAGTGACATCTTGCTTACTACTCTGCATGTGATCACTGATTGGCCAATCAGTGATCACATGATCTGGACCTCACACAGAGGTCCTGTACGATGATCGCTGTCCTCTGTAGGTCGATCATTTTCATTTCCATCAAACGATGGGGCATTCTTACATTCCTAACACATTACCCCGTCCATATCAGTATAGAGATCCAGCAGAAGATTCTTCCCCATTGAGATCTGATGGGTTTTCAAAATGTTCCTTTAATTTTTTTTGAGCAGTGTACTATTTAGGAGGTGGGGGGATTATGTGCTACTTAGATGTGTTATTTTGATGAATGAAGTTTTCAGCCCTATTATTCCTCAATCTGTTTAACTGTTCTACTGTATGATTTCTATGATTTCCAGAATCAACTGAATTCAGGAGGAGTCGATGTCATAGAGTCACTCTGGAGCTATACCACCAGCTCCTCTGTTGGGTTTCAGCAAACTGCAATTCCACCAACGTTGTATATATTAGGGAATATCACCAAAAATGCTCAACAGGAAAATCTCAAGTTTAACGTGACCACAGTAGAAGTAAGTATCATACAGATCACAATATGTGCGTATATACTGTGTGTATAAAATATATATATATATTTACTGTACAGGGCGCCAAGGATGGATCCTGGGTGATAAATGTGGTGGACATTTACTAAAACTGGTGCACTCAGAATCTGGTGCAGCTGTACATGGTAGCCAATCAGCTTCAAATTTCAGCAGGTGTCAATGAGCAGGTGTCAATGAGGGATGGCAAGAAACAGGACAAAGGGTGTTGACTGGCTAGCTCATGGGTTCTTAACCTGTGGCTTTCCAGCTGTTGGAGAACTACAAGTCCCATGAGGCATTGTAAGGCTGACAGTTGTAAGCAAGACTCCCAAAGGCTCAGGCATAAGGGACAGGAGCCAGATCCTCTGCTCAGGAAGAAAGTCTCCAGATTGCTGGGTGAAGAGGAGTTCATCTAGATTTTGGGGTGGTACAACTGGAGCTGCTGACTAGCACTCCAACAGAGACTGCATCAGAGAAGCTGTGAATAGTTCTGGAAGTTGTCCTCAGATTTCAGTTCCCTCCATGTCCATTGTTGCACTCAATATTTCCCTCATTTACCCAGCGTGTTAAACTTTTTTCTAATGCCCACCTAACCAGCTGCATCCTGACTCCTATTCTCTCTTAAATACCACCATCACCCTCTGCCTCTATCCTACACTTTCTAACTTAAATTTTCAATATCTCCAGCTCTTCTGGCATCTTCCCCAACTTTCTAAAATATGCACTGGTCACCCACATGGTTAAAAAGCCTTCACCGGATCCCACCACTCTTAACAACCTACGCCCCATCTCCTTGCTGCTCTTTACCTCCAAATTCCTTGAAAGCTTGGTCTACAACCACCTGAGCTACCACCTCACTGAGAATAACCTTCTTGATCCCTTTCAGTCTGGATTTCACCAGCAACACTCAACAGAAACTGCGCTCTTAAAACTCACAAATGTTTTATCTTCATTATTCTGCACTCTTGGATCTCTCTGCTGCCTTTGATGCAGTTGGCCACCCCCCCGCCTCCTCAATAAACTCTATTCCTTTGGTCTCCATAAGAGTATTCATCTTACCTATACCACCTTACCTTCAGTATCACTTACACACTTACAATTCTACCTCCTCCACTCCTCTTACTTTTTCTGTCATGGTCCCCCAAGATTCTGTTCTTGGACCTCTCTTATTCATTAATTTATTAACAGGCATATCAATCTGGATACCACTCCACTTCCTCAAACTCAGTCTATCTAAATCCAAGCTCATAATAGTTCCACCTCCACATGCCCCTTCCCCTGAATTCCCTCTGTCGAGATCAGTGACACAACTATCAGTCCCTTCCAGTATGCCAATGTGCTAAGTGTAATCCTGGACTCTGAACTCTCCTTTCAGCCCCACATCCAATCACTGTCCAAATCTTGCCACCTCAACATCTGCAACATCTCCAAAATAAACTCCCTCCTCGTTAGATTACTTTTAAGTAGCCTATCCCCCCTTCAGTCCATCATGAATGCTGCTGCCGCCAGACTCACCCACCTTACCAACCATCAGTGTCAGCTACCCCTCTCTGCCAATCCCTCCATTGGCTTCCACTCACCCACCAAAAAATATTCAAAACAAATTAGAAATCCATTCACAACTCTGCCCCCAACTACATCACTAACCTTGTTTCAAAATATCAACTAAATTGTTCTCTTCTTTCCTCCCAAAACCTCCTGTTCTCTAGCTCCCTCATCACCTTTTCCCATGCTTTCTTCTAGGACTTCCACAGGGTCTCAGGTCCAAGTACCCATAGTCAGGGTTGAAAGCTCTTTAGCACCCAATATTTCTCTGATCCTTCAGTTTTGGGACTCATATCGACACCTAAAAATCCTCAGAAAAAGAGCTCAGTTTTTAGTCTATATGGGATTACTCCGAAACTTCTCACCCTTCATACATAAGTGAGAATCCCTGAGTACTCCAGCTGCTTCCTGTCAGCCCCCCCCCCCTAAAGGGACAACAATCGAAATAATGGGGACACATACCTCTAATCCCTGGTGTCCTGTACAACAGCTACCATTAATATGTTTTATCTGAGTATTTAGCTGTTTGCTTGGAGTTCAATTCTGACATCACAAAACCAGCTTAGTACTAATGTTGAGTTTTTGGGTTTACATTCCCTTTAATGCTTTATTTAAACCTAAACTATGATTCTGAGTATGTCCGAAAGATGTTATTACACCTAAAAAAAGAAAGCATGTAAAATACAAGATACATGGATAGATATTGTGTTACTGATTTTTTTTTCTATCACACAGAAGGTGCTTTCAATTGCTGACCAGCTGATGACAGACATCTCTTTGGAGCCCTCAGTCAGTCTGGAGGAGAACCTTGGTCCTCAATTAGTGGGATGTATTGAGAATGTTTTCTCTGTGATGTCAGTCACCTATCAGCCCATAAGTAAATCCTACAAGAACTTTGAGCTTTTCTGCTCTGCGTCCTCTTGCAGAGATCTTGAAGTAAACAAAACCCTGCACCTTGATTCTTCTACATCTGTGTCATTGCAAAATGAGAACAATTTTCCACCTGAATGTTATATAAATTTACTTTTTATGACTTTCAATCCAAAGAACTTTAGCTTTACCAGCCTGTATGATAGTAATACAATGGATACAGGCTACGTTTTGGCCAGTGACATAGAGATATATGTGATGATAGTCAATAACAGAAGCTACCACATGGCCAACATCAATACAACCTTTACATGTGGGAACAGAATGTGTGACCAGACGGCTATATGCGTCTTTTGGGATTTCCTTTCTAATAAGTGGTCATCACAGGGTTGTGTTACACAAGTTTCCAATGGATCCACCTACTGCACATGTAGTCATCTGACCTCCTTCGCTGTATTAATGTCCAACTCCATAAATGAAAATACTTTTGATTCAACTATACAGGACTACATTACCAAAATTGGACTTTTTATTTCCACAGTGTCTCTGGTAGTTTGCATATTGATACAAGTAATACTTTTGAAACACTCTCTGAAAATGGCAGCTCTCTACAGACACGTGGTCATCATCCATATGTCCGTGTTTCTTTTGATTGGCATGATCTCCTTCCTAGCATCAAGTTTCATTAACCAGTCTGTTCAGGATCAGCTGTGCATGGCCTTTACCTTCTGCAGTCATTTCTCCTTCATGGGCTTCTTCTCTTGGACCCTAATTCAGAGCCTTTATCTAGCATCTCGACTGTTGTTTGTTTTCCACCATGTTACCAAGACCGAACTTGTGTCCATCTCTGTTGTGTTTGGATACATGTGTCCAGTGGCTATAGCTGTGGGCACATTCTTGGTATATTTTCCAAATAATTACATGAAGGATAATGCTTGCTGGCTGAACATTGAGTCTGGTGCCAATATGGCATTTAATATACCAGTGATTGTAATCTTGTTCATAAATTTTCTAGTACTTATTGTTGTGATCCGGAAACTTCTGAGGCCATCAATCTCAGAGGGGAAGAGTGAAGATGAAGAAGTGCTGAAAAAGATGACAAAGGCCGTTGTTTTTTGCACACCACAGTTTGGTTTGACATGGGCTATTGGGATCCCTCTCCTATCCATCCCAGCAGTCCAAAAATCTTTAGTTTTAGAATACATTTTTGTAATACTTAACCCTCTTCAGGTAAGTTCTTTTGAAAGGCATTCTTGCTCGGGAGATAAACCCAGATAATTTCAAGCTGTATCATGTCTTAAACACATACATGTTGTTTATCATGATTTTTAACAAGCACAAATCAAATACCCAGTCTATAGTAGCGGTAAATGAATATATGCTATCCAGCCAAAACTGTGTGGACATCTGACCATAACACCTGCCCTATATGGTCAAACTTCTGTAGACACCCATGCATATTACTGAATATGGGTGTTTCCAGTTCAGGGTACTGTTAATGCTATAGCATAGAAAGACATTTTGGGTAACTGTGAGTTTCCAATTTGTGACAACAGTTTTGATGAGGGCCCTTTTCTACTCCAGAACTTCTGCATCACGGGCAAAAAGCCAGATCTATAAAGGCATGGTTTTACCAATTTGGTGTGGAGGAACTTGAGTGGCCTGAACAGATTCCTGACCTCAACTACGTTGGAATAATATGGAATGCCCAATAATTGGCCACTTGGCCAAGGCCAGAATAATGGAGGCTGGAGTAGCCTCAAAAAGGGGACCCAGCTCCATCTTAATGCCCATGGTTTTTGAATAGGATATCCAACAAGCTCATGAGTGTGTTGGTCAGATCTCCAATGACTTTTGGCCATATAGTGTAGGTGGTATTTGTTGAACACTTATTATTAAAGGGTGCTTTTAGGTGTACATTAGCCCCCTGCCCGCAGACCTCCTCAACCATTGGGCCTGGGTTGTTGGGTAGAAACTTTGCCCTCAATAACATAGGTACAAGACAATGTACCCACCCCCCATGTTGAGGGCATGTGTCATGATATACATCAGGAGGGGAGCTGCATGCTAGTTCTCCTCTTTGAAGACCAGCATGCTCAAATAAGGATCTGGAACCCCAGCCTTTTTTCTCATTGTTTGCGTAGATTGGAAAGGTCTGGTGTGCCATTAAGTGGGGAACCCTGCTTATTTCTTTCTGTTATTTTTTTTTTTTTTGCTTGGGGCCTCTCTTGACATCCATACCAGACCCACACCAAGGATAAAGGTCTGGTATGTATTTTTGTTTAGCGTGGGGGTCCCCTATTAACATTTACACTATATCAGATCTTCATCCAAGATAAGGGCCTGGTAAAGATGAAGAAAATCCTCAGTTGTTTGTTTATATTTTCTTTGTAAATATCAGTCTAGCTGTAGCAGGTTGTATGCATTGGTTTTTAAAGGCGTTTTTCATTTTTAATGTTGTCTTTAAAGCATTTTTAAAATTGCCATTCACTGAATTTTTTAAAATAATTTTTGCTTTGGTACAAGTTCCCCAGGGTAGTGCCCCCCTCCCCCAGTGCCATTTGTTTCAATTTGTTTCATGATTCCCTGCCTTTTACAAAATAAATTAATGCTTTTTAAAATTCAACTCTAATTGATTTCAATGGGATTCATATTCAGCACCCATGATGTCTCATTAAAAGGAAACTGTTACCAAAAAAAGCGTGTAGAAGCAGAAACAACACCTCTTGCGCTCAGGGACCCAGATCAAGGGTGGATGGGTGGGAAAAATACTTTTGGAAGTATGTCTACCAATGGATGAAAGGTTGTGTAGCTCTTAACAAGGCTGGGGAAGCCTGACCAGCACTGCAAAGTGAAACAAAAAGAGAGCGCACCAACCTTGCGCATTACCTCAATAAACTGTGATTTTATTAAAATGAGATATTTACTCACAAACAAAGAAGTAAAACAAGCGTATGAGATCCTCAAGAGAGTATTGAAGTACAAAACCAGAGCGAGTCACATCAAGAGGGGAGACTCTCAAAGTTCATCTGACGCGTTTCGAAGGGCTCTGAGGAAGAAGGGACCCCCCCTTTGAAATGCTTCAGAGGAGCTTTGTGAGTCTCCCCTCTTGATGTGACTCGCACTGGTTTTGTACTTCAATGTCCCCTTGAGGATCTTATACGCTTGTTTTACTTCTTTGTTTGTGAGTATATATCTCATTTTAATAAAATCACAGTTTATTGAGGTAATGCGCAAGGTTGGTGCGCTCTCTTTTTGTTTTACTTTGCAGTACCAAAAAAAAAGCATCACATAGGAGACATTTTGTCCCCTATGTGATGAAAAATGTAGCTTAACTAGCTGCCGACCGCAGATAGCCGAATGACGGCTGCACTGCGGCCGGCCAGTTCTGAGTGGACGTCATATGACGTCCTCCCAGAACGCGCTCTCCTGCGCGCCACAAAGGGCGCGCACCTGGCGATCTTTGTGATCGCTGTGTCCTACAGACACAGCTGATCACGTGATGTGGTAAAAGGCCAATCACAGCGGCCTTTTACCACGTGATCAGCGGTGTCCAATGACACGCTGATCAGAGGGAAATGCAAGTGCCGGTTCTCGGCTGCACTTTCCTCACGCTGTCAGATCGTGAGGAAAGTACTGCCGAGAACCGGCAGTTGTCAGAGCGGGGATCGGCACCGATCATCAGGGCACTGATGATCAGTGCCCTGATGATTGGTGCCCAGCAGTGCCACCCGCAAGTTCCGCCCACCTGTGCCCAGCAGTGCGCCCACTAGCTCCGCCCACCTGTGCCCAACAGATCATCCACCTGTGCCCAGCAGGGCACCCACCTGTGCCCAGCAGTGCACCCACCTGTGCCACTCTGCAGTGTCACACACCTGTGCCCAGCAGTGCCACCTACCTGTGCCCAGCAGTGCCACCCACCTGTGCCCACCCACCTGTGCCCACTAGTGCCACCCACCTGTGCCCACCCACCAGTGCTGCCCACCAGTGCCACTCACCAGTGCAGCCCAGCAGTGCTGCCAGTCAGTGCCACCAGTCAGTGCCCAACGGTTGTGCCAGTCAGTGCCGCCAGTCAGTGCCCAGCAGTTATGCCAGTCAGTGCCGTCTATCAGTACCCATCATCAGTGTCACCTATCAGTGCCGCCTATCAGTGCTGCATATTAGTGCCGCCTATCCGTGACACCTCATTAGTGCTGTCTATCAGTGCCGCCTATCCGTGCCACCTCATTAGTACTGCCTATCAGTGCCCTTTAGTGCTGCCTATCAGTGCCCATCAGTGCCGCCTATCAGTGCCCATCAGTGCTGCCTCATCAACGCACATCAGTGAAGGAGAAAAATTACCTGTTTGAAAAATTTTATAATGGAAACAAAGAAACTTTTTTTTTTTCAAATTTTTTGCAATTTTTATTTATAGCGCAAAAAGTAAAGCGCCCAGTGGCGATTAAATACCACCAAAAGAAAGCTCTATTTGTGAGAAAAAAATGATCAAAATTTCATATGGGTACAATGTTGCATGACCGCGCCATTGTCAATCAAAGTGCGGCAGCGCTGAAAGCTGAAAATTGGCCTGGTAAATAAAGGGGTATAAGTGCCTGGTAGGCAAGTGGTTAATGAAAAAAAGTGTAAAAAAATAAAGTTACACTCAAGTACTTAAACCTCCTCCCCAAAAAAATTTTTTAGCTTCTCCAATCCGCATGTGCCTACGTACAAAAATGTCACTTGCCCTACACATATTACATATCACCACACACGTCATAGTGAAAGCAATAATTCTAGTCCAATATGTAGGGTACCGAAGCCTGTTGCCTTTTCATATGTGTATGTAATTTTAACGCTTGGCATGTTGGGTATCTATTAGCTTTGTACAACCCCATCTTTCATATTTTACCAAAAAAATGGGTAATCTAGAGCATTTGTGTGCCCTAAAAGTAACTTCAGTGTATTTTTAACTGAAATTTGCACCTTTGCGCCAATATCGTGTGACATAAAAAGTTAGCACTACCACTATTATATTTTTGAGGGTGTCTGCTTTCTAAAAAAATATAGAATGTTTGGGGGTTTGAGGTAATCTTAAGGCCTAAAATAATTTTTTTAATGTGTGCAAAAAAATGCAAAAACGGCTCTGGCAGCAAAAAGTTGTAAAAAATACGTCTATGTTTAACTAATTCGCATTCGTTCATTCTCATTCTATTAACCTAGAAATTGGCCATGACTGTGTTTTTTAACATTTGGCTCCCATTGATTTCAGTGGGGTTCAATCAATAATGTTTGCCGAACTCCACGAGCCAAACCCAGGTATATTTGGCTCATCACTACTCCCAAGTTGCAGGGGACTGCTAGAGATTACAATGGCCCTATTTTAAAAGAAAATATAGTGCTGATGATGGGAGGGGCCCATAAGATCTTTACTGTAGAGATGGATCCTGAATTTTCTACCTAAATTCAGCAAGTCTGTGACAGGGCAAACTCAGCTGAACCACTGGAAGCCTATTTCTCAAGTGTATTCCTTCTGTGTTTTTATTGACAACCAATTAGAAGTCACAGAAATATCTCTTATGGACCACAATTAGAACTACAGTATATGAGCAAGTATTTTCTATGAGACTAAATGGAGAATTTCTAGCCAAACTTGACCTATCACAGTCAGGAAAGAGTGGGGATTTCCTATGAACACCCATTGAGTAGGGTGAGATGCAAGTTCAGTTTGGAACTGGGTTTTGGGCAAACTCAGCCTGTTCATGGCAAATAGCCAGGGGTCCCATGTGACACCCTTGACCAAATTTAGTCACTAACCACATTTTGCCAATCACGGCACCCAAAATCTCTGGCAATGTGTTTTGATTAACGCAGTGTTAGGAATCTGTCTTTAAATAAAGGGAGTTTGATGTGTACACATCAATGGGAATCGGGTCATCTTGATTTATAAGGATTTTATCGCTGGGGGGAGGGTAAGAAGTTATCAGCACTCCAAAAGATGCATTTCCACAATTTATTGTGAGTATATCTGCAGGTACTTCCATGTTACCCACAGAATACATCACAGGACTTCCAATGGTGCTCACAGAATCCCTGTCAGTACTTCCAATGATACTCATGGATTTCCTGACAATGGTACTCACAGAATCCCTGTCAGTATCTCCAATAATACTCATGGATTTTTTGACAGTGTTTCCAATGGTACTCACAGAATCTCTGACAGTACTTCCAATGATACTCATGGATTTCCTGCCAATGTTTCCACTGTTACTCACAGAATCCCTGACAGTATTTCCAATGATACTGATGGATTTCTTGCCAGTGTTTTCAATGGTACTCACAGAATACCCTGAGTGTTTATGGTACTTCAGTGATACTCGTGGATTTCCTGTATTTCCCTGAATGTTTCCAATGGTACTCACAGAATCCCTGTACCAGTATTTTCCAATGATACTCACATGACAGATTTACAATTACCATGCCAGTATGTCCAATTCCAATGGTACTCACAGAATCCCTGACAGTATTTCCAATGATACTGGACGGATTTCATAGAATTGCCATGTGATTTTCCAATGGTACTCACAGAATCCCTGCCAGTATTTCCAATGATACTCATGGATTTCCTGCCAGTGTTTCCAATTTCACAGAATCCCTGCCAGTATGTTTCCATGGATTTCCTGCCAGTGTTTCCAATGGTACTCACAGAATCCCTGACAGTATTTCTAATGATACTCACAGATTCACTGCCAGGACTTCCAGAGTTCCCTAAAACCAGGCTGGGCATGTCTTCTAACCAAAAGTTTATTTAATTTCCACCCTTCGAAATTACGGGTGCTGTGTCTATAAAACAGCTTTTCATTATTGCAAGAGCTATAATACTATCTGTGAGATTGACTGACCATTAGCCTCACTGTGCCTGACCTGTCAAGAGCCCAGCCTGGACCTTACCACTCTTCTGCCTACTATCTGCCAAAACCCCTGCCTTGAGCTGACTACTCCTCTGCCAGCTGCCTGCCAAGACCCCTGCATGGACTTGAGTTTTCTCCTGCTAACCTTCTTGTTATGCAGTCTTCACATCATAGCCTTCCCTATTCCTTCTATCCCTTTTCGTGGCAATCCTGAGGGTCACATCCTGGGGAGAGTTGTAGCTAAGCAAACCAGGTTTGCAAACCACAAGGTTCTCTCCTCCTTCACAAGCTTGGGTGAAGATCAACTGTCACTTAGACCTTGAGCCTTGGTGGAGCTTATATGACCTGCCGAGGGACCACCATAACAATAAAATGTCACATAGATCAAACTGCCATGCCAATGTTTTGGGGACTCACAAGGTCCCCCTCCTCAGGGGAATGCAGTGACAGCAATGTAAATCCATTTGTCGACCACATCCTTCAATTATTATTATTCAGGTTTTATATAACAGTTTACAACATGAGGGCAGCCAGTACAGTTACAATATAATTCAAGAGGAATCACAGGGCCCTGCTCGTTAGAGTTTACAATCTAAAAGGGAGGGTCAAGTGATACAAAAAGTTATAACTGTGGGGGATAGGCTTCTCCGAAGAGAAGGGTTTTCAGGTATCACCTAAAAGTAGACATAGTAGGAAATAGTTGGGCAGATTGGGGTAGGGAGTTCCATAGAATGGGAGAGGCTCGGGAGAAGTGCTGGAGGCGAGAATGGGAGATGGTGACAAGGAAGCTAGCAAGCAGGAGGTCTTGAGAGGAACGAAGAGAATTATTTGGTTGGTATTTTGAGACTAGGTTAGTCCTGTAGCTGGTGGCAGAGTTGTATATTGCTTTGTTATTGCTAGAATTTTTTATTTAATTTGTTGAGTGAGCAGAAACCAATGGTGGGATTGGCAGAGAGAGGTAGCAGACACTGAACGGTTGGCAAGATGGATGAGCCTGGCAGCAGCATTCATGATGGACTTAAGGGGGGATAGCCTATGTAAAGATAAGCCAATGAGGAGAGAGTTGCAGTAGTCTAGGTGAGAGATAACCAGGGAGTGAATTAGAAGCTTTGCGGTGTTATTGGATAGAAAGAAGCGTATTTTGGAAATGTTGCAGAGGTTGAGGTTTCAAGCTTTGGACAGTGATTGGATACGTGGCCGAGAGGAGAATTCGGAGCCTAAGATTACACGTAGCACCCTGGCATGTACAGATAGGTTGAGAGTTGTGCCATTGATCTTCACAGAGTAATACAGGAGAAGGGACACATGGGGGAGGAAATATTATAAGCTCAGTTTTGGATAGATTGAGTTAGTTGAAGTGGTGTGACATCCAGACTGATATGTTTGTTAGTAAATTAGTGATACGTGAGGATACTGAAGGAGGGATATGAGGGGTAGAGAGATAGATTTGGGTGTTGGCAGCATAGAAATGGTATTGAAAGCAATGGGATGCTATCAGCTGACCCAGGGAGGATGTGCAGATCAAGAATAGGAGAGATCCAAGAACAAAACCTTGGGGGACTCCAACAGAAAAAGGAAAAAGAGAAGAGGAAGCAGAATTGAAAGTGACACCAAAGGTCCAATGGGATAGGTAGGATGAAAACCAACAAAGAGAACAGTCACAAAGAGCAGAGGAATAGAGAAGGAGGGGGTTGTCCACTGTATCAAAGGCAGCCAAAAGGTTAAGGAGTAGGAGTACCGAATTGTGTCCATTAGTTTTAGTTGTTAACAATCGTTTGTGAGTTTTAGGAGAACAGCTTCTGTTTGTGAGTGTTGAGGGCAAAATCTATACTGAAGGGGATCAGGAAGGTTATTCTCAGTGGGGTGGTCACTCAGTCGGTTGTAGACCAGACGTTCAAGGAGTTTGGAGGAAAATGGGAGCAAGGAGATGGGACATGGGTTGTTAAGGTCAGTAGGGTCCAATGAGGGCTTTTTAACTATAGGGGTGACTAATGCATGGTTTAAAGATTTGGGCAAGATTCCAAAAGAGGGAGAAAGATTGAAGATGTGAGTTAGAGAGTGTAAGATAGAGCCAGAGGGTGACCGTAGTATTTGAGAGGGAAATTTCGATGTACATAAATCCTCATCAGTCATAGTAACCCAACATCTGCTGATGTGTACACATAGCAGTCTCATTATTATTATTATTATACAGGATTTATATAGCACCAACAGTTTTGCTCAGCACTTTACAATATAACGGGAGACAATACAGCAACAATACAGTTCAATACAAGAGGGATTTGAGGGCCCTGCTCCTTGGAGCTTACAATCTAGGAGGACTCATTGTTAATGTTCGGCAATATCAAATAGGATTCCCTTTCCTGGCTACCCAGGCTGTATGCCTGGATAAAGGACTAGCTGAGAATGTAAGAGGAAGAAATAACAAGATTTGCCTCCCTCAGACTTCATTGGGGTTCAGTGCTAAGTTTGGACGTCTCGCTGGGCTCACTAAATCTCCCACGTACCGAACTGAGACAGATTCAGTCTTCCCTATCTCTAAGGAATGAAACACAACCCTAGTCCCCCCAAAAAGTAAAAAAATCTATTATGGGTTAAAATGTTAAACTATTAAATACTTTTACTAAAAAAGCTATTTTATATACATTCCTGTTCTTTTTATCCAATAGGGTTTCTTTTTGCTGCTGTTTGGCTGTCTTCTGGATAAAAAGGTTAGTATTTCCCTGGTATAACAAGTCTTTCAGCTACTTTGCGTAAAGGTAATGTATAGTATTTTTTTACATACACTTTAAACTGCTTGCTGCCCAGCATATGTATACAAATGTCCTGGTTATACCAGGTTCATGGCTGTACCCATATGGAAGAAAAATATATTTGAAATATATTTTAAAAATACTCTTCCCAAATATATTGACATATATTTGAAAGAGTACAATTTTGGCCATATTCAATATATTTAAAAAAAAAAAAAATATATATATATATATATATATATATATATATATATATATATATACACTGTATGTTGAAATGCGTTTTTCTTACAAAATATATGAAAAATATTTTTTAAAATAAATTTCAAATATACTGTATGTCTTTAAAAGTACAAATCTACATTTTTGGAATGCATTTACAAATATATGTAAAATATATATGTTAAAATGACTTTTTTATATGTTAAAAAAAATCTGAAGAATATATTTTAAAAAAATATATTTTTTTTAAAATTATATATATTTTTTAAATATATTCTTCAGTTTTTTGTAACATAAAAAAGTCATTTTAATATATATTTTCCCTAAATTTAGAATCATCTTCTGTGCATATCACTGGCTTTTTAGTTTTTCTGAGCCCACCTTATCATACCCTGTCTGGTTGTACTTTTTTAGCTGTGAACATTGTATGGTTCATAATTGCCACTTGGAATTCTCCATTGAGTCTATATTGCAAATAGCCTGATTTGGACTTCTTTTTTGCCTCAGGTTATGGATCTTGTCAGAAAACATCTTTGGAAGAATTCCTCTCCCAGCACCTTGGTAAGAAATGTTGTAAAACGGAAACTTTTTGGGTGTAACCTTTTGCACGTAATATATCTTTCTGGTGGAGAAGGTGTTTCTAATGTAAATGGCATGGTGTAAATGAAGATACAGATTTTTTTTTTTTCCTCCTGTGCTGTTTATTATAGTGGGAGAATATCATTGGGGAAAAAAGATCCGAAAAAGAGAAAAGTGATAACGAAGCTCCTTCTGTTTATATTGTATAAAATGATGTTACACTAGCACAGCTGTGCAGTAGTGTTACCATTGTATTCCATTAGTATTCCCACATGGAAGAAGAATATATTTGAAATACTACAATTTTGGCCATATTCAATATATTTCAAAATATATTTATTTCAATAAAAAAAAAAAAAAAAAAACTATATATATATATATATACATATATATATATACTGTATGTATTTTAAAAATATTTTTCATCTGGGGAGACCGGATATAGTGAATGCAGGGTCCAGGGAGACCGGATATAGTGAATGCAGGGTCCTGGGGAGACCAGATATAGTGAATGCAGGGTCCGGGGAGACTGGATATAGTAAATGCAGGGTCAGGCGTGACCGGATATTGTGAATGCAGGGTCCGGGGCGAGCGGATATAGTGAATGCAGGGTCCGGGGAGAGCGGATGTAGCGAATGCAGGGTCCGGGGAGACCAGATATAGTGAATGCAGGGTCTGGGGAGACCGGATATAGTGAATGCAGGGTCAGGGGTGACCGGATATTGTGAATGCAGGATCCGGGGAGAGCGGATATAGTGAATGCAGGGTCCTGGGAGACCAGATATTGTGAATGCAGGGTCCGGGGAGACCGGATATAGTAAATGCAGGGTCAGGTGTGACCGGATATTGTGAATGCAGGGTCCGGGGCGAGCGGATATAGTGAATGCAGGGTCCGGGGAGAGCGGATATAGTGAATGCAGGGTCCGGGGAGACCAGATATAGTGAATGCAGGGTCCGGGGAGACCGGATATAGTGAATGCGGGGTCCGGGGAGAGCAGATATAGTGAATGCAGGGTCCGGGGAGACCGGATATAGTGAATGCAGGATCCGGGGAGAGCGGATATAGTGAATGCAGGGTCCGGGGAGAGCGGATATAGTGAATGCAGGGTCCGGGGAGACCAGATATAGTGAATGCAGGGTCCGGGGAGACCGGATATAGTGAATGCAGGGTCTGGGGGAGAGCGGATATAGTGAATGCAGGGTCCGGGGAGACCAGATATAGTGAATGCAGGGTCCGGGGAGACCAGATATAGTGAATGCAGGGTCTGGGGAGACCGGATATAGTGAATGCAGGGTCAGGGGTGACCGGATATTGTGAATGCAGGATCCGGGGGAGAGCGGATATAGTGAATGCAGGGTCCTGGGAGACCAGATATAGTGAATGCAGGGTCCGGGGAGACCGGATATAGTAAATGCAGGGTCAGGTGTGACCGGATATTGTGAATGCAGGGTCCGGGGCGAGCGGATATAGTGAATGCAGGGTCCGGGGAGAGCGGATATAGTGAATGCAGGGTCCGGGGAGACCAGATATAGTGAATGCAGAGTCCGGGGAGACCGGATATAGTGAATGCAGGGTCCGGGGAGACCGGATATAGTGAATGCGGGGTCCGGGGAGACCGGATATAGTGAATGCAGGATCCGGGGAGAGCGGATATAGTGAATGCAGGGTCCGGGGAGACCAGATATAGTGAATGCAGGGTCCGGGGAGAGCGGATATAGTGAATGCAGGGTCCGGGGAGACCAGATATAGTGAATGCAGGGTCCGGGGAGACCGGATATAGTGAATGCAGGGTCTGGGGAGAGCGGATATAGTGAATACAGGGTCCTGAGTTTAGTAACACTTTAAAGTGGAGCTCTGGTCAAAATGTCAAAAATATAAGTCAGCAGCTACAAAAATTTTAAAAAACAGACACTCACCTGTCCCTCAATCCACCGGCCATCCTCTGTCCCTGGCACTGGAATCTTAAGTGTGGGCACTCGGCTGTGACATATAATAATGAATAACACAGTGCAAAAAAATATATAGTTATAATAAAGTCCACAATCTTACATAATAGGTGCTTAAATGCTCCAAAAAAGAAATCCGTGTAAAAGAAAGAAAATTAAAAAAAATCCCATTCCTTTAAGACAAAAGATGATAACTCCACGTTGTGCTCAGTGGACCCCCCCTTGTGTCTTCCACACTCACCAGATAATATGGACTTTTAGCTTTCTTGGGTTTAAGAGTCAAAAATGCTTATTTCTGGTGAGATGTGCTCATAGAGATATCCAGGGTTCAATAGAGTTCCAGACCCATGTTTATGGAGTATAGGTGCCATTCATCAGTATGTTCCATCATTCACCATACAGACAAGAGGAAAGCAAAAAGGACACTAATAGTGTGATATTGCTGGGCTATTTATGCCATAAAAACAGTGATACGTATTACACTCCCATTCAGGGGTGGACTGACAATTCATGGGGCCCCCGGGCAATGGGGGATCATGGGGCCCCTGTGTCCTTGCCCAAAGTCAAAAAAGCCTATGAAAAAAGGTACCAGGGGCATCTCATGGGGCCCCCTACTGACCCCGGGCCCTCGGGCAGTGCCCGAGTTTCCAAATGGTCAGTCCGCCCCTGCTCCCATTAAATCAGCAATACATGAGCATTTTGGCAATAATTCTTGTTTAGCCTCCAAAGGTAATACAGCGCTAATAAAGATGGCTCTGTTTGTGTGCGCTCCATTCACCGGACGTGACGTCACACAAAACCACTGGAACCAGAAATTGCATCGACGCGTCTCGCCCCCTCCTCCAGGGCGTCCTCAGACAGTGATCTCCGGCCCCTGCATAATTAATATACCCTACATACGCACCTCCCATCCTGTGACTCACTTCCTGAATACTTTCTGTTGGGTGTACTAGCTTCAGACTCCTAATAATTAGATCGACTTCCTATACCCAACTGTACCAATCATATAGCACATAATCTGATTTTTTTAAAAACTTTCATACTAATATATCTATAAATAAAATCATAATCTATGTAAATAAAACCATCTCATACATAAAATAGAATAAAAATAAAAAACAAAAACAATGAGGATAGTCTCGGAACTGTGATCCAGATGAAATAAATGGAACTATATTCATGGTGGAACAGGGCACAATCTATGGTCATTTCCTCATCGAACCCAAAATAACAATAGGGTTCAAGTGCAAGAAAATGAACCAAACCAACACTCTAAAAACTGTTAATAAAATGACTAATGACCAATATAAATGAATAAAACCATAATTTTACCAATTGTAAATGAAACAATTCAGATCTATTTCTACATTTAACCCATTGGGAACTATGGTGTCTAATTTTTGAATTCATTCTGTGATATTGATTTTTTTTTTTTATGTCACCTCCTCTCCATAAAGGCTTATCTTTATCAATCCCACAGAATTTCGAAAGAGTGGGGTCCTTGTTGTGAAAATTTCTAAAATGATAAGATAAGCTATGATGTCTGAAACCCTTTTTGATGTTTCTAATATGTCCACTCAAACGTACTGCAAGTTTTCTAGTAGTTCTCCCTACATATTGCAGTCTGCATGGACATTCTAAGAGGTAAGTCACATAGGTACTCGCACATAAAATACATCTCTTGATCTTATAGGTTTCTCCTCTAGTATAAGATTGAAAATGTTCCATTGTCTTAATTTTGCTCTCCACAGTCCTACAATCCAAATACCTTCCACATTTGAAAAAAAATATTTGTTCTAGAAAGGTGCTTTTTTGTGGGGGGGATCTTTCACATTTCTGGCTAGTTTATTTCTCAATGTGGATGGTTTTGTTTAAAGAAATCTTGGTGTCTTAGGCAAAATTCCTTTGAGGATATCATCCTGCAAAAGGATTTGCCAATATTTTCCAAACATTTCCTCAATCAGCCTATATTGTCTAGAATACCCCGTAATAAATGTTACACCAAAATCTTCCACTCCATGGTTGGCCTCTATACCCTCTCCTTTGAAAATCCCCTATATGTGGATTCCAACCTAAGGGGTTCAAACCTGTTCTGCAGCAGTACCCTAAATTTAGGGGTTCTATCTTGCAGATTATCCTCTTCTCTATAATCCAACTTTGGAGGAAAATTATTATTTCCCTTCTTACCATATGGTTCACCTCGTTGTTGTGTGTCCTTCCCCTTATGGGGATTTTCAAAGGAGAGGGTATGGAGGCCAACCACGGAGAGAAAGAGGAGGACCCATTTTCAGGGGAAGTGGAGGTTTCTACTTCCCTCCAGAGAGAGGAAGGAGGGGTTGGAGACAAGACTACCCAACACCCGATTTGGAAAACCAAGTAAGAGATGGCGGAAGGGAAAAAAAGTGGCTGTAGAGGGGGGAGGAGAAAAAAGGAAAAGAGAAGGGTAATGCAGAGTATTTTCAACCTGAGTGACGCCACATTCACTGAAGATGAACTGAATGTTTTGGAATTAGGCTTAAAATATGCTCCAGATAAGAATCTGGATAAATTTGATACATTTATAGATTTGCAGAAGTTTATTAGAAAGGTGAATATTAAGAAATATCTTGAAAAAAAATGGGACAATAGTGGGACAGGATGATGAGAAATATATGCATACTAATTTGAGGAATAAGTCCATTTTTAATCCAAGGATAAATAATAATAATTGCTGTGTAGAGACTTTTAAAAAGATGGTGGAGCATGATTTGGAAAGATTAACAATTCTCCCTATTAGGCAGAAAAGAGATTTGATTAAGGGGTTGGAACATCTGGAAAATTTTCAATGTTATACTAGAGTAGAGACCTATAAGATCAAGTGATGTATTTCATGTGCGAGTAGCCATGTGACTTACCTCTTAGAATGCAGACTGCAATATGTAGGGAGAAATACTAGAAAACTTGCAGTACATTTGAGTGAACATATTAGAAATATCAAAAAGGGTTTCAGACCTCATAGATTGTCTTGTCATTTTAGAAATTTTCACAATAAGAACCCCACTCTTTCAAAATTCTGTGGGATTGATAAAGTGGAGCCTTTCTGGAGAGGAGGCGACATAAAAAAAATCAATATCACAGAATGAACCAGATGGATTCAAAAATTAGACACCTTAGCTCCCAAAGGGTAAATGTAGAAATAGATCTGAATTGTTTCATTTCCAACTGGTAAAATTATGGTTTTATTCATTTATATTGGTCATTAGTCATTTTATTAACATTTTTTAGAGTGTTGGTTTGGTTAATTTTCTTGCACTTGAACCCTATTGTTTTTTTTAGGGTTCGATGTGGAAATGACCATAGATTGTGCCCTGGCCCACTATGAATATATAGTTTACATAGTTAGTCTGGTTGAAAAAAGACAAAAATCCATCCAGTTCCACCATGAAAAAAAAAAAAGTTATAATCCTATACCCACAGTTGATCCAGAGGAAGGCATAAATACCCAGCAAAGCATGATCCAATTTGCTCCTGCAGTGAAAAAAAATCCTTCCTGATCCCCCGAGAGGCAATCAGATGTTCCCTGGATCAACTTTACCTATAAATGATAGTATCCAGTTATATTCTGTGTATTTTAAAGAAATAATCCAGGCTCTGCCTGCCTATATGGAGGGAAGCACTAAATGAAAGAACATGTCCAACATCCCTTTAGATGTGCATTCCTGCTGACCACTAGGTGCTGCAGACTTTAACAAGGAACTATTCAGTAGAAGACACAGCTAAAGCCTGCAACAACCAGTGGCTAGCAGGCATGCACAGTTAAAGGGAAGCTGGGGAAATATTCTTTCATATAATGCTCTGGAGAGCAGTACAGTGGATGACACTAGCCCTAAAGATCATGCCCATGCATGATGAGGAGCAAAAACGAGTGATGGAAAGAAAGCTAACAGCTGTGAAAGGCATGGCAACAACATTATGGATTATGAGGACCAGGACTGGTGGTGATTGAAGTTATTCAGACTTCAGGAGATGTAGGGGGCTCAAGGTAGCCTCCGCAGCTTCGGATTTTCATATTGTGGATATGCAAGTTTGCAGGGCATTGAGAGGAAGCAGTTTCAACAGAGGAGAGGACTCTTGAACCTCCTTGGGACACAGCAGTGATGGTAGGGAGGGAGGGGGAATCTGCCCAGCTGGATCTACCTTTATTCGAATAGCAGTAGAAGGTTTGGATCATTGACCCAGAATCAATGGAAGACTATTTCAGCCTGATCATTGATAGAGGGAATATAAAGGCTTCATTTGAAATACACTGTGGCATAGATTCTGGGGAAAGACCCTAATGAAATGAAACTGGATGAATTGCAATATTCTATACCACCCATATATTGCATCAAGATTGATCCAGTACTGCCATTATGAGTGTTGGCAATAAAGCAAGGTAAGGGGTGTATGGGCTTGTACACACCAGGATGGCACAATTGATTTTTAAGTGGTTAGATTTTATATTACAGTATTGCAGATACCTTTCAATAACTCTACATGTTCTTGTTCATGTTCTTCGTTGTCATTTGATTGAAGCACGATTTTTATGTTTTAGGCAATATTGCAACAATATACAAGAGAAGTTATTGCTGGTGTTCTGAGGGAGATGCTCACAAAATATACACTAAATTGCCAATAGTATTGGGCCAACTGCCTTTCCATACACATGAACTTTGATGGCATCCCAGTCTTAGTCCGTAGGGTTCAATATTGAGTTGGCCCCGCCCTTTGCAGCTATAATAGCTTCAACTCTTCTGGGAAGGCCGTCCACAAGGTTTAGGAGGGTGTCTATGGGAAGGTTGGACCATTCTTCCAGAAGCACATTTGTGAAGTCAGGCACTGATGTCGGACAAGGAAGGCCTGGCTCACAGTCTCCGCTCTAACTCATCCAAAAGGTGTTCTATGGGGTTGAGGTCAGGACTCTGTGCAGGCCAGTCAAGTTCCTCCACTCCAAACTGGCTCCTCCATGTCTTTATGGACCTTGCTTTGTGCACTGGTGTGCAGTCATGTTGGAACAGAAAGAGGCCATCCCCAAACTCTTCCCACAAAGTTGGGAGCATGAAATTGTCCAAAATGTCTTTGTATGCTGACGCCTTAAGAGTTCCCTTCACTGGAACTAGGGGGCCAAGCCCAACCCCTGAAAAACAACCCCACACCATAATCCCCCCTCCACCAAACTTTACACTTGGTACAATGCAGTCAGGCAAGTGCCGTTCTCCTGGCAACCGCCAAACCCAGACACGTCTATCAGATTGCCAGACAGAGAAGTGTGATTGGTCACTCCAGAGAACACGTCTCCATTGCTCTAGAGTCCAGTTGTGGCGTGCTTTACACCACTGCATCTGAAGCTTTGCATTGCACTTGGTGATGTAAGGCTTGAATGCAGCTGCTCGGCCATGGAAACCCATTCCATGAAGCTCTCTACACACTGTTGTTGTGCTAATCTGAAGGCCACACCAAGTTTGGAGGTCTTTAGCTATCGCCTCTGCAGACAGTTGGCGACTTCTGTGCACTGTGCTTCAGCATGGGCTGACCCCGCTCTGTCATTTTACGTGGCCTACCACTTGGTGGCTGAGTTGCTGTTGTTCTCAGTTGCTATCATGTTGTTATAATCCCACTAACAGTTGACCGTGGAGTATTTAGTAGCAAGGAAATGTCACGGATGGACTTATTGCACAGGTGACAACCTATCACGGGACCACGCTGGGAGTCACTGAGCTCCTGAGAGCGACCCATTCTTTCACCAATGTTTGTAGAAGCAGTCTGCATGCCTAGGTGATGATTTTATACACCTGTGGCCATGGAGGTGATTGGAACACCTGAATCCTGTGATTTGGGGGGCTGGCCCAATACTTTTGGCAATACAGTATAGTATATTTTAATATGTATTAGTAATTTTTTATACAGCAGAATGTCAGCATTGTCTCACTCAATGGATGTGTAAAAAAAACCAAACCAAATTCATTTACTTTGCTTTACAGACTACATCAGTGGCATCCATTACCTGAATGACCCTTCAACATCGCTACTTGGTAAGTATGGCATGAAGGCTTTCAGTCTATTTCAGCATTTCTCAACCTTTTTATTACAAAGCACCCCTTGAAATATTTTCAGGTCTTGAAGAACCCCAGCTAAAACTAATATACTGAGTATCAGTGTGCCTCTTACATTGGAGGTCAGAATGGAGAATCCCAACCCTTTACAGACAACCAGATATCATTGGTGTCATGCATTTGGCTCAGACAAATGGCCTTGGCTCCAGAACTATGCAGGAACCATGAAGTAAAAAGTCAGCCAGCGACAGCTCAAGGAACCTGATGCAACGTCTGGAGGAACCCTGGTTGAGAATGGCTGCTGAATCCTATATTACAGTTGTCCTAAAATTATAGTTCATTGTTATTTTCACCAAATGATAATAGTGAGGGATTTTTTCCAGAGGGAAAGCGGGGGAACGCAGTTCCGGCACCTCCAACTCTGAATGTATTTAATGGCAAGGGGTGCTGGGCTGTGCTAGAAGGTCTATTGATGCTGGCTGCTGGGGGATCTATTGTCACTGGAGAGAATCCATTTTGTATTGTGATCTATTGTTGCTGGGAGGTCTATTGTTTTATTGTTTCAAGTGGGGAATCTATTGTTGCTGGGGGGGGTTATTTGTTGCTGGAAGGGATCTACTGCTGAGGAAGGGGTCTATTGATGCAGGCTGCTGGAGAGTCTGTTGATGCTGGCTTCTGAGAGATCTGTTGTTGCTGCTGGGTGTCTATTGTTGCTGGGATGTCTATTGTTTCTCGTGGGGAATCTATTGTTGATGGGAGGTCTATTGTTTCTGGTGAGAAATCTATTGTTGTTGGTGGGTCATTTGTTGCTGGAAGAGATCTACTGCTGAGGGAGGGGTCTATTGATGTAGGTTGCTGGAGAGTCTGTTGATGCTGGTTTCTGAGAGATCTGTATTTACTTCTGGGGGTCTAATGTTGCTGGTGGGGAATTCTTGTTGCTGGGATGTCTATTGTTTCTGGTGGGTAATCTATTGTTGCTGGGGGGGGGCATTTGTTGCTTGAAGGGATCTACTGCTGAGGGAGGGGTCTATTGATGTAGGTTGCTGGAGAGTCTGTTAATGCTGGCTTCTGAGAGATCTGTATTTTCTTCTGGGGGTCTATTGTTGCTGCTGGGCGTCTATTATTGCTGGAATGTCTATTGTTTCTGGTGGGGAATCTATTGTTGCTGGGAGGTCTATTGTTTCTGGTGGGAAATCTATTGTTGTTGGAGGGTCATTTGTTGCTGGAAGAGATCTACAGCTGAGGGAGGGATCTATTGATGTAGGTAGCTGGAGAGTCTGTTGATGCTGGCTTCTGAGAGATCTGCTGTTGCTGCTGGGTGTCTATTGTTGCTGGGATGTCTATTGTTTCTGGTGGGGAATCTGTTGTTGCTGAGGGTCCATTTGTTGCTGGAAGGGATCTGCTGCTGAGTGAGGGGTCTATTGATGCAGGCTGCTGGAGAGCCTGTCGATGCTAGCTTCTGGGGGATCTGTTATTGCTGCTGGGGTCTATTTTTGCTGGGGTGGTATTTTGTTGCGACGGTTCACTATTGCTGCGAAAATCTATTGTTGCTGTGGTGGGGTCTATTGCTGCTGGCTGCAGGGAAACAACTTTTCTTATTATCATTAACAAATGCCATAGAAATTACTTAGCACTACTAAATTATTCTTGACTCTGTATTCTCTAAAATCAGCTGTACTGGGAGGTGGGTAGGGTGTGTAACCAAGGGACGGTGCTTGGAGGTGGGGTAGTTTGTGGAACCAAGGGACGGTGCTTGGAGGTGGGTAGTGTGTGGAACCAAGGGACGGTGCTTGGAGGTGGGTAGGGGGTGGAACCAAGGGACGTTGCTTGGAGGTGGGTAGGGGTGGAACCAAGGGATGGTGCTTGGAGGTGGGTAGGGGGTGGAACCAAGGGACGGTGCTTGGAGGTGAGTAGCGGATGGAACCAAGGGATGGTGCTTGGAGGTGGGTAGCGGTTGGAACCAAGGGATGGTGCTTGTAGGTGGTGGAACCAAGGGATGGTGCTTGAAGGTGGGTAGGGGGTGGAACCAAGGGACAGTGCTTGGAGGTGGGTAGCGGATGGAACCAAGGGATGGTGCTCGGAGGTGGGTAGCGGGTGGAACCAAGGGACGGTACTTGGAGGTGGGTAGGGGGTGGAACCAAGGGACGGTGCTCGAGGGTGGGTAGGGGGTGGAACCAAGGGACGGTGCTTGGAGGTGGGTAGGGGGTGGTACCAAGGGATGGTGCTTTGAGGTGGGTAGGGGGTAGAACCAAGAGACAGTGCTTGGAGGTGGGTAGGGGGTGGAACCAAGGCACGGTGCTTGGAGGTGGGTAGAGGGTGGAATCAAGGGACGGTGCTTGGAGGTTGGTAGGGGTGGAACCAAGGGACGGTGCTTAGAGGTGGGTAGGTGGTGGAACCAAGGGACTGTGCTTGGAGGTGGGTAGAGGGTGGAACCAAGAGACAGTGCTTGGAGGTGGGTAGAGGGTGAAACCAAGGCACGGTGCTTGGAGGTGGGTGGGGGCAAAGACAAGAAGCAACATTGAAGTGGGGAGTTTCTGTACTTATTCTCTGAGAAAAAAAAGGATAATCTCTAATAATAATATGTGTAGATAGAGAATACCAGAAACGTTCAGACAGACAAGATATGACCTTGTACATAATAATGTGACTACAACCATCATTTCTGATTGTATCAAGTTGTAAGTCATGACTCCAGTATGTCGAGTTGTCAGCTTGATTGGTTTCCAGACATACATAATATGACATCCCCAGTGACACCAATACAGTGATCAGTGCTAATAAAAAGCACTGACACTGTACTAATGGGACTGGGCAGGAAGGGGTTAACCTGTGGGGCGATCAAAGGGTTAACTGTGTGCTGTGTGTGTGTTTTACTATGGAGGCATGCTGCTTTTTATTGCTGTGCAGTGCATCCATACCAAGCCCTTCAGGTCTGATATGGATTTTGAGCGGAACCCCCACGGCAATATTTTTTTAAAAAATGGCATGGGGGTCCCCCCAAAATCCATACCAGACCTTTATCCGAGCATGCAGCCCGACAGGTCAGGAAAGGAAGCGCCCCCCCCACTCCTGAATCATACCAAGCCACATGCCCTCAACGTGGGGGGATGCTTTGCTCCCCCCCAAAGCACCTTGTTTTCATGTTGAGCACCCCCAATGAACCTTACCAGGCCACATGCCCTCAACATCGGAGGAATGTTGATGGGGACAAGGCCTCTTCCCCACAACCGTGGTCAGTGGTTGTGGGGGTCTGTGGGTGGGGGGGCTTATCAGAATCTGAAAGCCCCCTTTAACAAGAGGACCTCCAGATCCCATCCCCCCCACCCATGTGAATGAGTATGCAGTACATGTGTCAGGGATACTACAGCGGTAGCCTCTAGCACTCCACAGACCGGATTCCCCCAAGGCGTGGAATCTAAGCTCCGACCTGCTTGTTCACCAGGGCCCCTGATGGTGGGGATGGACTTGGAGCAGGCCGAGACCAGGTTGCGGCCCCTGGGTTCACCCAGCTGTGGTAGAAGCACCGTTGGAGGTGTATAGCAGGTGAGAGTCTGATGTGAGGAGGTAACAAGAGCAGCGTTGGGCTGGCTGGGTCGGTAACAGTGGTGGCGGCGCAGTACAAAATCAGCAGGCAGAGGGATAAACAAGTCACAAGCCGGGTTCGGTAACAGGAGGTCAGAACATACAGGGTTAAGCAGGAAAATGGTCAGACAAGCCAGGGATCAGAGCAGGAGACGGACAGCAAGTCAGGGTCAGGCAAGGTCGGCAACAAGGCAATCTACAGTATGCGTTCCAGACTTCAGGCTGTAATTGACTGCAAAGGATTTGCAACCAAATATTAAAAAGTGAAAGTTTGATTTATGAATATTATTCTGTCCCATTACTTTTGGTCCCATAACAAGTGGGAGGCACATATGCAAACTGTTGTAATTCCTACACCGTTCACCTGATTTGGATGTAAATACCCTCAAATTAAAGCTGACAGCTTGCAGTTAAAGCATATCTTGTTCATTTCATTTCAAATCCATTGTGGTGGTGTATAGAGCCAAAAATGTTAGAATTGTGTAGATGTCCCAATATTTATGGACCTGACTGTATATATACACATGATTTTGCGCACCCATGCCGCCCTGTAGCAGTATTTCTGCTATAGGAAGGCATGGAAGTGCTTACAAAAAATTTTTTTTTAAAAACTTTTTTTATTTTACTTTTAGCCTGGGTTCACACTGATGCGGTGCGGAAATTGCCGCGTTTTCTGTGCGAATTCCGCACCGCATCAGAATCGCACCACTTTCATGCGAACCGCTGAGGGTGAGCATGTTAAGTTAACAACACCCTGAAAGCGGTCCGCAAAATGTGGTGGTGTGATGTGCAATAATCGGATCGCTTAGGTGTGAATACCCATGCAATCCAATTCTAGCACGGACCAAAAAAGGGTCCTGCACCTTTGTGGTGTGGATGCGGTGTGATTTGAGCCATACAATATGTATGGATCCAATCACACCACACACAATTCGCATGTGATTTGCATAGGAATGCGGCGCAATCCCTGCATGAACCACATGTGATATACCGCACCGCATATATGTGAACCCGGGCTTAAGGTCGCTCCAACGTCACATCTGCAGATTTAAATTCATCCCTTTTATGTGCAGATTAATAGACCAGCGTAAATAAAAAGTAGTCATTTTGTACGTCTTTTGAAGTGTTGATAAAATCTGAAGTCAGATGATTCTTTTTTGACAGCAGCAGCTGCTGGAGCTGCTCTATGTACACAGCAATTCCTGGCTTCATTTTCAGAGCCAAGAATTGCTGGCAATTGATAGTGGAGGGGGGAGGGACAGAAGGACTGGACATGCTGCACATGTCCTGTGTACTAAAATAATTTTTTTTTTCTTTTTTTTTTGGGTGTGAGTAGCACATTCAGTGTCTTAAACTGATTAAAGCTGGACTCTAGGCAGATACAAAATGGATGCAACCCTGTAATAATTAATACATCATTAAATTTATTTTTTTAAATGCAAGCAGTGTAAGCCCTTGATTTTATACGGTATCAACCTCTTGCAGTGGAAATATAACTGGAGGCTCAAAACAAATCTGCTGTTATAAGTCTGCTGTCATAAATCTGTTGCAATAAATCTGCTGTCATAAGTCTGCTGTCATAAATCTGCTGTCATAAGTCTGCTGTCATAAATCTGCTGTCATAAATCTGCTGTCATAAAACTGCTGCCACAAATCTGTTCTCATAAGTCTGCCGTCATAAGTCTGCCGTCATAAATCTGCCGTCATAAATCTGCCGTCATAAATCTGCCGTAATAAGTCTGCCGTCATAAATCTGCCGTAATAAGTCTGCCGTAATAAGTCTGCTGTCATAAGTCTGCTGTCATAAAACTGCTGTCATAAGTCTGCTGTCATAAAACTGCTGTGATAAATCTGCTGTCATAAAACTGCTGTGATAAATCTGCTGTCATAAAACGGCTGCCACAAATCTGTTGTCATAAGTCTGCTGTCATAAGTCTGCTGTAAAATCTGCTGCAATAAATCTGCTGTCATAAAACTGCTGTGATAAATCTGCTGTCATAAAAAAAACGGCTGCCACAAATCTGTTGTCATAAATCTGCCGTCATAAATCTGCCGTCATAAATCTGCTGTCATAAGTCTGCCGTCATAAGTCTGCCGTAATATGTCTGCCGTCATAAGTATGCCGTAATATGTCTGCTGTCATAAAACTGCCGTCATAAATCTGCCGTCATAAATCTGCCGTCATAAGTCTGCCGTCATAAGTCTGCCGTAATATGTCTGCTGTCATAAAACTGCCGTCATAAATCTGCCGTCATAAATCTGCCGTCATAAGTCTGCTGTCATAAGTCTGCTGTCATAAGTCTGCTGTCATAAGTCTGCTGTCATAAGTCTGCTGTCATAAGTCTGCTGTCAGACTGTATCATATAGTTATACGTTAATATTAGGTTGTATTTATGACATGCTTTTGCATTATGTCCTCATCAAGGAACTGAATTAGGTTTTCTTTTTGTTTTCCCTACAGTGACCCCTGGGACACCCGGCTCTGTAGAATGTGGTCACACGTCTTCACCTCTAAAGATTCTGGAAGCTAACAACACAGCGCTAGTGCTGAAAATCTAAACATAAATTCTCTTCGACTGACATATTTTGCTGGCATTATTCTGCGATTTTATTGCAAGAAATAATAGAATTCACATGAAATACACTAAAGATACTTTTTAGTTACGGTCATTGTTTGTTTAACCGCTTCCCGACCACCCTATAGCAGAAGTACAGGATGCGCAAAACTTCGTGTGTGTATATATATATATATATATATATATATATATATATACTGTATATGTGTGTGTGTATATATATATATATTTATTTATTGAAATATGACCAAAGTCATATAACAAAATACACTTTGGCATAAATGTATGTAGAATATTTTTTTTTTTTGTATTTTTTTTTTTCATTGGATATGTTTTATAACAGAAAGTAGAAAATATTGGGGTTTTTTGGTTTTTTTTTTTAGATGTTTGGTCTTATTTCATTTATATATTATTAACTTCTTCCCTACCGCGCTATAGCCGAAAGGCGGCTACAGCACGGTTGTCTAGTTCTAGGATGATGTCCATGGACGTCATTCCAGAACACGCGCCCCCAGCGGCACGCACCCGGTGTCGCCGGTGATTGCTGTGTCCTGCAGATGACAATGACACAGCAGATCACCGGTAAATACAGTTGCTGGTTATCGGCTGCACTTTCTTCACGCTGTCACAGCATGAGGAAATTACTGCTGATAACAGGCAATTGTCAGAGAACAGATCAGCACCGATCATCAGGACAATAATGATCAGTGCCCAGCAGTGCCACCGACCTGTGCCACTCACCTGTGCCCATCAGTGCCGCCCACCTGTATCCATTAGTGCCTCCCACCTGTGCCCTGCAGTGCCACCCACCTGTGCCCAGCAGTGCCACCCACCTGTGCCCAGCAGTGCCACCCACTTGTGACCATCAGTGCCACCCACCTGTGCCTAGCAGTGCCACTCACCTGTGTCTAGCAGTGCCACCAACCTGTGCCCAGCAGTGTCACCCATCAGTGCTGCCCAGCAGTGCCACCCATCCAGGGGCGGACTGACAACTCATGGGGCCCCCGGGCAATAGGGGATCATGGGGCCCCTGTGTCCTTGCCCAAACTCAAAAAAGACTATGAAAAAGGTACCAGGGGCATCTCATGGGGCCCCCTACTGACCCCTGGCCCTCAGCAGTGCCCGAGTTTCCAAATGGTCAGTCCGCCCCTGCGCCCATCAGTGCCTCCCATCAGTGCCGCCTATCAGTGCAGCATCATCAGTGCCAGCTCATCAGTGCCGCCTATCAGTGCAGCATCATCAGTGCCGCCTATCAATGCTGCCTATCAGTGCCTCCTATCAGTGCCCACCAGTGGTGCCTATCCGTGCCACCTCATCAGTGCCCATCAGTGCTGCCTATCAGTGCCCATCAGTACTGCCTATCAGTGCCGCCTCATCAACGCACATCGGTGAAGGAGAAAAATTACCTGTTTGCAAAATGTTATAACAGAAACAAAGAAAAACTTTTTTTTCTCAAATATTTTTACCTTTTTTGTTTATAGCGCAAAAAATAAAACCCCCAGTGATGAGTACATACCACCAAAAGAAAGCTCTGTTTGTGTGAAAAAAATGCTAAAAATGTCATATGGGTACAGTGTCGCATGACCACGCAATTGTGATTCAAAGTGCGACAGCGCTGAAACATGAAAATTGGCCTGGGCAGGAAGGGGGTAAAAAAAAAGAGTGGTGATCAAATACCACCAAAAGAAAGCTCTATTTGTGTGAAAAAAATGATAAAAATGTCATATGGGTACAGTGTTGCATGACAGCGCAATTGTCCTTCAAAGTGCGAAAGATGAAAATTGGCCTGGGCAGGAAGGGGGTAAAAAAAAAAAAAAGCTGAAAATTGGCCTGGGCAGGAAGGGGGTAAAAGTGCCCAGTAGGCAAGAAGTTAAAAAAAAAAAAGTGGTGATCAAATACCACCAAAAGAAAGCTCTATTTGTGTGGAAAAAAAATAATTTGCATAATTTCCCATATGGAAGAGGTGATTGTAGCCGTATTAGTGCATTTGCAACAGAAACAATTGAGTACTGTCCGTGATACTTTTTTTTTATTTGCACTAACATACAATTTTGAGGACAAGCTTTCGGAGTATGTCCCCTTCTTCAGAGTCCAAGCACTGCTTTGCTGGACTTTGAAGAAGGGGACATACCCCGAAAGCTTGTCCTTAAAATTGTATGTTAGTGCAAATAAAAAAAGTATCACGGACAGTACTCAATTGTTTCTGCCATATGGAAGAGAAATATATTTCCAAAATATTTAGAAAAAAAAAAATTATACATGCAACATATATTTACAATATATGGGCCTACATGAAAATATTTGAACATGTATTCCAAAAATGTAAATTAAAATATATCTTCCAAAGGCATATATTTAAAAATATATTTTTTAAAATATATTTTCCAGATATTTTTGAACATCTAAAAAAATGCATTTAACATAGATTTTTAAAAAAATACTTGTAAATGCATTTCAAATGACACTTTGAAATATATTTCAGCATGTTTTCTGAATATATTTTTAACCACTTGCCTACCGGGCACTTATACCCCCCTTCTTTACCAGGCCAATTTTCAGCTTTCAGCGCTGCCGCACTTTGATTGACAATTGCGCGGTCATGCAACATTGTACCCATATGAAATTTTGATCATTTTTTTCTCACAAATAGAGCTTTCTTTTGGTGGTATTTAATCGCCACTGGGCGCTTTACTTTTTGCGCTATAAATAAAAAATTGCCAAAAATTTGAAAAAAAAAAAAGTTTCTTTGTTTCTATTATAAAATTTTTCAAACAGGTAATTTTTCTCCTTCACTGATGTGCGTTGATGAGGCAGCACTGATGGGCACTGATAGGCGGCACTGATGGGCACTGATAGGCAGTACTAATGAGGTGGCACGGATAGGCGGCACTGATAGACAGCACTAATGAGGTGTCACGGATAGGCGGCACTAATATGCAGCACTGATAGGCGGCACTGATAGGTGACACTGATGATGGGTACTGATAGACGGCACTGACTGGCATCACTGCTGGGCACTGACTGGCGGCACTGACTGGCACAACCGCTGGGCACTGACTGGTGGCACTGACTGGCAGCACTGCTGGGCTGCACTGGTGGGTGGCACTGGTGGGCAGCACTGGTGGGTGGGCACAGGTGGGTGGCACTGGTGGCACAGGTGGGTGGCACAGGTGGGTGGCACTGCTGGGCACAGGTAGGTGGCACTTCTGGGCACAGGTGTGTGACATTGCAGAGTGGCACAGGTGGGTGCACTGCTGGGCACAGGTGGGTGCACTGCTGGGCACAGGTGGGTGATCTGCTGGGCACAGGTGGGCGGAACTTGCGGGTGGCACTGCTGGGCACCGATCATCAGGGCACTGATCATCAGTGCCCTGATGATCAGTGCCGATCCCCGCTCTGACAACTGCCGGTTCTCGGCAGTACTTTCCTCACGATCTGACAGCGTGAGGAAAGTGCAGCCGAGAACCGGCACTTGCATTTCCCTCTGATCAGCGTGTCATTGGACACCACTGATCAGGTGGTAAAAGGCCGCTGTGATTGGCCTTTTACCACATCACGTGATCAGCTGTGTCCGTAGGACACAGCGATCACGGAGATCGCCGGGTGCGCGCCCCCTGGGGCGCGCAGGAGAGCGCGTTCTGGGGGGACGTCATATGACGTCCACTCAGAACTGGCCGGCCGCAGTGCAGCCGTCATTCAGCTATCTGCAGTCGGCAACAAGTTAATAATATATTCATAAATATATTAAAATATATTTTTGAAATATATTGAATAGGGCCAAAATTGTAGTATTTGAAATATAGGTCAATATATTTGGGAAGAATATGTTAAGAATGTATTTTTAAAATATATTTAAAATATATTTTATTTCCATGTGGGTTTGCTTGGAAAGTTTGGAGACCCCTTTTGTATGTACTTCCAATTCATTGAGAGGACACAACCTTCCTTCACATAGCCTGGATCTACTGAACCTTCCTGCCATCCATTTTGTGCCAGGTAAAACCCTATGGCAGTCCGACTTGGATGCCCCTGGATGGAAACCATGCAAATATCCCAGTCAAGTATCCTCTACGTCTCAAAAGATCAATAGACTGAAAAGTAAAGTGTCAGTTACAGGGGCGGACTGACAACTCATGGGGCCCCCGGGCAATAGGGGATCATGGGGCCCCTGTGTCCTTGCCCAAACTCAAAAAAGCCTATGAAAAATGTACCAGGGACATCTCATAGGGCCCCCTACTGACCCCGGGCCCTCGGGCAGTGCCCGAGTTTCCAAATGGTCAGTCTGCCCCTGGTCAGTTATAAGTGGAGTGTGGTCTCCTAGGGCTTATGATATGCTTTGAAGGCTCCAATGGCCAAATCTACCATCATAGTCTGCAGCATTGTTCCTGCTTACATTGGGGTTTTGGGTTTTCCTGTCCAGCATGGAGCCAATGAGAGACATAGGAAACTGCTAAGAGGTTTAATTCTCAGGCATCTATAAAATATCTGAATTTAATGTTTTTTAATGGATGACTTATTAAAATCTCATGGACAGGGGCGGACTGACCATTCGAACACTTGGGCACTGCCCGAGGGCCCGGGGGGTCAGTAGGGGGCCCCATGAAATGCCCCTGGTACCTTTTATAGGCTTTTTTTTAGTGTGGGCAAGGACATGGGGCCCCTTGATCCCCTATTGCCCGGGGGCCCATGAGTTGTCAGTCCAGTCATGCTCATGGACCTTGGTTTCTTTCTTTTGAAATGCTGTATTTCATATCTTGTAATCAGTAACCGTTTGCAAAATTGTAATTATGCTTTGCGTTTTATCATAATGTGCAATAAACATTTATTAAACACATTTTTTTTTAAATAAATTTTTATTTTTAAATTAATTACACTTTTTTAAACAAAAAAAAAAAACCTTTTTCTGTAGTATTAAAAGCAGGAAGGTGCTGCGTGAATTATGTGCCAAGAATCATTGTGATCCTGCCCAGAAACACTCGGAAAATGCAGCTGAATCTCATCACAACAGATTCAAGAGAAACAAATGATGGGTTTTGGGGAATTTCTATTTAATTTTTCTTTTAAAAGCTCACAATCTAATCAACTAAAGTTTTATTATTAAAAAAAAAAATCGTTACTTATTAAATAAATTTGACACACCGTGAATTCATGAATATTTGTTTGCAGAGGGTGCTAGGCTTTTCTAATTAGAAAGCCAAGAATTTGCTGTAGAAATTTTAAGATCTTACCATCTCTGCTTTGAAATGGAGGTAATAACATGATATAAACTATATTGCCAAAAGTATTGGTCGGCCTGCCTTTCCACGCACATGAGCTTTATTGGCCTCCCAGTCTTAGTCTGTAGGGTTCAATATTGAGTAGGCCCCGCCCTTTTCAGCTATAACAGCTTCAACTCTTCTGGGAAGGCCGTCCACAAGGTTTAGGAGGGTGTCTATGGGAAGGTTTGACCATTCTTCCAGAAGCACATTTGTGAGGTCAGGCACTGATGTCGGGGGAGGAGGCCTGACTCACAGTCTCCGCTCTATTTCATCCCAAAGGTATTCTATGGGGTTGAGGTCAGGACTCTGTGCAGGCCAGTCAAGTTCCTCCACCCCAAACTGGCTCATCCTTTTCTTTATGGCCCTTGCTTTGTGCACTGGTGTGCAGTCATGTTGGAACAGATAGGGGTCATCCCCAAACTCTTCCCACAAAGTCGGGAGCATGAAATTGTCCAAAATGTCTTGGTATGCTGACGCCTTAAGAGCTCCCTTCACTGGAACTAGGGGGCCAAGCCCAACCCCTGAAGAACAACCCAACACCATAATCCCTCCTCCACCAAACTTTACACTTGACGCAATGCAGTCAGGCAAGTACCATTCACCTGGTAACCTCCAAACCCAGACACGTCAATCGGATTGCCAGACAGAGAAGTGATTGGTCACTCCAGAGAACATGTCTCCACTGCTCTAGAGACCAGTGGCAGCATGCTTTACACCACAGCATCCGATTCATTGCATTGCACTTGGTGATGGAAGGCTTGGATGCAGCTGCTCGGCCATCGAAATCCATTCCATGAAGCTCTCTAGACACTGTTGTTGTTTACATGTTAGTCTGGCGCAAAAGACAAAATCCTCCTTTCAACCAAAAAAAAGTTTAAATCCTATACCCCATTTGATCCGAGGAAGGAAAAAAAACCCCCAGCATCGACTTTGCGTGTGGTCTAACTCGTGCCGTCCGCGTTTCCCGCTCCACTAAATTCCAACAACCTCTCAAAAAATTCCAAACCCTTTCTCATCTCAAAAGTTTCGGAAGTTTCCAACAAAGTGTTTAAAGTGGTATCACCCCATCATCTTAATAAAATTCCCTCTTGTCCTCTTTCAAACCTTAATTTTTTTTTTATCCTGCCCTTCCATAACACCCTCAATTGAGTTTCCTCCTTTTTAAAAAAAATTTTTCCCCCCCCCGGGGGGGAAAAAAAAAAAAATTTTTATACATTAAAAGGGAAAAAAACCCCTTTTAAAAATTTTAGAAAAAAAAAAAAAAAAAAAAAATTTTTATTTTTAACTTAAAATTTCCCCAAAAAACCAAAAAAAAAACCCCAATTAAAAAAAACTTTTTCCCCAAAAAAAACCCCCCCAAAACCCCAAAAAATTCCCTTTAAACAAACCCCCCAACCCCCTTTTTATTTCCCCCCCCCCAAAACATAAAATTTTTAAACCAAAACCACTTTTTTTTAAAACCCCCCTTTTTGGGGGCCGGAAAAAAACTTTTCCTTTTTTTTAAAACGCCCCACCAACCCCCCCCCCCCTTTCTTTTTCCCCCCCCTTTTTTAAAAAAATTTTTTTTAAACCAATAACAATTTAACCCCCAGTTTTTTTTTTTTTTTAAAGGGAATTTTTTTGACTTTTTTTTCCCCCATTTAAGGTTTTTTTAAAAAAAACTTTTTTTATTTTCAAATTTGATACCCCCAAACTTTTAACCTTTTTAAAATTTTGGGGGGTTTTCCGGGTTTTCCCCCAAGCAAATATTCCCGGCTCCACTTTTTTCAATTCTTTCGAAAAAACCCTTTTTCCAATTTTTTTTTAAATTCCTTTTAATTCCAATGACAATACATACAACAATGGGGACAGGTGGGCATCCCGTCTATGTTCAATTCAAACATCCCAATAGGTTCCACGACCTCTCTCTGTTAACTAAAAATAACCGTGGAGGGCTTTCTATACATTTTCCTATCCACTCTCTCATCTAACTCCAGTCCTAGAGTCACCAGAGTGTGCCAACATGATGCCTGCCCATCTACTCTATCGAATGCCTTTTCAGCTCGATTGAAAGCACCACCGCGCCCGGGGTTTTCCCCTTCCTACTTCATGGATAACAACAAAGTTCTTCAAACCTATGGTCTCTCACCCTCTCTGCCCCGGGACTAAATCCCACCTGAACCCCCATGGATCCATTCTGGCATTAATTATTTCATCTATTTGCTAGACCTTTGCATATAACTTAGTGTCTATTCAAAAGTTGAGGATTGGTCTATAGCTAGAGCACGGAGAAGCATCCTTCCCTTCCTATTGAATAAGCACCACAAGGGGCCTGCAAAGATTCCCGCCTCATCATCATCTCCCCACCCAGTGGCATTCATATATATTCCTTCAATCTAGGTATTAACAAATCACTATATTTTCATATAATAACGTCGATAGTATATCCATCACTATGGGGATTGAGACTATTCCCGTTCAAGGTACTCTAAAGTGCTAATAAAGATTTCCTCATTAAAAACTCTTCTCCTCTCCGCCTTCCATCATTATCTCTAGTTCTTTCTTTCTTTTTTTATTACCTTCTGTCTTATCTCTTTTGTTATTCTACTTTTATGTATCTGCTCCAGGTCAAATATTTCTTTTTTCACGTATACCACGTCCACCACCACCCCTCTGTCTAAGTATACCATGTTCACTGCCCCCACTCTGTCCAAATATACCACGTCCACCGCCACTCCTCTGTCCAAGTATACCACATCCACAGCCACCCCTCTGTCCAAGTATACCACATCCACCGCCCCCACTCTGTCCAAGTATAACCACATCCACCGCCCCCCACTTTGTCCAAGTATACCACATCCACAGCCACCCCTCTGTCCAAGTATACCACATCCACCGCCCCCACTCTGTCCAAGTATACCACATCCACCGCCACCCCTCTGTCCAAGTATACCACGTCCACAGCCACCCCCTCTGTCCAAGTATACCACATCCCACCGCCCCCACTCTGTCCAAGTATACCACGTCACACCGCCACCCCTCTGTCCAAGTATACCACGTCCCACAGCCACCCCTCTGTCCAAGTATACAACGTCCACCGCCCCCACTCTGTCCAAGTATACCACGTCCCAGTATACCACGTCCACCCCTCTGTCCAAGTATATCCACGTCCACCCCGCCACCCCCTCTGTCCAAGTATACCACATCCACCTCCACCCCTCTGTCCAAGGTTTTGCTCACCTCATAAAAAGAAATCAGATTTGTTTGAAAACTTCTGTCTTTCATGAATCCATGCTGTCTGTTGCTTAAAATATTTTTTACCAGAAAGAACTAATCTATGTGGTGTTTTATTAAACACTCTCAATATCTTCCCAACTATAGAAGTTAAACTAACAGGTCTATAATTACTTGGTAAAGAATTTGGTCCCTTTTGAAATATTGGCACCACATTGGCCTTACGCCAATATTAATACTTTCGGCAATATAGTGTATATCAAAGAGAGCGCACTTGGTGAAAAACAAAACAAAACATAATCCCACCAAATCACAACATAGGCTCTTTTCCCTCCATTAAACCACACATGGAACTCTGACCATTGTCAAAGCTCCATACCATATTTGATCCCCTATCATTCAGCAGGATTTCTGGCTACCAGGTGTCTTTCATACAGGTAACAAGCTGAGAATAGAAGCAGTCTCTTAAAGGGAGTGCTGCTAATCTCATTTTGTTACCTGTATAAAAGACACCTGTTCACAGGAGCAATCAAACAATCAGATTCCAAACTCTCCACCATGGCAAAAACCAAAGAGCTGTCCAAAGATGTCAGGGACAAGATTGTAGACCTACACAAGGCTGAACTGGGATACCAAACTATCGCCAAGCAACTTGGTGAGAAGGTGACAACAGTTGGTGCAATCATTCACAAATGGAAGAAACACAAAGCAACTGTCAGTCTCCCTAGGTCTGGTGCACCATGCAAGATCTCACCTCGTGAAGTGTCAATGACCATGAGAACAGTGAGGAATCATCCCAGAACTACACGTGAGGATCTTGTCAATGATCTCCAGGCAGCTGGGACCACAGTCACCAAGAAAACAATTGGTAACACACTACGCCAACAAGGATTGAAAAATCCTGCAGTGCCCGCAAGGTCCCTCTGCTCAAGAAAGCACATATATATATATATATATATATACACATATACATACATACTGCATGTTGAAATGCATTTTTATTACAAAATACATGAAAAATATTTTTAAAAAATTAATTTCAACCAAAAGTTAGAAAATAAATAATTATTATTATTACTATTATTATTAGAATATAATCAACCATATTAAAAAGATACAAATTTTGTGCCATAAAAAATAATAAAAAAAAAAAAAGAATATTATAAAAAAAAAATAAAAATTATAGATTCCTTAAAATGAGTAAATGTAGACCTTTAGCAGAGTGTTGTGTGGTTTCCTGGAATACTATATAAACCTGTCATCTGCTGCTCTTCAAACTCAGAAAATAGAAAATATGATGAAAAATTAAAAAATGAAGAAAGACAGTACAGATAGTACAAAAAAAATGTGCTGGTATACTAAAAAAAAACTATGGGTTGGATGATAAGCGGGACCTCATTGCCTCTTTCTGATGCTAAAAAAAACTTACATTCAGACAGAAAAAAAAAAAATGTAATGTGCATAGGTAGGATTCAGAAAAAAATATACAGTATTTCTGAAAATCTTTGAGTAAACCCTCACTTCTGAAACAAAGAAAAAAAAAGTGGCAATAAAAAAAATAAGGGGGTACCACCAATCCTCCTGTTTCGGGCCCAGGCCAAAAGGGGGGCCGAGGCAAAAAAAAATATTAAACGGAAATGATAAAAAAAAAAATATTGAAAATAATAAAATTGCTGGAACAATAAAAAAAAAAATGGCTCTCTCTGCAGAAAAAAAAAAAAAACTAAATCCAATTGGCTTTCAGCTGCCCCATAAAAAAATCCAGTAGTTGCTAAAAAAAACCCCCCTCCCTGTGCAAAATAATTTTCTCCTGCTGCCTAGGCTCCCCTTGTGTGAAAAAAAAAAAAATAGTGCCCTCTTCTCCTTAAACTGACACACAATAAAATCCCCCAGGATGGAAAGTGGGGAAGGGTCCAGTAAAAATATGTAAAATTTACCAGCCCCTTACTTTCCTGAATGAACATAAAAAGTGATCAGTACTAAAATAAAAATCACTGTGTTCATAAAAAAAGAATAAAAAAAACTGTTTTTTTTTTTAGGGGGGCCCTGTGAGGTTGGCTGTATGCGGTCCCGTGGCTTAATAACAGCTTCCCTGTCCACTGGTGTTAGGTCTGCATTCTGCAAAGAAAGGTCGTCCATACACTCTGCTAATTTTTGAATCGTTCTCCTAAAATAAAAGTTCTTTATTCATAAAGGGTAAAAAGCACAGTAAAAAATGGTTAAAACTTCCGCCTGGCAGAACTAGGGCTGTTGGTTTGAATTAAAACGGCACGGCACCACCTGCCTGGAGTTTGCAAGTTCTCCATGTGCCTGCGTGGGTTTCCTCCCACACTCCAAAGAAATAATGCTTGTAAAAAAAATTGGCTCCTGTCTAAATTGTCCCTAGTAATGTGTATGTATGAATGTGAGTTAAAAAAAAAATTAGATTGTACACCCTTAAAGGGTTAGGGATTGATGTGAATGTAAATAATATGTAAAAAATTGACGGCGCTATAATAGGTACCTGTAAATTATACAGTGTGGAAGTTATAGCAGCCTAATATTAAAAAACCTTATTCATAAGCCAAAATAAAAAGGGTTATTTTTTAACTGAAACGCGTAAGTTGCTGTAAAAATAAATAAAAAATTCTCAAACTCCAGTCCTAATGGACCCCCAAAAAAAAAAAAAAGGAAAATAAAAAGATGAAAAGCTGTGGTAAATTAAGAAATGAAAAAAAATTTAAAAAAATTTAAAATAAAAAAAAAAAAATTCGGCGAATTCCAGGAAGAAATAAAAAAAATGCGAATTAATTCGCTACGAAGTTAACTTTATAAAAAAAAAAAAAAAATAAAAAATAATTCAGAGAGCCTTTAAAAAATAAAGAAACTAAAACCTAATAATTAAAAATAAAAAAAAAAAAATGAGGAAGGAAAAAATAAAGGAGAAGGAAAATAAAAAAAGAATATAAAAGGAAAAAGAAAAAAAGGAAA